>CAMZMU010000093.1:38858625-39231503 GCA_947311845.1 Poa pratensis | reverse complement strand
GGTTCCGACACCCGAAGAAACGCTTCCGTCGAACCCCCAGATTTGACCGCAAGTCAACCGTGTCGTCTACCCTTCACGGTGCGTCGAAGGGGGTAGCTCCGAGGGCTTTTATATTGGTTGTGCTAGGTTAGGTCATATGAACATTTGGAACCCAGTTTGGCCCCATGGTTTCACATGATTCCATCCGTTGCACGCGATATGGGAGTTTCCACCTAGAAGACCAGAACCTTCGAGGGAGATAAGTGCGGTGTGTGAAGCCGGTCACACTCGGAGTCTCAAGATGTCTCTAACAACCTCCACCACACTCTAATGCATATTATGTGACACACCCAGGTTTTGGTGTGGTTCCGACACCCCGAAGAAAACCGCTTTCCGTCGAACCCCCCCCAGATTTGACCACAAGTCAACCGTGTCGTCTACCTTCCACGGGCGTCGAAAGGGGGTAGCTCCGAGGACTTTTATACTTGGTTGTGCTAGGTTAGGTCATATGAACATTTGGAACCTAGTTTGGCCCCATGGTTTCACATGATTCCATCCGTTGCACGCGATATGGGAGTTTCCACCTAGAAGACCAGAACCTTCGGGAGATAAGTGCGGTGTGTGAAGCCGGTCACACCTCGGAGTCTCAAGATGTCTCTAACAACCTCCCACCACACTCTAATGCATTATGTGACACCACCAGGTTTTGGTGTGGTTCCGACACCCCGAAGAAACCGCTTCCGTCGAACCCCCCAGATTTGACCGCAAGTCAACCGTGTCGTCTACCCCTTCCACGGGCGTCGAAAGGGGTAGCTCCGAGGACTTTTATACTTGGTTGTGCTAGGTTAGGTCATATGAACATTTGGAACCCAGTTTGGCCCCATGGTTTCACATGATTCCATCGTTGCACGCGATATGGGAGTTTCCACCTAGCAGACCAGAACTTCGAGGGAGATAAGTGGGTGTGTGAAGCCGGTCACACCTCGATCTCAAGATGTCTCTAACAACCTCCCACCACACTCTAATGCATTTATGTGACACCACCCAGGTTTTGGTGTGGTTCCGACCCCGAAGAAACCGCTTCCGTCGAACCCCCCCCCCCCCAGATTTGACTTTAAGTCAACCGTGTCGTCTACCCCTTCCACGGGCGTCGAAAGGGGGTAGCTCGAGGACTTTTATACTTGGTTGTGCTAGGTTAGGTCATATGAACATTTGCAACCCAGTTTGGCCCATGGTTTCACATGATTCCATCCGTTGCACGCGATATGGGAGTTTCCACCTAGAAGACCAGAACCTTCGAGGGAGATAAGTGCGGTGTGTGAAGCCGGTCACACCTCGGAGTCTCAAGATGTCTCTAACAACCTCCCACACTCTAATGCATATTATGTGACACCACCAGGTTTTGGTGTGGTTCCGACACCCGAAGAAACCGCTTCCGTCGAACCCCCAGATTTGACCGCAAGTCAACCTGTCGTCTACCCTTCCACGGGCGTCGAAAGGGGGTAGCTCGAGGACTTTTATACTTGGTTGTGCTAGGTTAGGTCATATGAACATTTGGAACCCAGTTTGGCCCCATGGTTTCACATGATTCCATCGTTGCACGCGATATGGGAGTTTCCACCTAGAGACCAGAACCTTCGAGGGGAGATAAGTGCGGTGTGTGAAGCGGTCACACCTCGGGTCTCAAGATGTCTCTAACAACCTCCCACACACTCTAATGCATATTGTGTGACCACCACAGGTTTTGGTGTGGTTCCGCACCCGAAGAAACCGCTTCCGTCGAACCCCCCCAGATTTGACCACAAGTCAACCGTGTCGTCTACCCTTCCACGGGCGTCGAAAGGGGGTAGCTCCGAGGACTTTTATACTTGGTTGTGCTAGGTTAGGTCATATGAACATTTGGAACCCAGTTTGGCCCCATGGTTTCACATGATTCCATCCGTTGCACGCGATATGGGAGTTTCCACCTAGAAGACCAGAACCTTCGAGGGAGATAAGTGCGGTGTGTGAAGCCGGTCACACCTCGGAGTTCAAGATGTCTCTAACAACCTCCCACCACACTTAATGCATATTATGTGACACCACCCAGGTTTTGGTGTGGTTCCGACACCCCGAAGAAACCGCTTCCGTCGAACCCCCCCAGATTTGACCGCAAGTCAACCGTGTCGTCTACCCTTCCACGGGCGTCGAAAGGGGGTAGCTCCGAGGACTTTTATACTTGGTTGTGCTAGGTTAGGTCATATGAACATTTGGAACCCAGTTTGGCCCCATGGTTTCACATGATTCCATCCGTTGCACGCGATATGGGAGTTTCCACCTAGAAGACCAGAACCTTCGAGGGAGATAAGTGCGGTGTGTGAAGCCGGTCACACCTCGGAGTCTCAAGATGTCTCTAACAACCTCCCACCACACTCTAATGCATATTATGTGACACCACCCAGGTTTTGGTGTGGTTCCGACACCCCGAAGAAACGCTTCCGTCGAACCCCCCCCAGATTTGACCAAGTCAACCGTGTCGTCTACCCCTTCCACGGGCGTCGAAAGGGGGTAGCTCCGAGGACTTTTATACTTGGTTGTGCTAGGTTAGGTCATATGAACATTTGGAACCCAGTTTGGCCCCATGGTTTCACATGATTCCATCCGTTGCACGCGATATGGGAGTTTCCACCTAGAAGACCAGAACCTTCGAGGGAGATAAGTGCGGTGTGTGAAGCCGGTCACACCTCGGAGTCTCAAGATGTCTCTAACAACCTCCCACCACACTTAATGCATATTATGTGAACCACCCAGGTTTTGGTGTGGTTCCGACACCCCGAAGAAACCGCTTCCGTCGAACCCCCCCCCCAGATTTGACCGCAAGTCAACCGTGTCGTCTACCCTTCCACGGGCGTCGAAAGGGGGTAGCTCCGAGGACTTTTATACTTGGTTGTGCTAGGTTAGGTCATATGAACATTTGGAACCCAGTTTGGCCCCATGGTTTCACATGATTCCATCCGTTGCACGCGATATGGGAGTTTCCACCTAGAAGACCAGAACCTTCGAGGGAGATAAGTGCGGTGTGTGAAGCGGTCACACCTCGGAGTCTCAAGATGTCTCTAACAACCTCCCACCACACTCTAATGCATATTATGTGACACCACCAGGTTTTGGTGTGGTTCCGACACCCCGAAGAAACCGCTTCCGTCGAACCACCCCCCCAGATTTGACCGCAAGTCAACCGTGTCGTCTACCCCTTCCACGGGCGTCGAAAGGGGGTAGCTCCGAGGACTTTTATACTTGGTTGTGCTAGGTTAGGTCATATGAACATTTGGAACCCAGTTTGGCCCATGGTTTCACATGATTCCATCCGTTGCACGCGATATGGGAGTTTCCACCTAGAAGACCAGAACCTTCGAGGGAGATAAGTGCGGTGTGTGAAGCCGGTCACCTCGGAGTCTCAAGATGTCTCTAACAACCTCCCACCACACTCTAATGCATATTATGTGACACCACCCAGGTTTTGGTGTGGTTCCGACACCCCGAAGAAACCGCTTCCGTCGAACCCCCCCCAGATTTGACCGCAAGTCAACCGTGTCGTCTACCCCTTCCACGGGCGTCGAAAGGGGGTAGCTCCGAGGACTTTTATACTTGGTTGTGCTAGGTTAGGTCATATGAACATTTGGAACCCAGTTTGGCCCCATGGTTTCACATGATTCCATCCGTTGCACGCGATATGGGAGTTTCCACGAGAAGACCAGAACCTTCGAGGGAGATAAGTGCGGTGTGTGAAGCCGGTCACACCTCGGAGTCTCAAGATGTCTGTAACAACCTCCCACACACTCTAATGCATATTATGTGACACCACCCAGGTTTGGTGTGGTTCCGACATCCGAAGAAACCGCTTCCGTCGAACCCCCCCAGATTTGACCGCAAGTCAACCGTGTCGTCTACCCCTTCCACGGGCGTCGAAAGGGGGTTGCTCCGAGGACTTTTATACTTGGTTGTGCTAGGTTAGGTCATATGAACATTTGGAACCCAGTTTGGCCCCATGGTTTCACATGATTCCATCCGTTGCACGCGATATGGGAGTTTCCACCTAGAAGACCAGAACCTTCGAGGGAGATAAGTGCGATGTGTGAAGCCGGTCACACCTCGGAGTCTCAAGATGTCTCTAACAACCTCTCACCACACTCTAATGCATATTATGTGACACCACCAGGTTTTGGTGTGGTTCCGACACCCCGAAGAAACCGCTTCCGTCGAACCCCCCCCCCCAGATTTGACCGCAAGTCAACCGTGTCGTCTACCCCTTCCACGGGCGTCGAAAGGGGGTAGCTCCGAGGACTTTTATACTTGGTTGTGCTAGGTTAGGTCATATGAACATTTGGAACCCAGTTTGGCCCCATGGTTTCACATGATTCCATCCGTTGCACGCGATATGGGAGTTTCCACCTAGAAGACCAGAACCTTCGAGGGAGATAAGTGCGGTGTGTGAAGCCGGTCACACCTCGGAGTCTCAAGATGTCTATAACAACCTCCCACCACACTTTAATGCATATTATGTGACACCACCCAGGTTTTGGTGTGGTTCCGACATCCCGAAGAAACCGCTTCCGTCGAACCCCCCCCAGATTTGACCGCAAGTCAACCGTGTCGTCTACCCCTTCCACGGGCGTCGAAAGGGGGTTGCTCCGAGGACTTTTATACTTGGTTGTGCTAGGTTAGGTCATATGAACATTTGGAACCCAGTTTGGCCCCATGGTTTCACATGATTCCATCCGTTGCACGCGATATGGGAGTTTCCACCTAGAAGACCAGAACCTTCGAGGGAGATAAGTGTGGTGTGTGAAGCCGGTCACACGTCGGAGTCTCAAGATGTCTCTAACAACCTCCCACCACACTCTAATGCATATTATGTGACACCACCAGGTTTTGGTGTGGTTCCTACACCCCGAAGAAACCGCTTCCGTCGAACCCCCCCAGATTTGACCGCAAGTCAACCGTGTCGTCTACCCCTTCCACGGGCGTCGAAAGGGGGTAGCTCCGAGGACTTTTATACTTGGTTGTGCTAGGTTAGGTCATATGAACATTTGGAACCCAGTTTGGCCCCATGGTTTCACATGATTCCATCCGTTGCACGCGATATGGGAGTTTCCACCTAGAAGACCAGAACCTTCGAGGGAGATAAGTGCGATGTGTGAAGCCGGTCACACCTCGGAGTCTCAAGATGTCTCTAACAACCTCTCACCACACTCTAATGCATATTATGTGACACCACCCAGGTTTTGGTGTGGTTCGGACACCCCGAAGAAACCGCTTCCGTCGAACCCCCCCCAGATTTGACCGCAAGTCAACCGTGTCGTCTACCCCTTCCACGGGCGTCGAAAGGGGGTAGCTCCGAGGACTTTTATACTTGGTTGTGCTAGGTTAGGTCATATGAACATTTGGAACCCGTTTGGCCCCATGGTTTCACATGATTCCATCCGTTGCACGCGATATGGGAGTTTCCACCTAGAAGACCAGAACCTTCGAGGGAGATAAGTGCGGTGTGTGAAGCCGGTCACACCTCTAGATGTCTCTAACAACCTCCCACCACAATCTAATGCATATTATGTGACACCACCCAGGTTTTGGTGTGGTTCCGACACCCCGAAGAAACTGGCGGCAAAACAGCACACGTCGGAGAGACGGAAGAGCGGGAATAATGTAAACGTCGCCGAGAAGGTTTCTCGGCGAAGTTTTAGCTGTCGGCGAAGAGTTGGCGCGTACTGAATTTATTTTGCCGCCCACCTTGTTTGCCGAGAGGAAGCCTCGGCGAGCAGCCACACCCGGCGAAGAAATGGCGCGGAACGAAATTTTCTTTCCCGCCCATGTCTTCGCCGAGTACCGCCGAACGATGCTCCCGGCGAACATCTGACGGAAATGGCGGCAAATGTCAAAACTTTCGCGCGCACAATTTGCCGAGAGCGGCTCTCGGCGAAGAAAAGAAGGCAACACTTTTTTTCCCTGTCGCCTCTTTGCCGGGTGCGAAACTCGGCGAAATTCACGCATTGCCGCAGGAAGGTGGGTCCCAATGGCAGGCGCCACGTTGTCAGCCGTTTCGCCGAGATCGGCGCGTTGCCGAGTGTTTTTTGCGGTCTTTGCCGAGATTATTTTCTTCGCCGAGATCTTCATCGACGCTGTGCCGGCGAATGTGGTGTTTGCCGAGTGGTCTGATCTGCGCCGAGTATTTTCTGTGCTGTGTCGGCGTAGGATTTGTTCGCCGACACTCCCCGAGATTTGGCACTCGGCGAATCCGAGACCACTCGGCAGAGAGTGATTTTCCAGTAGTGAACTATGTAACGGTATAAATGGCACACATGATTAAATCTGCATTATTAAGTTCTTTAAATGGTTACTTGAGTAACAGAAGTTTTAAATATAACTAAATGTTCTGGAGTAAAAGTAGAATTTTATGCTAATTAAGTCCTATCTCTGTTGCGCTAACTTAACAATCTACTGTAGCTGCCAAATTGGATATTCTCATCATAAAATGTGACTGAGTGACCTAGCTTCTAATATCTTGTACACGTGTGCGTGTTTTGAAAGATTTTATTTTCTTGTAAACATGGAGACAAAAGTTGTTACTAGCTACAAGTTTGTGCAATGTATACGTTGGAGATTGCTTGAGAGCTTTTATTTCTTGTGCAGTGCATGGTTATCCATTGTAAGATAGACAAAACACGTTACATTGTGCAAGCATGCAATGGTGCCGCAGTGTTTGTTGGGGAAACTTGTCTGCTTCTGTATAAATTGACAAAGCTGAATAACTTGTCTCTTGCACTAAAAAGAGTGAAACGTATGGGCTTCTGCATGGCTGCAAGCTATAGTAAACTGACTAGCTTGTTCGTTTACTTGAGAATTGAGATTGACAATATTGCAGAAAAGGTTCAAAAGGATCTTGTTAATTAAAGGGATTTAATTACATTAGCTAAGATGCACCGCCACTATTTGTACCATATGTCATGTGGAATCTATCGTCTCCATCTCGCTATTCTTGAAATGAAACAGTGAGCAAACCACAAACACCCTGCTGATAGTATATTACTCCTAGATAGATTTTTTAAATAGTAAATTAATTTGTTGATATCGCAATTAAATCCGAGTTCAATTCCAAACTCAGCTTAGCATATGCATTTCTTGCTGGAAAGGACGATACGAAATTCTGGATAAAAAAGACAGGAAGTGCACATCAAAAGGAAATTAAGAACGCCTCGAATTAAAACATGGAAATGATCGAACGAATTAGGGGGTGAAGAACTGAGGATAACGAGCTAGCTAGCTGAATTAGCAATCCCATTGCAGCTGATCCATGCCGTGGCCGGCGCCCCCGTAAAACAATCCGCACGACTCCATCAGCTCCAGGTCGAACGCTGTGGTGGCACCGGCGTCGCCGTACACGACCGAGGAGACGTCCATCATATCCACGCCCTTGTCAGCTGCCGCACCGCCGTTCATCATCATTGGCGCCGGCGGCCCAACCACCTCCTCCTGCCCCAACCCTTGCTGCTGCTGGTGCTGATGCGACATTTCGATCCCTCCACCCATTCCATCAGGCTCAACGACGGTGGCCCACATTGCTGCCGTCTCGTCCATGAACGCTGCCATTCCCATGCCCTGGTTGAAGCCATTGCCGGCACTAGGCATGCCGGCGGCATGCTCTATGGAAGAGGACGAATTGGAGGAGCCATTCATGAAGTCCATGGAGGCGTGGACGGCGGCACCGTTCCGATCCCTAAAACTCATGAGCAAAGCACCGTTATGGTTGCTGTCGTCGTACGGGTAGCCCTGCTGCATCGCCACGGCGTCTTGCTGCCCCATCACCATGCCCGGGTTAGGGACGTCGTACAATGCCGGAGGCACCGCAACCGTTGCAGGCGCTTTGGTCGAGGAGCTGATGGTGAACGGCGGCGTGTCGTTGCCGTTGGACGACTGGAACTGGGATGCAGCATGGTTGTTGCTAGGGTTGCTGCCGCTGTGGGAGTGGAGGAGGTTCTTGGAGGCCGGGAGCAGGTTGTGTGTCTTGGGGTCGAGGCCCTGCGCGATGAGCTTCTTCTTGATGCACGAGTTCCAGAAGTTCTTGACCTCGTTATCAGTGCGCCCCGGCAGGTGCTTGGCGATCTGCGCCCACCTGCCATGCCATGATGCGATCGACCAGTCGGATCAATTCAATTGTCTCTGAGTTTAAAGCTGCCACCAAGCTGAATAATTCAGCCAGACACACATGTCTTACCGGTTGCCGAGGATCCGGTGGACGTCGAGGATGGTGCGCTCCTCCTGCTCCGAGAAGGTGCCGCGCTTGAGGTCCGGCGGAGGTAGTTGATCCACCGGAGCCGGCAGCTCTTGCCGCACCGCTGCAGACCTGAACCAACACCACAACGACCCCGAGGAGATGTAGCATCGAGTCAGATCTGCGCGATCGAGCTGGACTAGCGGAGTTGGGTAAGGTTCACGGACGACGTACCGGCGTTCTTGGGGACGGCGCTCCAGCAGCTGTGCCCGTTGGCCGTGATGTACCTGAGGAGCTTCTCGTCCTCCTCCGGCGACCACAGCCCCCGCTTCACCTTCTGCTTGCTGCAGCAGTGGTGCCCCATGGCCGCCTGAGCCTGACCTAGCTAGCCGATGGACTCACCGTCCTCCTCTTCCTCTCACGCGTACACACACCCACACACGCACGCAGAAACTCAGGCACGGCGCTGCCCGTTTGTCCGGGTCAATTGAGCTTTATGCCGCTGTGTGTGGAGGAAGGGAACACCAAATAAAGTTTGTCCATTGTCGCATCCATCGAAAAAGGTAGCTAGTACGTTGGAGGAGGAAGTTTCAATTCACCAGGTGATTGATATCGTGATGACCTAGTATAGTAGCAACAGTGAACTGCCAGCAGCAACCAACTCTGTTAATTGCAAATCTAGTTTAGTCGTCAGTATAGTACGTGTTTGCTAAAACTTGTGAAGCTAGGCTAGCTGCGTGAGATCGATGCTTAATTTACATTGCAAGCTGTTGCCTGCCGGCGGGGACTCTTGAAGCACAAGAGAGATCGATATATATGGAAACGGTCGCACGCATGGGCTCTGTCGGTGCAAACATCGATAGTGATACTCTATGCACAGTCACTGTTGGAGGTATCTACCACTTAATAAGTGAGTCGATCAGGTTTAGCACCCGTCGTGCTTGTTCGTTAATACTCCCGGCGGTTTTCTTAAATTAAGCTGTCCTTTTTTTAGACAGTGGCAAGATCGAAATTGTGATGATGCTATAATATCAGTCACCGTTGCACGCAGGTTTCGAATAATAAACTCGGCGGCTTATGGGAGAAGGGGAGAAAATGACTTATTTAATTTTTTAAGCTGCATTTGGATACTGATGGGAAGCCAAATACCCGTCAGTTACAGTTTGTGCTCTAGAGTGTATCGAGACAATATATTCGACCATGCATCATTCAATTAGTGGGTCACAAAAGTATACGGTTGTAAACATCAATTCAAAGCCGAATTGGTTTGGCTGCACTGTTAGGGTTTCGAGGACTTAGTTAAAGATGTTTGGAATAGACACGTCGATGGACGAAGTCTCGTCCAAAGATGGAATAATAAAATTAACAACGACAACATTGGCGACGATGGACATTTCATACTAGTTGTATGTATGAAAAGAAACAAACAATTTTATGTGATCATTGATAGTCTCGAGGAACCCGTAGAAGCACCTCCTTTTCCTGACCAGGAGAATGAGCTTAAAACCCAATCGTATAAAGAAAGTCCACATCTTTTTTTGTGAGTAAGAGCGTAAGTAATATAAGAAATTGTAAGCATCACTAGTACAGATCGGCCAATCCCACATGGTCGAAATCGGCCACCGCACATGATTTATGGCTCTGTCGCTATCCATGGGTGGGCGATGGCGCTGCAGATTGCAAACGGCCAAGAAAACCGTGTGCGTTGGTTTCAACATGGCCGACGGTTAGTTTTACTAAATCGTGTGCAATGAGGTAGTAGATCGCACACAGTAACTATATTAGAGCCATCTGGATTTACTTAAAATCCCACATGTTTTGGTAAGGATATCGTGTGTGTGTGTTTAAGAACTCATCGCACACGTTTATCATAGTGTTAGTCATGTATGTTAAAGAACCATCGCACACGTTTAGAATTTTCAGGACCATGCTTGTAGGCTTTGCACCAACTGTAGCACATGCAAAAATCAAGGACAAGCATCATCCAGTAGCAAATATCGTTATTTCATTCATTTCACATTTCATATTCATACATTGCGACAAAAGTATAAATTTCTAGCTATACAAATATGAAAGGTACACAAAAGAAAGAAGAACTTTTCTTGGTTATGTCTTTGTCTTTCTCTTCATGATGAAACCTTGATTCAGAGGGTTAATAGAAGGAAGGTGGACATTGTCAGGTGATGTAATACTATACCGTATACGAGTATGGAGTAGTAATCCACCTCGTATATGGTACCCCTTGTACCTGCCATGATGGGGATATTGTTGGAGATATGCCCTAGAGGCAATTAATAAAGATATTTTATTTGTCATATCTCAATTGTTCATAATAAGTTTTGTACCATGCTA
Organism: Poa pratensis; assembly: GCA_947311845.1. Taxonomy (NCBI): domain Eukaryota; kingdom Viridiplantae; phylum Streptophyta; class Magnoliopsida; order Poales; family Poaceae; genus Poa; species Poa pratensis. The sequence goes on along the minus strand of CAMZMU010000093.1, from coordinate 39,220,924 downwards.
TAATTGTATTAAGCGGAAACATTAATGCACGTGTGGTATGTAAACAACCAGGTCCCTAGTAGCCTCTTACTAGTCCATTGGGCAACGATGATCAAGGTTTCCTGATCATGGACATTTATGTCAATTGACAATAGAGTCATGTCATTAGGTGAATGATGTGATGGACACACACCCAAGATATATATATAGAAACGTAGTGTTCATACCTTTGACCGTGAGATCATATTTAATCGCTGCTTCTAGAAGGTGCTTTGATTGCATCAAACGTCATGTCTTATTTAGCGTGACAATAAAGGTGTCCCTTTCGGGTATCCGAAGGAAGTGACAGAGGCGAGTGATCAAGAGCGGGATTTGCCAATCCACATAGCAGGATAGATACTCTGGGCCCACTCGGTGAGATTACATCAATAAGCTTGCAAGCATGTGACTAGGTCACGGGGATGTAATACCACAGACGAGTAAAGATAGAATTGTCAAGTGACGAGATCAAGCTCGGTAATCGTGATACCGGAGAACGAGTCTCGGACAATCTAAGTATCGCTAGGCAAAAGGTTGAAACTGGACGTCTAAGGTTCAAACGATAAAAAGACATTCGTGGACGCACAGGGGCTATCACGGCAGTCCAGCCACCGCTGATAGTCATTGATCGGAGAACGTGTCTCGATCATGTCTGGAGTGATCCGAACCGTAGGGTGGCACACTTAAGGGGGAGGCGACAGTTTTATAAAGATTGGATATTAGGAGAAACTTCAGGAGAACACCGGAAGTGTTCCGGAACATGTCCGATGATGATCGGAGGGCAACGGAATAAGTTTCGCAGCTCGAATAAATTAAATAATATGTATTTAATATTAATTAGTGTAATTAATGATTAAATATATTTTTAGTTTATTTTATTTCGAATTTTAAAGGCATTTATATCTAGATGGGCCTTAGAGGCCCATTACGGGAAAAACCCCAAAAGGAAAAGGAAAAAAGGGGGAGGGCCGGCCGGCCTGGCTAGGCTGAATGGGGCCCAACCAGGGCCGGCGCACCATGTGGGAATAGTCCCACATGGCTTAGCCAGCGGAGTGGGCAGCCCTCCCTCTCCATTAAATAGGGGTGCACCCTTGCCTGGAAATTCATCCCATCTTCTTCTTCTTCTTCTTCTTCTTCTTCTTCCCCTCCTACCTTGAGCGTGGTTCCGTTTCTGGAGCTGCGTACGAGGAGAGAAGTTTCTCCACCATACGCACGCCGCCGTGCTGCTGGGTCCAAGTCTTCGCTTCCGCTGCTTCGCTGGATCTGGAGCCCAGAGGTCGTCGTCTACTCCGTACGTGTGTAGAGCTACAAGGTGCTTCACGTGTGGCACTGTAAGTACGTCTTCTTCCTCTACACGACCTTGAGGTCGGCGTCGTCGGCTTCATCAACAACGCTTGTGCGGGAGCGTAATCCCTGCTTTCGGTCTACAAGGGTATGTACATCGATCTCCTCCGTCATAGTATATCTGCATAGTAATAGATTCTGGCTAGTTTAAGGTTATTGTTGTTAGGAATTTTTTTGTTTTCTACCTACGATTCCCTTCAGCTATTCCCATCCATATAACACGAAGCCGATGCCTCTAACGAGGCTATCGTTCCCGCATAACGCTGATATGGTATCAGAGCCCTTCTCTTCCTAGACCTAGCCGCCGGTATCGATCTACATAAAAAAACCCCAATACCCTCCCACCGCCACCGCCACCGCCATGAGTTCGTCGTCCAACTCGATGATGACCTCGCTCGCCGCTGCCCTGGGAGCCATCCGACCCAACACCTCACCCGCAGCAACTTCCTTCTATGGAAGGCCTTGGTGTTTCCCGCTCTGCGAGGAGCTCGGGTGATGGGTCTGCTGGACGGCTCTGACCGTGCACCAGCCGAAACCCTGGAGGTTGAAGATGCCGACAAGAAAAAGATAACCGTGGAGAATCCTGCGTACGCCGTCTGGATCGTACGGGACCAGCAGGTGCTGCGTTTTCTTCTGAATTCGCTGTCTCCGGACATTCTCTCCCATGTCCTTGGGATGGAATCCACCGCTGAAGCTTGGGCCGCCATCACCGCCGTGTTCTCCACGGCCTCTCGGTTCGAAGGTGCAACATCTGCGGTCCGCCCTCAATGACACAAAGAAAGATGCCATGACCGCCGGCCAGTACTTCACCAAGATGAAGGGGTTCGCTTCTGAACTCGCCGCGGCCGGAAAACCCTCGAGGATGAAGAGCTCATTGGGTACCTGCTCCACGGACTAGATAGCTCCTACAACGCACTCATCACTGCCGTCGACCTCAACCCTAACACCTCTGTTGATGATTTGTTTGGCTTGATGTCTTCCTATGATATGCGTAATGACAATACAGATAACCCCTCCGAAGCTTTTGTTTCTTTGGCGAATGCTGCAAGCCGTGGTCGCTCCCGTGGCCATGGAGGAGGCCGCTACGATGGAGGTGGCTCACGTGATCAGCGTGACCACCGTGATGACAGGCGCCATGACATGCGCGATAACGGGCGCGATGACGGGCGCCGTGATGGGCGCCGTGATGGTGGTGATGTTGGATGTATGCCCAAAAGGCAATAAAGTTTAACATTTGATTCATAATTATGCTTCATGATTCTATGCAATAACTGCGGTGACTCCTGAATATGTGATTCAGAGGAAAACTCACTCGCACGTGTAGAGGTATGAACAGAATAAAGTATACCCTAGTCTTGCCTTTTAGACTAATTCGTTGATTGCTTGAGACCACGTTTTCCTGGTCTGAGACATTGTTTATGTCAGCATCAATGAGTGGCATATTGTTGGTGAAAACAATACGGCTGGGTAGACCCAAATCGTTGATATGCTAAGTAAGATTCCAAAGTGTCTTTTTGTCCTTAGTGCAATATCGCAGATGATTGTTATATGACATGTGATACGTGCATTTTATATCATCATCTATACCACTTATACCACCATATTAGGATGTTATTTGCATTATTATATCATTGTTTTTACATGTTTTAGATGATTTAGGGGACTTTCCTACAAAGTCCCTATTTTTAGTATTTAATTTCTGGGAGGCAGAAAACCTCCTTTTTCTGTTTTTATTGTTTCAGGAGCTACGAAGGCCCAATTAATAAAAGGAAAATTGCACAGCTGGTTTTTCTTCGGGAGAACACCAGAGGGAAGAAGAAGCAAGCAAGGAAGGCCACGAGGCCCAAAATGGGTGGGCCCACGCGGCCAGATTCCCTGACCGCGTGGGACCCACCAAATGGAGCCTCGGGCACTTCCTCGCCTGGGGCTTTTTAACGAGGTCTCCGTCTCGCCCGAAAAGTAACGCCCTAATTTTTACGAGACTATCCGAGGTCGCGGCGGCGGCGAAACTCCTGATTCCCTCCGAGGGGGATCAGATCCTGCTGCTCCGGAGCTCCGGAGAAGGGGGAAATCATCGTCATCGTCATCACCTCTCCTCCTTGGCGTGGGAGGAGGCCTCTACATCATCACCATCACCAAGACCAGCACCATCTCCATCATCATCTCCGTGATCCACTCCGTCCCCTCGTAGTTTGAGAGTTGCTATACCCTAGATACTTGTCTTGTGCTACTATTCATGTTTGTGATTGAGTACTTGTCATTATTTGTGGTGAAGTTATATTTTCAGATTGTGTTGTACCACTTATGCCACTGAATATCACCATGTTTGCACGTTGTGAGTAGTTCCCGTATGTTCCTGAGGGCATAGGATGAATTGGCAATGATTTATATATGACATGTGTTGGTATTTTGTCTAGTGTTTATCTTTTTGTGTGATTCTATGATGGTGTTGTGCGAACGTCGACTGCACAACACTTCACCTATATGGGCTCATAGGAGAACACCGTAGTGTAATGGCGTGAGGGAGACTTGGGAGGACACGAAAGCCTGAGACCGAATCATTAAGTTACTTTACGGGGTATTAGTATCGGGGACCTAGAGCGTAATGCTATGGTGGGATTTTATATCTTAATAATTCTTGTGCTGTCATTTAATTGGCCACATGATCCATCATAAGGGGTTTAGTCTATTTATTTAGCTGTACCTAATAATAGCTCCGTCCGAAGAAGATTAAAACTAGACAAGATATTCAACGTGTTGTTTAATAAATCTATATGCCTAGCAATATCCATGCCGCCCTCGGGAACGTTTTCCACATATAAGTTACACATCACTTGAGCTTGTCCTCTTACACATAGAGGATTGGGCTTTCTCTCTCTTTGAGAGCTTTTACTTGTTACCATTTACCTGCTGCATTGTCACTGTCTTGCAATTATACAATCGAAAATACCAAAAACACTTGCATCTTTTATTGTCTATTTATCATTTCTAATAACCAATACCTTCAGCTCCTCGTGGGTTCGACAACCTTTTCTATTCGAAAGGTACTACAATTGATCTCCTGCACTTGGGAGTCATCAAGATACTTTTCTGGCGCCGTTGCCGGGGAGCGTAGCGCTATTGGTAAGAAGTTTGGTAAGGAAACTTGAAAGGTGAATTTTATTTACTGTTTTATCTCATTGCTACTATGGCATTTATGAATCGTGCCTCGCTGCATCTTGCTCTATATGAAAGTGCTTATGCTCCTAAAACTGTTGAAACTACTGTGCCTGAGATACCTAAAGTGGGATATAAAATTCCCGTTGGTCATGTTAAAAGAGTTATGAAAAATCCATTTACAGGGATGGAACTAAATCTGCACGTGAACACATGGAAACAATTGAGGCTATATGTGGTTTATTTAGACTTCCTGGTATTTCTGAAGATCAGGTAAAAAGGAAGCTGTTATATCTGTCTTTATCTGGTAATGCTCGTATTTGGTTCAGGTCTTTAGATGAAGAAGTCACTATGGACTGGAGTATTTTGAGGAAGGTTTTCTTTCTTAAGTATTTTACTCCTAGAGAAGCTTATGAGAACCGCTGCTATATATTTAATTTCTGGCCACATCTGGGAGAAAGTATTACTCAAGCTTGGGGGAGGTTAAAGGAACTCCTCCGCAAGAATCCTTGTCATGATCTTACAAGGAAAATTATTCTGATAAACTTTTATGTGAGGCTACCAAGGCAACAAAAGGAATTTCTGGATAATTCATCTAGTGGAAGCTTTACAAATAATACTGAAGAAGAAGCATGGAATTTATTGGAGACTATTTCTGAGAATACTGGTCATTGGGATCTTGATAAAGGTAATGAGCCCTATCTGGACTATGAGTATTCATGTGTAGAGAATTTCTCTACTTCTACCTTGTTTAAAAATCTGAGTGATACTTTTAATCTTGATCCTTATGTTATAATTGAGGTAGCTAAATCTTTTGCTAATCATATTGGTATTCCTAAAACTGGGTTTGAAGCTTATGTTGAACCTGTTAAACAATCTATTGTTGTACCCAAAGTTATTAAACAGGTAGAACCAGTGTCATCCTTGACAATTGAGGAGTATGTTGAGGCACCACCATATCCAAACCAAGTCAAGGAAAATTTACTTATTGCTGTTTCTAACAAGAGTAAAAGAAGAAGATCTCAGCCTTATGAACAGATGGAAGTCAACAGTCAAATCTCTATTATCAAACAATTAAATGAAGAAGATCCTGTTGATGTTTATCTATGTGAAGATGCTACTAAAGTTGTTAAAGGCAATTCGGCCAAGGTTGGTAAGCCTGTTATATCATGCACTATTGGGACTTCTAGTTATCATGGCTTATGTGATATTGGAGCAAGCATTAGTGTCATTCCATATTCTCTGTATCTTGAAATCAAGCCTGATATTGATCCTATCAGTATGGAAGAGACAGGTATGACAATTCAACTTGCTAATAAAGATTATATTAATCCACTTGGAATTGTTAGAGATGTTGAAGTATTGGTAGGTAAAATTAAATATCCTGCTGATTTTATTGTGCTTGGTTGCCCTCAAGATTCATTTTGTCCTATCATTTTTGGTAGACCTTTCTTACATACTGTTGGTGCTGAAATTGATTTGCTTAAAGAGAAAGTGTTTATTAATTGTGCTGGAGAAAAACTTGCATTCAACTTTTCTAAATTTTCTGATAAGCATTCAAAGAAAGAGCCATTTTCTGAAGATGTAATTGAAACTCTTGCTCATGTAGCTGTAGCTTCAACAGACGTGGTGGAAAGATACATGCTTAATCAAGATGAACCATTTAATGAAGAAGAAAAAGATGCTTTAGAACAAATACTTTCACAACAGCCACCACAATTACAATTGCATATCCCACCTGATAATTTAGGAGTGCTACCACCACCTAAAGGGGATCCTAGTTTGAATTAAAACCTTTGCCTAAAATCTGAAATATGCATATGGATGAGAAGAGCATATATCCTGTCATTATTAGTGCTAACCTTTCAGCTGAAGAAGAAGAGAAATTACTTGATGTGCTTAAAGCTCACCGACCAGCCATTGGATACTCTCTTGATGATCTTAAAGGTATAAGCCCAGCTCTATGTATGCATAAAATTAATTTGGAGAGATGCAAAACCTGTTGTTGATTATCAACGCCGTCTCCATCCAAAAATGAAGAAGTGGTAAGGAAAGAGGTAATAAGACTTATTGAAGCTGGTATCATTTATCCATAGCTGATAGTAAGTGGGTTAGTCCTGTTCATTGTGTTCCTAAAAAGGGTGGAATGACTGTTGTTCCAAATGATGAGGATGAACTTGTAGCTCAACGCACTGTTGTTGGTTATAGAATGTGTATTGATTTCAGGAAGTTAAACAAAGCAACTCGTAAAGATCATTACCCATTGCCATTTATTGATCAAATGTTAGAAAGGTTATCTAAACACTCTCACTTTTGCTATTTAGATGGTTATTCAGGTTTCTCCCAAATTCCTGTTCATAAAGATGATCAAGAGAAAACCACTTTTACATGTCCATTTGGTACATTTGCTTATAGGAGAATGCCATTCGGTTTGTGCAATGCTCCTGCTACTTTTCAAAGATGCATGAATGCTATATTTGCTGATTATATTGAAAAGATAATGGAAGTCTTTATGGATGATTTTTCTGTGTATGGTACTTCCTTCGATAATTGCTTGTTCAACCTTAACAAAGTTTTGCAGCGTTGTGAAGACCAACACTTAGTTTTAAACTGGGAGAAGTGTCACTTCATGGTTACTGAAGGTATTGTTCTTGGGCATAAGATTTCTGGAAAGGAATAGAAGTTGACCCAGCAAAGATAGAAGCTATTGAAAAGCTCCATTCCCAAGGGATCTCAAAGGTATAAGAAGTTTTCTTGGGCATGCAGGTTTTTACCGTAGGTTTATTAAAGATTTCTCCAAAATATCAAAACCCTAACCAATCTTTTGCAAAAGGATGTTCCTTTCTCTTTTAATGATGATTGCATTGAGTCCTTTAATATTTTGAAGAATGCTTTAATAAGTGCCCTATTATTCAACCTCCTGATTGGAATTGCCTTTTGAAATTATGTGTGATGCTAGTGATTATGCAGTTGGGGCTGTTTTGGGCCAACGTGTTGATAAGAAACTGAATGTCATTTATTATGCTAGTAGAACACTTGATGCTGCTCAAAGGAATTATGCCACAACTGAAAAAGAATTTTTAGCAGTGCTATTTGCTTGTGACAAGTTTAGACCTTATATTACTGATTCGAAAGTCACATTGCATACTGATCATTCTGCCATTAAATACTTAATGCATAAGAAAGATGCTAAGCCTAGATTAATAAGATGGGTACTTCTATTGCAAGAATTTGATTTACACATTGTTGATAGGAAAGGGGAAGATAATCAAGTAGCTGATCATCTTTCTAGAATGGAAAATATACCTGATGATCCTATTCCTATTAATGATAGCTTTGTTAATGAACAACTTGCAATTGTTAATGTTTCTAGTGCTAAAGTTGCATCTCCATGGTTTGCCAATTATGCAAATTTTATTGTTGGTAAAGTTTTACCTCCACACTTCACTACTCAACAAAGAAAGAAATTCTTTTATGATCTTAGACATTATTTTGGGATGATCCTTTCTTTATAAGAAGAGTGTGGATGGTATTATTAGACGTTGTGTACCTGAGTATGAACAACAGGCTATTATAAGAGATTGTCATGACAGTCCCTATGGAGGACATCATGCAGGAGATCGTACAGGTGCAAAGGTATTACAGTCTGGTTTTTATTGGCCTACTTTATTTAAGGATTGTGCTGAATATGTTAAATCTTGTGATAAATGTCAAAGAGTAGGAAATATTGGTAGGAGAAATGAAATGCCTATGAACTATTCCTTACCACTTGAACCATTTGATGTGTGGGGTTTTGACTTTATGGGACCTTTCCCCGAATCAAAGACAAAGCATACTCATATTTTGGTTGCAGTGGATTATGTTACAAAGTGGGTGGAAGCAATTCCAACCAAAAGTGCAGATCATGCCACGGCAATGAAGATGCTTCAGGACATCATTTTCCCCAGGTTTGGTGTTCCTAGGTTTTTAATTACTGATGGTGGTTCTCATTTCTTACATGGTATTCTTAGGAAAACTTTGGCAAAATATGATGTTAACCATAGAATTGCATCACCTTATCATCCCCAAACTAGTGGACAAGTTGAATTAAGTAATAGGGAAATTAAACTCATTTTGGAAAAGACAGTGAATAAGTCTAGGTCTGATTGGCCACTTAAAATTAACGATGCATTATGGGCTTATAGAACTGCTTTTAAAAATCCTATGGGAATGTCTCCTTATAAAATGGTTTATGGAAAAGCTTGTCATTTACCTGTTGAATTAGAACATAAAGCTAGATGGGCTATTAAACAATTGAACTTTGATTTTAAAACTGCTGGAGAGAAGAGAATTCTTGATTTAAACCTACTAGATGAATGGAGAAATGAAGCTTATGAAAGTGCCAGGATGTTTAAAGAAAAAGTTAAGATTTGGCATGACAAGAAAATTAAAAAGAAAGAATTCAAAGTAGGTGATCAAGTGCTATTATACAACTCTCGTTTCAAGTTTTCTGCAGGTAAGTTAGCTTCAAAGTGGCAGGGACCATTAGTGATACAGGAAGTATACCGTTCAGGAGCTATCCGTCTTCATGGTGATATGAAAGGTAAACCTCATGTGGTTAATGGACAACGCCTTAAACATTATATTGCAGGAAAAAGCTTCATTGGAAAGGTGGAGGAATTCATTTTACAGACACCGGAGGAGGTAATTGCAAAGAAGTTTGCAGTTTCAGAAATCCAAAATCAATAAAAGGTAACTTTTACTCTGGAAAGTTTCTCGGAATTGCGTAATATTTTACGGACATCATTTTTTATGGAAATTAACGTGTGGGACAAGAAAACTGGACGTGACGGAGCTTCGAGAAGGAAAAGAGGGGGTCCCACGCGGCCAGATTCCCTGACCGCGTGGGCCCACTCCTTTTGCCCCTCGGAGTCCCGTTCGTCCGTTTTCGACTCCGACTCTTCGTCTTGACCTAAAAACCGTCAATATATACCCCTTTCGTCAATCTAATCTCGTACCGAGAGCTTTCGAGCGTTCTTTGCTTTTGCTGTTTCTGTCTGTCAGGTTTTAGCCATGTCTAGCTCCGGATCCGATCATGAGGGGGAGAGCTTCCCCAAGGGAGGTGTTGTGAACCGCTACCTCAACTCCGTGATGGCACCAATGAAGACCTTGTCCTTCAAGGAGGGCGCGATGCTCATAGAGGAGGTGAAGGCTCCCAAGATCATTGGCACGGTGGAGGAGAGGCTGGAGGACCTGGAACAGAAGATCTTCAGGTATAATACTGTTGTTGAACGCAGCCTTGATGCTCATCACTTCATGAACCTGGAGCTGGAGAAGAAGGTTGAAGAGTACAAGGAGAGGCTGGAGGACTTGGAGAAGAGGTATCTACATGTCACATCTGAGTTGGACAAGCATCAAGCTCTACTGTGGGATGTGGAAAATCAAAACTGTGAGTATGAAGAGCGCTTCAAGAAGATTGCAGCAGCTGCTACCCTCAGGTATAATGATCCACCTAACTCCTTCTACAATGGGAGGCCTTTCCCATGGAAGAGGGCTGAATGGGAGGAAGAATATGAGAAAGAAGAGGCTGCAGCAGAGAAAGCACTGGCAGAACGTCAAGCTTGGGGGAGTTCCACCTAGTCTTTATCTTTACTAGTTTATCATATCTATCTAGTCATGGTGTGTTTTGCTTTTATCATTTAGTTATCAATCTCTTTTAGGCTTGTGTGAGCTCATGGAGCATTATCATGTATCCCTATCTTATGGTTTATCAATGAATATTAAAGTATGGTGTCATCCATGATTCTCTTGTTTGGAGATTTATGGGTAACACTCATGCAAATGAGCGTGGTTTATTTTAGAGGTTTCAGTCACATCTTGCCTTGAATTTAATTAACTTGAGTATGTTGGACAATTGTAGAATCTAGCTCAATATAAATAAGAAAAGAGTGAGTCATTATGACTTGAGAATTAATAAGTTTAAGGTTGAGATATAGTCTTGTAGCATAAAAAGTTGGGAATAGTTAATGAAAAGGATATGAAACACTCTTGTTAGAATCTAGTATCTTTTGAGCAAATTAATGATCATGGATGTGTCAATACTTATGCTCTTGTAAAGTGTATGAAAGGAAGGCACCCGAGGATTCGGTTAGCCATGGAAAGTGTGAGATAAAGGTTGTTTGAGCATAAGAACTTGATTGAAACATCCATGACTAAAGTTTGCACTAGTTACTAGTGAAGCAAGGGTGCAAATAATTTTATATCTGTCTTTTCATTTGTCTTCTTTAACTTGTTATCCAATGAGAGTTTATCTTGTCTTTAAACTTCAGTAAAGTATTAAACATTATGATGCTAGCCATAAGAGCAAAAGCATGTTAAAAATAGTGTGATTCAATTGTCCAACATACAATGGTTATTTGCTTTCAAAGTGTAAGGGGTGATTGCTAGAGCTTCTACTTATGCTGCCCTTATGTGTATGAGTTTTAATTCATTAATCTTACATTGCAATTGAATATGATGATGATACAATGCTCGTATTTATTTATCAACCATAAGTCCATTGATGCATGTAATGATCTATGTCCTTACTTACTTGAGGACAAGTAAGGGTTTAAGCTTGGGGGAGTTGATACGTGCATTTTATATCATCATCTATACCACTTATACCACCATATTAGGATGTTATTTGCATTATTATATCATTGTTTTTACATGTTTTAGATGATTTAGGGACTTTCCTACAAAGTCCCTATTTTTAGTATTTAATTTCTGGGAGGCAGAAAACCTCCTTTTTCTGTTTTTATTGTTTCAGGAGCTACGAAGGCCCAATTAATAAAAGGAAAATTGCACAGCTGGTTTTTCTTCGGGAGAACACCAGAGGGAAGAAGAAGCAAGCAGGAAGGCCACGAGGCCCAAAATGGGTGGGCCCACGCGGCCAGATTCCCTGACCGCGTGGGACCCACCAAATGGAGCCTCGGGCACTTCCTCGCCTGGGGCTTTTTAACGAGGTCTCCGTCTCGCCCGAAAAGTAACGCCCTAATTTTTACGAGACTATCCGAGGTCGCGGCGGCGGCGAAACTCCTGATTCCCTCCGAGGGGGATCAGATCCTGCTGCTCCGGAGCTCCGGAGAAGGGGGAAATCATCGTCATCGTCATCACCTCTCCTCCTTGGCGTGGGAGGAGGCCTCTACATCATCACCATCACCAAGACCAGCACCATCTCCATCATCATCTCCGTGATCCACTCCGTCCCCTCGTAGTTTGAGAGTTGCTATACCCTAGATACTTGTCTTGTGCTACTATTCATGTTTGTGATTGAGTACTTGTCATTATTTGTTGGTGAAGTTATATTTTCAGATTGTGTTGTACCACTTATGCCACTGAATATCACCATGTTTGCACGTTGTGAGTAGTTCCCGTATGTTCCTGAGGGCATAGGATGAATTGGCAATGATTTATATATGACATGTGTTGGTATTTTGTCTAGTGTTTATCTTTTTGTGTGATTCTATGATGGTGTTGTGCGAACGTCGACTGCACAACACTTCACCTATATGGGCTCATAGGAGAACACCGTAGTGTAATGGCGTGAGGGAGACTTGGGAGGACACGAAAGCCTGAGACCGAATCATTAAGTTACTTTACGGGGTATTAGTATCGGGGACCTAGAGCGTAATGCTATGGTGGGATTTTATATCTTAATAATTCTTGTGCTGTCATTTAATTGGCCACATGATCCATCATAAGGGGTTTAGTCTATTTATTTAGCTGTACCTAATAATAGCTCCGTCCGAAGAAGATTAAAACTAGACAAGATATTCAACGTGTTGTTTAATAAATCTATATGCCTAGCAATATCCATGCCGCCCTCGGGAACGTTTTCCACATATAAGTTACACATCACTTGAGCTTGTCCTCTTACACATAGAGGATTGGGCTTTCTCTCTCTTTGAGAGCTTTTACTTGTTACCATTTACCTGCTGCATTGTCACTGTCTTGCAATTATACAATCGAAAATACCAAAAACACTTGCATCTTTTATTGTCTATTTATCATTTCTAATAACCAATACCTTCAGCTCCTCGTGGGTTCGACAACCTTTTCTATTCGAAAGGTACTACAATTGATCTCATGCACTTGGGAGTCATCAACATGTCCTTAGACCATGAGGTTATTAGGGTTGTGTACATTGGAAAGAATTACTTTGGTACTGTCATAAACATGGCCGTAACTGGGTGGGAAAACGGCAGTCACTGGGTGGTTCCGAAGATGTGCATATATCCTAATGTTCCAAGATGGGAAATTACTCCTCTGTCAAAAGAGAGATACTTCCAGGGCCCACTCGGTATGTATGATGTTCAATATGTTCTGCAGACAATGCATGATGAAGTTACATCATGTGGGATATCGGATTACGGGAACGAGAAAAGGAAATTTACCGATAACGAGATAGACAGAGATATTGTGAATCAGGGATTGATTCATGGAAATATCAGGAATACTTTATCTCGGGTAATTTCAGTATCGCGAGTAATGGAATGACGAATTAATAATCAACAGGTTCAACATAGTACATTCGCATAACGGTAGCAGTTATTCAGGTTGCCCATGTATCTGACCCTGGCTGGTGATTAGATGGAAACATCTAATTATAGCTACACGTTATCGAACCTGTAGGGAAACACGCTTAAGTCAGTTCTAGTTTGTTGTGTATATGGTTGGTCTAGATACCGAGAGAGTATCACCGGAATGGTTTCTGTGTGGTAGATAATATCTTTATCAGAGAGATTGGATTATGCAGACACTAGGTGTCTCGGAGTGATAGAAGTTGCTATCACTAGTCGGATTTATTCCGAGGGTTTATATAAGAAGGAAATATTTATCCGGAGTATTTTGTCTGCGGACACTGGGTGTCCCGGATCATGTAAAAATGTTTTATATGATACATAATTAATCCGGGAATATTCTGTAAAAGGAAATATTCAAATAAGAGTTAATTAGACAAAATATTATTTAATTAAATATTAATTTATTTAATTAATAAATAATTATTGGAAAAATATTAAATTGGAATTTTGGAGCCCACCACCATGGGGCTACCAAGTGGGCCCATGGGGCCCACAGGGTAGCCGCACCCTTGCATGGGTGTGGGTGCCCCAAGGCCCAAGGCCCAAGGCGCCAGAGGGAGGGGAGTCTCCCCCCTCACCCCAAAGTACGATGGGCCTTTGGCCCATGTGTATGGCGGTTGGGGAGGGGGAGTTGGAGGAGGATTCCTCCTCCTCCCCAAGGGAGGCGCACCAATGGGGGAGGGTTTCCCCTCCTCCAAGTCGACTTGGACAAGGGGAAATCTTTCCCCTTGCCCAAGCCTCCCTACCCCTTGGCCTCCTATATAAACCCCACCCCCTCCTCTTTTGGAGACATCCAAGTAGACACAAGTTGTGGATCTCTTCTAGTTGGATTAGAGGCTCCCTCTCTCCGATTAGATTAGATATAGATCTAATCTCTCTCTCCCTCCTTCTCATGTGTTGAGATCTCCACATTCATATACACCAGTAGTGCTTCAAGTGTGGACGGCGAAGCCCTGTTGGACTAGAGCAGATGTATGTGTGCGAAACTCAGAGGGGTGATCCGTTGAGAAACGGTTGACCCTCCACTCTGTTGGATCAAGGCGGGACGCGAGGAGTCTATGGTGTTCTCTTGGCTAGGCTTAGCCGAGGGAGTTCTTCCACAAGCTTCATCAACGTCGTCATCGTCATCGACATCGGCGACGACTACGTCAACATCATCATCGACATCTCTTCCGCTTCAACGGTGTCGGTAACGATTTACAGTTAGATCAAATATGCATGTCTTGTCACTTGTATCTTCATAGTAGATCTTGGCTGTTGCGTAAGTTGGCGAAATTTTTGTTTTCCATGCACGCAACCAAATAGTGGTATCAGAGCTTGCTATGTGTACATACATGATTTGATCTAGAGCACATGGTGTGCGGGCACCGCACAAGTTTGTGCGGGTATGTTATTGAATTGGTTACTTCTAACATTCAGTTTATTTATGGTTGCTTTCCAATATGCAGTCTCGTCTTGTTTCCAATGGCATAGTTAGATCTCGAACTTCTGGCAATCCGCGGACCTTCCGGCTGCTCCTAGTATGCCCGTTGGCGCCAACGAAGTGCTAATAGTAGCTTCGAATCTATCTATAGTTGGTATTCGTCGACTTGATAGCGGAAGGGGCATGTGGACTAGGTCCACACGGGGGTCATGTGCTTTGGCAATCGTCTAGATTGGGATCCGCAATGTTTTCGTAATGTTGGGATCGACAATCACCCCGCAAGGTCAATCTAGCAACATGAATAATCATGCTTGGTCAGGGCCGTAGGTTTTTCTTTGGGATCTTTTGGGAATCCTACAGCCACGCTAAAAGATGCAAACAAACGTTAGAAACGTCTAACTCTGTTTTGCAGGACATGTGATGTGGTATAGTCTCAAAATTTTATTTTGTTGACTAACCTTGTTTTGTTGGACGACGTGCCGTTCTTGTTCGTCGAGCTATGGAGATAGTGGAGAATAGGAGAAGGCATGCACTTGTCGTGAACCTCGACATGGCCGCACCGGTGGAGGCGCCATCGGTGGATGAAGGAAGAAGACTATACTACATCACGAAGTGTTATTTACTAGTGCATGTTTTATACCTGTTTTCTTGCTTTTCCCTTGGTTGCGTAGTAGACGTGATTATTAGGGAGATTCCTCAGAAGGAGCTACAGATTTAATTATCTAAGCTTAATAAACCAATATCAAGGAGTTCGTGCTCATCAAACCGTGGCACCGTCAAACCGGATGCTTGTCATCGTACGCCGTGTTTCCACGAGTAATGTGTGCCAAGGGTTCGGGAGGCGGGCACGAACCGTTCTAGCAGCTATAGCAGTTGGTTGTCTTGAAGTCCGGGCATAACTTGTTATGAGTTCGGAGCACTACATCGAAAGATGAACGGAAGTCACGACAGGAAGTGATTGGCAAGTTGGCCTACCCCTTCGTCATAGAGGATGACATGTATCGATGCTTCCATCTATTGAGGACTGAGGATTCCGAATCGCTAAAATCTGATCACGAGGAATATCAGAGTTTAGTGGGAGCACATTATTAGTTTATCTTTAACTAGTTCTATAAAAATAATTATGAACATGTCTTAGTGAACTTTAAATTGTTGTAGATCGACACACGTAACACCTGTTATTTGCCTTGGTCCATCACTTTTAAGAAATACCACTTTTCTACCTTTAGGAGTAAATATGTTGTTTGGGTATGTTTGATAAAGTTTTGTACTTAGGGGTGCCAAGAATAAGTATGTCCTCGACGCTCCTCCTTCGGGGGTTGTTGTCGAAAATACTTATGAAAGGGAAGCTCACACCTTGAAGAGTGATGAGGCTGTCTCTATCCAATGTCTTATGTTGACATGCATGGGCCATGAGTAGCAGAAGCGGTTGGATCGCGCATCTGCTGAGCGACATGATCGTCGTACTCACAGCCATGTTCCAGACTCAGGCAAAGACTGAGAGTTATGAGATAACAAAGTTTTTTTTTGTCATGTCACGTGGCAGAAGGAAGCTCAGCGAGCGAGCATGTAATCAAGATAATTGATTGCGGTATTAGGCTGCAGACTCTGGGGTTTCTAATCCCGGCTGAGCCAAATACAGATTTGATGTTGTCTTCACTTCCCCATTTAACAACGGATTTATCATGATTCAAAACATGAGTGGGAGGAAGAAAATATTAAATGGCTCCTTGCTATGCTGAAATCTGCATAAGCTAATGTGATGAGGGATAACAATCAAGTTTGATTGTTGCCCAATTCGTATGCTTCAAGAAGAAGAGGAAGTTTGATTCAGGAGAATCCTGAATACCTCTTCCGAGGAAAGAAAAGATATTGGAGGTGGAACTGTAAAAGGTTTCGGGCACTAATGAGAAAAACCTACTAGAGGTTATATTTAATGATATTCGTTATTCTTACTAGTATCTCTGGAGTATTGATTGCGAAGAATTTTTCTTGCATTCAATATAAGGGCTGCGGAAAGTAAGATGTATGGAGAATAAAAGGTGGTGGTGTGTGCTAAGTTTGGCGCATGGACTTTGTCCTTGGGATGAAGACGTCTCCACTTTTATTTTTCAAGTTGAAAGATTTGTGAGCTTTGGCTCAAGTTTAATGTTGCATGTTTGGCAACAAATATTCTTGTGAATTTATAGGACAAGTTGGTCCTGTTTATTATGATAAAGAATATTGGAGATCACTCCCTCCAGGGATGATCAAGTTACAAATCTTTTGAAGTTAAGGGAATATCATTTGTTCTAAAATATTTTGTGATTGTGTTGATATCACCTTCGGGTGACACTATCATCTTGGATGCATCATATGCATGATGGAAGGAAATCCAAGATATTGCACATAGTGAAAATCAACAAAAGATAAAGGTTTTGGACTGTTAATGATTTTATCATTAATGTCTAAAGTTTCACAAAATGTTTCAGATATAAAGTCTTGGTGAATATAATTGTGTCTTGAAAGTTTTCAATTCATAATCTGACTAAGTGTGACGAAGTCAGCACTAAGAATCTTCTTGTTTTTGCATTACGTTTGGCAATACCCAATCTAGAATATGTTTGCTCGCTAGGTAATTTTAGCACAGTTAATTGTCTTGCTTCGTGTCATTGTTTTGAAAGATAAACTTTGATGGACACGTTGGTCTTAGGTACTAAAAGTTTCTGAAATATTGGAACTTGGTCCTAAGATAAAATACAAAGAGAATCTCTTGCCTCATGTCATTGTTTTGAAAGATAAACTTTGATGGACATGATGGATTTAGGTTCTGAGATTTTCTGAAAGATGAAACTCGATCCTAATAGTAAAAGACAATGAGTTACTTTGTAGGTTGTTCCAATAAGTTAATTGGAAGTCCTCTTATAACACCACATAAGTGACAATGTTTTGTTACTAAGATAGATGTGATTCTTAAGGAATTTATTCCTTGTTGAATTCAGTGGGAGGATGGTGATTCTTGAAGAGATTATTGAATCTTCGGAAATAGTTATCAGAAGTTGTGCAGGCGGAAGCAATTCCAATTGACAATTCTTTTAGACTAATACCGAGAGTCATTGCAATATGAGCATGACTTCTTGTCAAGAAATAATCACTTAACCAGATAAAGAGCATATGAGTTTCTAGGAAACTTGAGTCCATATGCTAAAGACAAAGTAATAAGATAAGGTGCTATAGTATCCAAACCTTCATGACTTAGAGTCATATTAATTAGTAATATCATCAAGTTCGAGTTGAAAGACTTGAAGGAATTCCTGTTGGAATATTTGATCATAAAGCTTGTTTTGTCATAAATGGTTTTATGATAAATTCAAGAGTTGACTACTCAGGATCATATGATCTGTAGCACGGCTTTATGGATCTAAATGGGACTAGTAGATTTGTATGAGATGTTAACAAAGTATATTCCTCTAAGGAAAATAATCGAGTATGTGTACGATGTACAACTCGAGGGCTTTGTTAAATGAATACAATACTAGTTATTTAATGAGTATGTTTGTATAAGATGTTAACAAAACAAATTCCTTTGAAGGAAAATTTATCGAGGATGTGTACTAGGTACAGCTCGAGGGTTTTGTTAAATGAATACACAACTTGTCATTAAAAGTATGTCTGTGGTGGCAGACAGATGATGATATGAAGGTTGGATTAGTTTTGTAATTATGTGAAGTAAAACAAGCAATGTTTAACTTCATAGGAAATTGCAAAGTTCTTAAAAGTTAGTGGGAGCTTGTTTATGGTATTCAATTAATTTTGGAAACCATTAACAATACTTCATTTGATAGAATATGTGTATCATTGAAAAGTTGTTCAATGAAACGATAAAGCAAGTAATTAGTATCATGACAGGATTATCCTGATAATGATTTAATATCTTGCTGCAAGATTGCACACAAAGTGTTTTGAATGAAAATTCGAAACATGAGAGAACTAGGTTCTCATAAAGGATAAGGAAATTCATATGCAAGAACCACGATAGTATATCGATGGTGAGCATGATCAAATGATTCTTTCATTTTATCATCATGGGAATTTCCTAAATATGCATTCTTGGATTCGAATATCAAGTGATAAAGAAATTGTTGGCAAGTTGACTTTGTAACAAAAGTTCAATTGACTCCAATTTTATAAAGTATTCTCTAAATGGTGTTTTGAAGAAATTCAAAAGAGAATATCGAAATGTAAGAGTTACATTGGACAAAGACTTATGAGATAAGCATAAAGGATAAACCAAGGATAAAACATGATCTTATGATTTTGTGAAATAGCAAGGGTTAGGATGCTTAATTAATTTTGAGCATAGAGTTACGTAACACTACAACAAGTCGCAGTGACAGTGGGAGCTTAAATGATTCCAAAAGGGTTATCGGTTCATTGAATGAACTAGGTGTGGTTCTTTACAAAAGAGCAGCAATGTTGTGAAAACAGCAGAACTGTTTTCTTAGTTAGAGTACCAAGGTTACACCTTGAATAGCCCAGACTGCATGTGATCGTATGATCAAGGAGATTATGATAGAAAAAGTTTTCTTCATAATGCATAAAGTTCACACAGCCCCGAAAGGGTCTGATGACAAATGTCTACCACAGGAAAGGAAGCATGAGAAACCATCTGTTTCACCCAGATGTTGAGTCTTGTGCAAATAGTAAATTGCCTATTGTGCAAGTGGGAGACTGTTGGATGTATGCCCAAAAGGCAATAAAGTTTAACATCTGATTCATAATTATGCTTCATGATTCTATGCTATAACTGCGGTGACTCCTGAATATGTGATTCAGAGGAAAACTCACTCGCACGTGTAGAGTATGAACAGAATAAAGTATACCCTAGTCTTGCCTTTTAGACTAATTCGTTGATTGCTAGAGACCACGTTTTCCTGGTCTGGGACATTGTTTATGTCAGCATCAATGAGTGGCATATTGTTGGTGGAAACAATATGGCTGGGTAGACCCAAATCGTTGATATGCTAAGTAAGATTCCAAAGTGTCTTTTTGTCCTTAGTGCAATATCGCAGATGATTTTATATGACATGTCCTTAGACCATGAGGTTATTAGGGTTGTGTACATTGGAAGAATTACTTTGGTACTGTCAAACCATGGCCGTAACTGGGTGGAAAACGGCAGTCACTGGGTTTCTGAAGGTGTGCATATATCCTAATGTTCCAAGATGGGAAATTACTCCTCTGTCAAAAGAGAGATACTTCCAGGGCCCACTCGGTATGTATGATATCCAATATGTTCTGCAGACAATGCATGATGAAGTTACATCATGTGGGATATCGGATTACGGGAACGAGAAAAGGAAATTTACCGGTAACGAGATAGACAGAGATATAGTGAATCAGGGATTGATTCATGGAAATATCAGGAATACTTTATCTCGGGTAATTTCAGTATCGCGAGTAATGGGAATGACGAATTAATAATCAACAGGTTCAACAGAGTACATTCGCATAACGGTAGCAGTTATTCAGGTAGCCCATGTACCTGACCCTGGCCGGTGATTAGATGGAAACATCTAATTATAGCTACACGTTATCGAACCTGTAGGGTAACACGCTTAAGTCAGTTCTAGTTTGTTGTGTATATGGTTGGTCTGGATACCGAGAGAGTATCACCGGAATGGTTTCTGTGTGGTAGATAATATCTTTATCAGAGAGATTGGATTATGCAGACACTAGGTGTCTCGGAGTGATAGAAGTTGCTATCACTAGTCGGATTTATTCCGAGGGTTTATATAAGAGGAAATATTTATCCGGAGTATTTTGTCTGCGGACACTGGGTGTCCCGGATCATGTAAAAGTGTTTTATATGATAAGTAATTAATTCGGGGAATATTCTGTAAAAGGAAATATTCAAATAAGAATTAATTAGACAAAATATTATTTAATTAAATATTAATTTATTTATTAATAAATAATTATTGGAAAAAATTAAATTGGAATTTTGGAGCCCACCCCCATGGGGCTACCAAGTGGGCCCATGGGGCCCACAGGGTAGCCCCACCCTGCATGGGGCGGGTGGGCCCCAAGGCCCAAGGCGCCAGAGGGGGGGAGTCTCCCCCCTCACCCCAAAGTACGATGGGCCTTTGGCCCATGTGTATGGCGGTTGGGGAGGGGGAGTTGGAGGAGGACTCCTCCTCCTCCCCAATGGAGGCGCACCAATGGGGGAGGGTTTCCCCTCCTCCAAGTCAACTTGGACAAGGGGAAATCTTTCCCCTTGCCCAAGCCTCCCTACCCCTTGGCCTCCTATATAAACCCCACCCCCTCCTCTTTTGGAGACATCCAGGTAGCCACAAGTTTTGGATCTCTTCTAGTTGGATTAGAGGCTCCCTCTCTCCGATTAGATTAGATCTAGATCTAATCTCTCTCTTCCTCCTTCTCATGTGTTGAGATCTCCACCTTCATATACACCAGTAGTGCTTCAAGTGTGGACGGCGAAGCCCTGCTGGACTAGAGCAGATGTATGTGTGCGAAACTCAGAGGGGTGATCCGTTGAGAAACGGTTGACCCTCCACTCTGTTGGATCAAGGCGGGATGCGAGGAGTCTATGGTGTTCTCTTGGCTAGGCTTAGCCGAGGGAGTTCTTCCACAAGCTTCATCAACGTCGTCATCGTCATCGACATCGGCGATGACTACGTCAACATCGTCATCGACATCTCTTCCGCTTCAACGGTGTCGGTAAGGATTTACAGTTAGATCAAATATGCATGTCTTGTCACTTGTATCTTCATAGTAGATCTTGGCTGTTGCGTAAGTTGGCGAAATTTTTGTTTTCCATGCACGCAACCCAATAGGTGACCGCGGTGACCGTGGCGATCGCTGCACCGATCGTCGCCATGATGATGGAGGGCACGGCCGCTCTCGCCAATACCGTAGCCGTGCTCCAACGCCTTATGTGGACACCACATGCCAGATATGCAAGATCCATGGCCATCCTGCCAGTGATTGCTAGTGGCGCTATCAAGATGACTCTGATGATGATGGTGACCATGGTGACAAGGGCGCTCATGTTGCGTCCTATGGCGTAGACACAAACTGGTATCCTGATACGGGTGCCACAGGCCACATCACTGGGGAGTTGCACAAGCTCTCCACGCATGACAAGTACAAGGGACGTGACTGCGCTCGCACAGCTAACGGCAACGGTATGCACATTAGTCATATTGGTCAATCAGTTTTGCACACCCCGCATAGTTCATTACATCTTAAAGATACTTTACATGTTCCTAATGCATCCAAAAGTCTCATGTCTGTTCATAAGGTTACTCCTGATAACAATGTCTTTCTTGAGTTTCACCCTTTCTTCTTTCTGATAAAGGACCAAGTCACGCGAAGAATTCTGTTTAAGGGCCCCTGTCGTGGTGGCCTGTATCCCTTGGCGCCCATGTCCAGTGCGTCATCCAAGCACGCTTTCGTTACAATAAAGCCGTCGTCTTCCACATGGCATCGTCGCTTAGGACATCCGTCTTCATTTATCGTTCAACAGATTCTTAGAAAAAATAGTCTCTCCCATTCCCCTGAAATAAATCCATATGTATGTGACTCATGCCAGTTAGCTAAGAGTCATCAGTTGCCTATCATGTTTCCACTAGTGTCTCTACTGTTCCTTTGGAGCAAAAAATTTCCGATGTATGGGGTCCTGCACCTCTTTCTGTCGGCAAACATGCATACTATGTAAGCTATATTGATGATTTTAGTAAGTTCACCTGGATCTATTTGCTTAAGAAGCGTTCTGATGTTTATCAAGTTTTTTCCTCAATTTTCAACAATTTGTTGAGCGCAAGTTTGATAGGAAAATTATTACTATGCAAACAGATTGGGGGAGAGTATGAAAAGCTTAATGGGTTCTTTCAAAAAGTTGGTATCACACATCATGTCTCATGTCCACATGCTCACCAACAAAATGGTTCTGCTGAACGAAAACACCGTCATATTGTTGAAGTGGGTTTTGCTTTACTTGCTAATGCCTCCATGCCACTTAAATTCTGGGATGAAGCTTTCCTCACAGACACGTTTTCTTATCAATTTGCTTCCTAGCAAAGTCATCAATTTTGAAACTCCTACAGAGCGTCTTCTTCATGTAAAACCGAATTATGAAGCCCTCCGTACTTTTGGCTGTGCTTGTTGGCCAAACCTTAGACCCTATAATAAACGCAAACTTGCTTTCTGGTAAAAAGGTGTGTCTTTTTAGGTTATAGCCCTCTTCATAAAGGTGTCAAATGCCTAGATGTTTCCACAGGACGTGTTTATATCTCTCGTGACGTTGTCTTTGATGAGAATGTTTCCCATTCTCCTCCTTACATCCAAATGCTGGTGCTCGCCTTCGGCGTGAAATCTTGCTTCTACCATCATCTTCATCTCATGCGGGTGTACAAAATAATGATGATCATATGTCTCCTATTGTGCCTCTTACTAATGTGCTGCAGGAAACCACAGCCACTGGTGAAAATTTCAGTGAAAACGGAGCTGCAGATCACTCAGAAAATAATGTCGAAATTCAGTCAGAAAATGACGAAACAGACAGTACAGATCACGAGGAAGATGCGCCTGAACATTCCTCTGATTCATTTTATCCCGAGGCCACTGACTCCGATGCAGATTCGCCTGCTGGCGCCGATCCCGAGGCAGCTTCCGAGGAAGACGCTGCCTCCCCTCCGCACCGTGGTCGTGCGCCTGCCGCGCATGGTCCCGAGGCGCCCGACGCACATGCTCCTGACGCCTCCCCAGCCGGATTTTCTGTGGCTGGCTCCACGCCTTCCACACCCACCAGCCCGCCGACCGGATCTGCTACGGCTGGTCCCAGCGCTGCTGCTTCCGAGGATGATTCCACTGCTGATCCCGGAGCTGATTCTCCTGGATCTTCTGTGCCCAGCTCTCCTGCTGCTCCGCCAATACAAGAACCTCGCACTCGCCTGCAGAAAGGTATACGTCAGCCCAAATTTGGGGAGATGGTATTATTCCGTATGGCAAGAAGTTTGGTTTGCTTTCTTCCACAGGTGAACCGAGAACACTAAAGGAGGCCCTTGAGGATACTAATTGGCGTCATGCTATGGAGGAGGAATACAATGCACTCATTGAGAACAAGACTTGGCATCTTGTGCCCGCAAGCACCAATAAGAACATAATTGACTACAAATGGGTTTATCGTATCAAGAGAAGATCTGGTGGCACCATTGATAGATATAAAGCACGGTTAGTTGCAAAAGGATTTAAGCAAAGGTATGGTATTGATTATGAAGATACATTCAGTCCTGTGGTCAAGATAGCAACCATCAGAACTGTTTTAGCTCTCTCTGTCTCTCGTGGATGGAGTTTACGGTAGCTAGACGTCAAGAACGCGTTTCTTCATGGTGTTCTGGAAGAGGAGGTGTACATGAAACAACCCCCAGGTTTTGAAAATCCTCACGCTCCGCATCATATTTGCAGACTTGACAAGGCTCGCTATGGTTTAAAGCAGGCACCTCGCGCATGGTATTCACGGTTGAGCTCCAAGCTTTGTGCGCTTGGTTTTCTTCCCTCTAAGGCAGCATTTCTTCTTAGGCATTGAGGTGAAAAAGATACACAATGGTTTGCTCTTAACACAGGAAAAATATGCCACAGATTTACTTGTCAAAGCTGGTATGCGTTGTTGCAAATCTGCACCCACTCCCCTGTCTCCTTCTGAGCAGTTATCTCTCACAGATGGTATGCCACTTGGGCCTGAAGATAGCACTCAGTATCGCTCGACAGCTGTCAAGCGTATTCTTCGCTATATTAGTGGTACATTGGCTATTGGAATAACATTCACAAAATCTTCGTCAACTCTTCTTAGTGCTTTTTCTGATGCAGATTGGGCAGGATGTCCTGATGATCGCCGCTCCACAGGAGGGTTTGCAATATTTGTTGGATCCAATTTGGTTTCATGGCATGCCAGGAAACAAGCCACAGTTTCTCGGTCTAGTACCGAAGCTGAGTACAAAGCATTGGCAAATGCTACAGCCGAGCTGATTTGGGTGGAAGCCCTTCTTGATTAACTCGATCGGTGTAAAACTCACTGACAAACCATGCCTATGGTGTGACAATTTAGGTGCTACATATCTTTCAGCAAATCCAGTTTTCCATGCTCGCACAAAACACATAGAGATTGATTTTCATTTTGTACGAGAGCGGGTCACCAATAATGCTTTGGACATCAAGTTTATTTCTAGCAAGGACCAGGTTGCAGATGGTTTTACAAAGGCACTTCCTGTAAAGAATCTAGATGAGTTTAAGCGTAATCTCAACCTTTCCAAGGTTCAGATTAAGGGGGGGGGGGGGGGGGGGATGTTAGATGATGTAATACACTCCAGTGGAAACCAAGATCTCAGATTTTGCAATGTTGGCACACATACAACGTGGCCTTGCTGAAGGTGATGCTTTGAAGCTAGGCCTTGGGGACAAAAATTCCGAGATCGGCCTATGGTTAGACTCTTCCTCATTGGCATTACTTCGAACCATTCTTGAAGGATTTGCATAGTATTTATTAACTTTTTGTTATTCGGTCATTTGTCATAAGGTTTATGGTAGTATTGTGGAGATACTGTCGCGAGGCAGGTGACCTTGGTTTCTTCTTATTTTTAGACGATTTATTCGGATTGATGCCTAACTTTCCTTGTGCTGTTGAATAATTAATAATATATATGTGTATGAGCGATGTAGAGCCCAGAGATCATATACATTTTCAGGAAAAAAAAAGGTGCCAAAAAAGATCATGATTGTATCTAAACTTAATCATAATTGAATTTTTTTCATAATTGTACATAAACATCGCTAAAATGGTAGATCTTCTAAACGGTGTCTAAGTAGATCGCTGCTACTAAATCTTTATAATGACCCCATGGGGAGCTAAAGTGAAGAGTTTGACTTGTCTCAGTCACACTTGTACTATCACAGGACGCATGTGTGTTGACCTTGATTATGTATGTGTAGCTTTGTTCAATAGTAAAATGTTCTTGAAGTTTTCTAGTCATAGAATACTTGAAACTAAATCAAAGAAAGAGATGGTGAGATGCAAAAAAGAAGTTCATTTCATAGTTGTAGCAACACGGTTTTACCCACTAGTAATCATAAATATTTATTATTCAATGCCAAGCTTATATAAGTAGTAATCATGTACTTGCAAATCTACGAATACAAATAAAATAAAATTTGCTGCTAGCACAAGATTTAAGATTTTACTAAATTGTGTTGATCATGTGGTCACAAAATAAAAGTAATGCTGAAGAACCGGAAATAACTTTCTAATCCTGAAGCTCGCCAAGCGCAAACGGAATGGCTATAATAAATCTGCGGTACGTGAATCTGAGGAGTCTATTTTACCATTTGTTTATCGCTTGTCCGTTTAGTCGTTTGGAGAATTGTGCATTTTCCTTTCAAAATTGTAGTCGTCATTGTCTTTAACAATATGAGAAATGCTCACTTTTTACAGGTTATTTGTATGGCTATGCACTGGATTCACGCATGGTCCTATCTTTTCTCAGAGGAGCAACGAGCGGATATGAATTCTGAGTGCAGCCGTGTGGAGACGGTTGATCGGCTATTTTCAACCAGTATGACAGTGGAATAATAGAGGATTACATGGTGTATAGGTGCCTTATTTATCGTATTCTGCTGATTGATATTCATTTACACTCTGTGTGATGTATATATGAGATGTGAACTCTGAATGATTACACTTTTCTAAATGGATGTGTGTATCGGTTGATGTAGAGAAAAAACTCTGAACCTAAAAGTGACGCCCCGCAGAAATCAAGGAAATGTTTTTAACCAAACTCCCGATGATGACTCGTGAGTCGTGATCCGCGATGTATGTTCGCCGGACTCATAGTAAAGTTGTCATGTTTGAAATATGAAGGTAATAATCTATATGACTATATGTCGGCAAGTTGCATTAAACAAATTGTAAGTATATGTCTCCTGTAGTTAATCGAGACGAAATAGGCCGTAGCCCCGCTATATTAATATAGCAACCACCCGATACAACCAACAGTTTCGAAATGCTGGGGCGGCAGTAAACAAACACCCAAATAGAAGAAAACAAAAAACAAAAGGAGACATAGGCGGATTGACTAAGCGACGGTGATCCACAACCGCTGCTCTCTCTCCGACGAAGTACCACCACGCTCCTAGCACCGAATCGACGAGTACCAATCAGCACCTTTAAGAAGGAAAGTCATGCTGCTGCCCGGACCAGCGCACTGGTCCTAGGGTTTCCCCCGGCACAGAGGGAAGCGGATGAAGGGTAGCCACGACGCCCTTCAGAAAGGAAAGGTGCCACCCAGAGGCGGCACCGCGTCGGTGTCGGACGAACCGACAAGAATTTCTCCCAAAAATCATATCCACAACCCCGGGCGATCCGTAGCACAGGAGCCCCACGAGGACGATCCTCGATACCACCAGACAAGCCGCCCACCAACATGCGCCAAAACGATTCCGAAGCCACCAACGCCATCTCACCAAAGTAGCCGTCACGAGTTCTGCAAGACAAGGGCGAGGAGAAGTATGAACCGGGGTCAGCAGTACCACGGCCGCGCGGGAGGGAACAACCTCCACCGCCAAGGACGATAGTCTTCCGTAGTTAATCTGACGATTGACAATTTAAAGAATGTAGCCATCAACGCAGACCGAAGTCAAAGTGACCTAAATATTTAGCTCAGGAGACGTATGTACGCTGGAGTCTGGACGATCAAGCATCAGTCTTCACCCTATCAAAGTACAACAGTTGACGTACGTCAGCGATGTCCGGAGCATTGACTTAGTGAAACACTAGTACCTTCATTTTCT
Organism: Poa pratensis; assembly: GCA_947311845.1. Classification (NCBI taxonomy): domain Eukaryota; kingdom Viridiplantae; phylum Streptophyta; class Magnoliopsida; order Poales; family Poaceae; genus Poa; species Poa pratensis. The sequence continues at coordinate 39,193,537 of CAMZMU010000093.1, read as the reverse complement.
TGTTCACCTCCGACATATACGAAAATACGATAGGTGCACATAGATAACAGCGCACCTGATATGTGAAAAACATAATAATTGAATCAAACAATTCTGAAACTGTCATTCGAACAAACATGATCAAGTATTGTACCAGCATAAAAATATTAGCCAAAGAATAACTTTCGTTGCACTACGAGTATGATTTTCCTTAAAAAAAACACTATCTACATGCTATATTCGTTGCAGATTTGTCTTTTTTTTACCAAAAGTCAATAAGAATCACTTTGGCACCGGGATGCATATGCACCCGATATTTGGAAAACATATTTGAAAATATAGAAAAAAAATCTGAAATAAATTTCACGGATACATTTTCACATTCTATGTGTTCATAAAGTCGTTTCACCAAAAAACAATATTTTTTGTGTCGCGTGTAAAAATACAAAAAATGTCTCGTGAATAGCCTTATTTTAGCTTTTTTTTCTTTTTTACACAAGCCTAAACAAATGTCAATTTTAAGTGAAACGATTTGTCAACGCAAAGCATGTTAAAAGATCAATGCACATACATTGTTTCAGCCCAAACGTCCGGGTTCCGGCAACCCTCATACCTAGCCCATATGTGGGGGGGGGGGGGGTTAGGGCCATCCGGACGCGCCCGCCACGTCGGATCTAACCATGTCCGACCCTTACATAAAACCCACTCCATCCCCATCCTGGACCAAACCCTAACTCACTCTCCCTGATCTATTTCACTCTCCTCCCCGTCCGATCCTCTCCCCAATGCACGACCATGGCCGGCTCCGGCAGCGGATCTGGGTTGTCGAGACCAATCTCTACCGGGATGCACTAGTGGTGGATAAGGTTTCTAGCGCAGAGCTGTCAAACGACGAGGAGCTCGTTCACCACCGTGCACTGGAGGACAAGATAGCTGCGCTGCCGGCTTGCCAGTCAATGCAGCGACGGATCGGGCAACGCCGACGCTGGAGCGGGCAAATGCTCGGTCTTCCGCAGGTATGTCCCTCCGCATCTCCTTTACCATTGTAGGATCTAATTTTAGGATCGTAGTTAATTGGTGATATATGTTGGTTGAATGCCAGACCCGAAGCGAACAAGAGGGATCCCTACTCCGTTCACGAGGATAGGTTGTTGTGCAAGATGTGGTTGGCCCTAAGCAATTCCGGTGATGAGTCAAACACCTCGGAATTGTGGGTAAAAACCAATCAAATGTTCAATGAAGATCCGGAATCAAGCCACACTGATGAATCTCTCCTCCATAGATGGGCATGCATCCAAGACTCCATCAACAAGTTTGCCGAGTGCTATGCCAAATGGGGAATTTAAGTTTTGGGTGCTTCATTTTTGTTGTTCCTTAACTTATTATTATTATTGCATATGTTGAGTGACTCTTTTATTTGCTAGATGGAGGGCGCCATCCTTTTGTATAATCACCGTGAGAGAACGCCATGGCGGTTGACCCATTGTTGAAACATCTTGAAGGGGGTACCTGCTCCGGAAAATGAAGCGGACAAAAAGCGGAGGGAACGTCAAGAGCAGTCCCAGAGCCTGATGGCACTGCGCGCCAGGAAGAGGCAACACGAAGCGGCGGGCGCCACATATGTCGTGGTAGTGGACGACCCGATCCCCCCTTAGTAAAGCTCCGGTCTGGCCTCCATGGCATCCTGTGTTCATGAGGATTTTCTCTTATATGTCTACTGTTTTAATTGAACGTTGTTCGAACTTTTTTTTGAAATTGTATCTGTCGAACTATGGTGATATCTGTATGTGATCTATGTTGCATGGCTAGTATGATTTTGAGGGGTGAAGATTTAGGGGTACGGATGGATATGCGCACATTTGAGAGTTGTACGGGCCCTATCCGCGGACACGTCCGGACGTGTCCGAGGACATATATGGGGCCAAATCCGAGGACATATAGGGGGCCAAATTTGTCCGTCCGGTTGGAGATGCTCTTAACTTATTGTGACCTTCCATTATACCCTTGTCCTGGTGGAGACTGTGACTGTACTTCTTTCACGTGGTCATTTTCTATAGCATGAAAGACCTTGTATCTATCACCTTTGAGAATAAAGTAGGCACTCGTACAGATCGGGCAATTTAAGCCCCCCCCCCCCCCCCCCCCCCCGATCGCACACGTATGCACCCTTTCGTGTGCGTTATCCCCTATCGCTTACCCTTCAAAATTAAAGCCGTGTGCGAGGCTCAGAACGGTGTCCCCTGGCCAAACATTCGCATACACTTTTAGTTTCTAACACGTGTATGAGATATCACACACGGCTAGAATATATAAATCGTGTGCATTGTTGCACAGTATCACACACACTTTGTCCGTCAAAGATCGTATGAAATGGTGTTGATCTACCGCATATCGCATAGGATTATCCTAAATAAATCGTGTGCGATAGATCGTGCTATTGCACACTATTAGTTTGATGTTGTCATTTGTCTAATATTTCGGCTTCCCACATTTTTCTGAAATCTCGTTAAGTATGAAATATCATGGTGTTCCCGCATTTCTCTTTTTTCATGCTTGAGTATAAATTGTTTCGACGAACATGGGCATTTGTTTATGTAGGATTTGTACAATGCTACACAACACGGAAGCCACGGGAGATCCGGCATGGGGTACCTTCGTGGACCTCGCGCCGTCAGACTCGGAGGAGGTGGTTCCCTCAGCCGCCGTAGCTGGGGTAGATCAACCAAACTCGCGCCGCGGGAATCAGACGAGATGATGTCCATAGCGGCCTCAGTCGATCTCATGCAAACTGAGGCGCATGACGAGTTGTCCCTAGCGCACGGCGCTAGGGGTTTGTTGACCTCACAGTGGAGGAGCCCGAAGACAGCTATTCGGGTTCGTCGTCGGACGAGCCTCTGGCGACCCCAGAGAAACTGGAGGAGCATAAGTTGGTGGAGATGTCCATCGCGTCGGCGAGGTGTGAGGAAGCATTAGTGCATTGCGTGGTCGAGGAATCTTTTGCCATTCTTCAAAAGTACCGGGTGCGTGGGCTGCTGCGCGCCAGACGGGAGGTCAAGAAACAGACGCGACTTTGGATGGGCGCCGCGGAAAGGCGTTTGGCCAAGTGGAAAGCCGGCAACCCGCTCGTCAACGTTTCTGAGGCCTCAGGATCTGGCAACCCGGTCGCCGACGTTGCCAAGGCCTCAGGCTCTGGCAACCCGCTCGCCGATGTTGCCGAGGCATCAGGCTCTGGCAACCCGCTCGCCGACGATGCAGAGGCCTCAAGCAACGACAAGGGCCCCGCCGGCGACGAAGACGTCGTCCTCCTCTCTGACAACGACGAATATGTTTAGATAGGTAATTGGTGGTTCTTATGTGTTATTTATATATGTAATGTGCGATTGGAATGTCCAATATTTTTGAAGCAGGAAGAGCAAACCATGCGTTTGAATTAATGGAGCCCTTCCGGTACCAACTAATATTATCCAAATATTATTAAGCATGCTCCATTATGTCTAGTACTCCTTCTTTCCAACTGCAAGATTTGGCATTTCTCAAAGTTTTGTTCAGAAGCTGTTAAACTTGAAAAAATAAGAGATATCGCACACAGTTTTGTCCCATAATAATCGTTTGCGAAGATTACTTTTTACCACAAAACTATCGCACATGGTTTGGCCCTAGAAGGATCGTGTGCGATAAACTCTTGCTAGAGGGCTGCATGTTCGCACACGTTTTGTAAAGAATTAACCGTGTGCGATACCTGCTAGGCCGTTAGGGCCCGGTAAGTGGAACCCTTCCATATAAATAAGTACCAGCTGCGCTTGACCAATACACACACTCCACTTTCCCCTCTCCAGCCGCCTCCTCTCCTATACAGTCGCACACGCCCTCCCGGCCCTCGTGGTGAGGCGCTGCCGCATTTGGCCTCCCCGCAGCCCTCCCCCGTCGGCCAACCGGCTGATGACCTCGCGGGATGCCTGTCCAAGGCCGCTGACCCACGACACCCCCCCCCCCCCCCCCCCCCATGGCGATGTCGCCTTCTTCTCGTCGACATCCCGAAGGTTAGCGCTCGTTTAGCAAGGTCGTCCTCATGTTTTATATGACATATCTTACTAGGAAGGTCACATCTGTTAGTTTATTGATCGCTTAGATGTCGGATCTGTTAGAATATATTGTTTATGCACTAGCAAAACCGGATCTGTTAGATGTCGGATTTGTTAGAATATCTTGTTAGTACATCTTTATTGGTGTGGTACTGTTAGATCGTTGATATGTTCGATTATGTTAAATCTTTGTTTATTAGGATGGTTCAGTTAGATTTTTTTTATTCTTTATTTGTGTGATACTGTTAGTACTTTTTCATGTTTTATCTTGTCACTAGGAATTTTTTTACCAGAAGGGATTTTATAGAACACATTTCATTTTATACTTGTGTAATAGGGATCTTTTTCTAGTGGCATTGTACAAGAAAAACAAGAGAGGCTTTATTTCCCTCTCTTGGCCAATCCGTACTTGCTGGTAAGTGACTAACCAGTTTAGTTTGGATGTTTTTTTTTAACCTTCTTGCATTGATTGATATTTTGAACATAACATGCAGACCTTGTGTGGTGGATAACGACTTGACCCCGTTCATTCATAGCAAGGATCATTTCACACACAACAAGTAGGCAAGTATGGATGGTCGAGCTCGTTGAATATCTTTGCCAAAACATTGGTAAGTGATAATCATTTAAATTTGCTTTTTTTTGTTATCACCTTCCGACATTGATGAGTTTGTAGATGACGTTTTGACTCTTGTTATTCACAGTACATAGTACTGCTCTCTCGTAGAGCAATACATTTACAAGTGGCATCGAGCTCTAAGAAGGACAAAGAGGTTTCTTCCATATTTTGTCAAAGAAATGATTGAAGGGTGGGATACGTGAAAGATTTCACAAAATATCTAGATCCCAACCCTCTGAACCTAGCTAAATAATTTTGTCGTAGAGACAAAGACGTGTGCGATTATAAGAAAAGGGTGGCATAAGTGATATCTTCTGCAAGATGAGCATGAGCAGAGTAAAAGAAATGTATGTCAGCGTTATGCGGGAACGATAGCCTCGTTAGAGGCATCGGCTTCGTGTTATATGGATGGGAATAGCCCCCATCGTGGCAGGTACAAGGGGTACCGTATACCAGGTGGAGTACTACTCCATACTCGTATACGGGGTGCATATTTGTCGTCGAAACCATCACTTGTAGCAACCCCCGTATTGGCTGGCAACTTCTTGCTAGCCGGATCCCAACGATGAGAGAATGAGGCCCTCACATGCCACTGGAGAGAACGTCGGAAGCAGGTTTAGGCCCTCCGCCTCACTACCGGTTGTTGACACGCAGAGGGTGGCGTGCGCCACCATATGCATCCGTGAGCCTCCGACAGTCTCCGGTATGAGATCAAAGCATCTTTCTTGACACCCTCTTAGGCCACGTACATTGAAATTTTATTATACAGACACTTAAGTGCAAAAAACCATAAAATCTAATTATTAGCTACGTGTTGGACACCCCAACGCTGAGCGTTTATTTGATTCGCCACCCGACTACAATTCGCTCGTGAATCTGTTTCTCTCGAAAAAAAGGTATCAGCGTCTGACGCAACAACACCCATCGAGGAGATGATGCTGGCGGCTTCGTAACCGTAGTGGCGCAAGTTGGTGGGCGGGGTGTCTGGGTTGACGAGGTTTCGTCCTTGCGGGGTTGTGGATATGGTTTTCGGGAGAAATTCTTGTCGGCTCGTCGGACACCGACGCGGTGCCACCTTCGGGTGACATTATTCATTATTAAATGGCGTCGTGGCTACCCTCCGTCCACTGCCCTCTGAGTGTCGGGGAAACCCTAGGACCAGTAATGGTCTGGGCAGCAGCGATTACTTTCCTTCTTGAAGGTGCTGCTTGGTACTCGACGATTCAACGCTAGGAGCGTGGTGGTAATTTTCCGGAGGGCGCGACGGTTTCGGGTCACCTTAGTGTAGTCTTCCCACCTATGTCTCCATTTGTTTCTCTTTTGAGCGTGTGTTTGCTGTTGGCCCCAGCATGTGTGGTGTTGTGTGTGGTGTTGCGTTTGTATGCTTGGTTGTATGTTGGTCGTTGCTTTATTTGTAAAGCAGGTCGAAAGCCTATTTCGAGGAGGAGGTTGTATGTAGCCTATATACGTGCGGCCTAAATAATTCTCGTGCAAGATTGCTGGTATCCAAGAGAGATCGAGTCAAGGTTTAACTTTCGAATAAACGACTAAACAGAGAACCCACGAAAACACTATTGCTTTTATTGCCACATCTCTTTCTCTTCAGGTTCTTTTCTTTTTAGGATGCAGCACTGCACACGAAATAAACCTCCGGCAGTGGACACGAAAGCTCCTGCACCTGCAGACCTATCTTCCTTTCTCGAAGCCTAGCTAATCAGACAAAAGGAAAAGAGCAGAGCTGCCTGAAGTCTTGTGCCTCAAGCTGCTACTGCAAAGGAAATCTTTTGGCCAATCTTCCTCTCGTCATCGTCATCAGACGTTGTCCTTTCTCGTTGCAAGATAGCATGCAACCATGGCCTACATATATGTATTTTTGTTAGAAAAACCGTAGGAACAAAGAATACATGTCACGTGTATGTGGGGCGAAATGTATACACAAGAGTCTTTGTTAAAACAGAATATGATCATTATTTGTGGGCCGTGCAAAAAGAGATATGTGCCTTGCTTTTCAGGACGTGTATGGATTTTGTCATTTTCAACCGAACCTATATGTATATATTTCGTCTCATTATACTATGTATGTTTTATATCACGGATCTACTGTAAATAACAACTAGAAAGATACCCCGCGCGTTGCGGCGAAAATCTCTTTAAAAAAATTATTGTGTAAATAAGGCATATAAGACACATGAAATATGAAGTTGGATATATGGAAGGTTCAGTTGATCACATTGTCGAAAGGCTAAATTTAATTGACATGATTTTTTTTTTTTTGTATTTGATGGTTAAAAATTGGTGACATGACAATTGGATAGATGAAAAGTAAATGATGTGGATATGTTGCATGCAAGAAAATATTGGCTTTAATTAATATTGGTGGGATGACATGGACATTTGGTTGGCTAAGAGAATGAATGATGTGGATAGCTTGCATGTTGAGATAGAAAAATAATTAATACACTTAGCGGGGTTTTGCTTTATAAGAAGTATAGATAGATAGATACCATGCTATTTGCTACTATAATATATATGGTATTGATTGTAAAAAAAAACAATATCATTTTAGGCATGTGCAAAGTGCAATTAACTCTTTTGCCTGTGAGCATATACAAAAGTGGACGCTCCCTGTCATGAAGAAACGTCTCGGACACTGAAAATTACACAGCATATTTATAAGAGGACTGGTGGTCCCCCTTTAGTCAATCTACCGAATGTTTTTCACGTTGGAGTCTTGTTATGAACGATGGCTAAGTTTTTCATGCTTATATTGAGACCGTATCAAGTGTTCATACCGTTTGTCTGATGAACTTTTCTTGACTGTATCTGTATGTTGTTTGGATAATGATGTTTTTTTCTTGGCTACTTCTTACAAGATAACATATATTTTTTTGGGTACAGTTTCACAACGCTAAACTGAGCGTTATAGTTTCTGCGTTCAATCAGATCTCTTCATTTTCCTTCTCCTGATATGGACTTTGCTGGACCAGTAATATAATCTTCAACCACAAATCGTCATTATTCATTACCTTGAGTTTTCAACCCCCTTACTGCCTAATGATTATAGCTACCCGGAACTAACTAATTCACAAGTTAACATACGTGTAAAGAACATAGGAGACTAGTCAGATACGACGTTTTCCGTCCGATATTCGTACGACGCGAGGTCAGGCATGCATCACACAAGCATCGATGGCCTTGGTTGTCCCAGCAGATCCGGAATTAACGTAACTAGATGTAGCCACGTTGTGTCGTACAGCAATCGGACACCAGACGTCGTACGCAAAGCACTTCCGCTAGTCAGATTATGTCAAAATATAGTAAACCGCTTGGATGACTAATCAACGCCACTATCAGAAAGCCGTGATTCAGTTTTACCGGCTCCGAAATGGAAATTTCATCGAATGTTCGAAGATGACCCGCAGACGTTAACTCTAAAAGTTATTACGAATTGCTGGTTGAGTAACATCTACAATTGCTACCTGCATTTCTAAATTCCATACATCGTTGTCTCGCTTACTACTCCCTGCACCCCACCCAGTTCAATCCTCGCAACATCGGTGTGATTACCAAACTCGTACCTTTACCAATCTCTTGCTTGACGCGATAGTGACTGTATTAATGTTTTACTTGTGACAGGTCGGATGACGCGTAAGGATCTACATATAATGAACTGCAAATACAAATGATCCTATCTAAGCATTTCTCCTATTAACAAGAGAAAAAAGAGAAGCATGGAAAATCCTGCGTTTTGGTGTAGCTAGATACAATGGTGTAAACTAACTCAATACTCAGATGTAAATATTCAATATTATTAGAGTGGTGCAAGAGACCCACAAGCGAAGAGGGCTCCCGCGACCCCTAGGGTTTCCGCGCCACCAGGCCGCCGCCGCCGGCGCCGGTCTCCCCCTCCTCCCCTCCTCCTGTGCTGCGCGCGCTCGTCGCCCTCCGCGGCGGCAGGGCGCGCCCTCGGCCCTTCCTCTCCCGCGTCCCCCTCTCCTTTCCTCCCCGTCGCTGCCGTCGGCAGTGGCTGCCGGGCGCGGCCCGTGCGGCGCCGACGGCGGCGGCCTGTCCCTCCCCGCGCCGGGATGGGTGGAGGCGGAGCTCCATTCGTCTGGCGGCGGTGCTCCTCTGGTGGCGGCGGCGCGGCTCCGGCCGGGAGGCGGCGTGGCGGCGGCGGGCTCGCGGTGCGGTGGGGCGACACGGCGCGGCAGCTCAGCGGGCGACGGCAGGGTGGCAGCGGCGGCGTCCTGAGGCCCAGATCTAGGCCCTGCGGGGCCCATCTGGGCTGGGGCGGGCCTGCCGGTCCTGCAGGTGACCCGTTCTGCAGTGGCAGTAGTTGTAGCTAGTGCATGGGTGCAGCGGCGACGGCAGCCGGCCTGTTGCAGCGTGGCGGCGGACTTTACGGGCCCAACCCGAGCCCGGCCGGACCCGACTGGGATTGGTGTGCCCCTGCGGGGGCTTTACGGGCCCGCTGGGCTCGGCCGAACCTAATTGGGACTGGTGTGTCCTGCGGCCGCGTCCGGTCGACTACCACCTTCGGTGGTGGAGGTAGTTCCCTCCCGCGCGGTCGCGGTCCTGCTGACCCCGATTCTGGCTACTCCTCGCAGTCACTTGCAGACCTCGTGGTGCATGCTTCGGTGAGACGACGACGATGGCGGCTTTGTGACCGTGGTGGCGCATGTTGGTGGGCGGAGAGGTTGGTGGCACCGAGGATTCGTTCTCGTGGGGCTCCTATGCTACGGTCGTCCGGGGGTAGTGGACTGGGTTTTCGGGAGAAATCCTTGTCGGCTTGCCCGACACCGACGCGGTTCCACCCCTGGGTGGCACCTCTCCTTCCTGAAGGGCGTCGTGGCTACTCGTAGTCCGCTCCCTCCGTGTGCCGGGGGAAACCCTAGGACCTATGGTCCGGGCAGCTGCACACGCTTTCCTTCTTGAAGGTGCTGCTTGTGCTGCTTGGTACTCGACGGTTCGGCGCTAGGAGCGTGGTGTTATGTCGTGGAGAGGGCGCAGCGATTACGGGTCTCCGTCGTTTGGGTGTATGTTTTTCTTGTTTTTGTTTCTTTCCCCCTTGCTTTGGGTGTATGTTTGCTGTCGCCCCAGCATTTCAAAACTGTCGGTTGTATCGGGTGGTTGCTATATTTATATAGCGGGGCTACGGCCTATTTCGTCTAGAGTGGTGCAACAAAGTGAACTGAGGTTATGATCATTAGAGTCCTACGAAAAGTGAATTATAGTTTGAATACCATATATATTACGTGAAGTTCATATTTCTGCACACTTGGCTAGCATAAGAGAACCAGGAAAAGGCATTTTTTTTGCGGGGAATTGTTGAAAGTTAACAGGTTTTAGAAATGGATGTGGTATACCCCATCCTTCGCATCCATTAATAAACATGTCTATATTTTATTAATTTAGAAATTAAGGGTGTGGTTGGGGATATACTATTTTCTGATTGTATCATGTTTTGTTACCGTCCTAATTAGTTAAAGTAGAGCAAATATCCCTACCACATGATGCACTACACCTTTCGGGAAAAAGTTCAAGAGTTGTTTCGGTGTTCGTACACAGTGAAATGTCGTGTATGACATTTTGGTTGATTGTTACAATCCATATTATCCAACTAGTATTGAATCCGTGACTCCGTGTTACCATTTGTGTAACCAACTTATCCATATTTTGGTGACCATTATTCAAAGAAGTTATAAAAAAACATCACGACAAAATTCAGCAATCTCAAACTAAGCCCAAGATGCATTTCACGCCAAATGAATTCTCGAATAGTAATTACACAAATAAGAATGTTTTGCAAATCTTTACGCGTAAAAGTAATTCTAGAAAAAGTTCAATTGTGCACCATTTCTAATGATTTCAGTTTTTGGGAGATATTGATCAACTAAATACTTCCATGCTACATCCGCGACGCTTCCTTGGTGTTGGCGACGCTCTTGGAGATTGGTGAAGCAGAGATGGTGAGGTTTAGGAGGTGGGATATGACGGTGGATGCAGCGCGCATGTGGTTGATGTTGTTCGTTCATGAGGTGTGTGCTTGATTTCTTTGCGATTTGGGGCAGTCCTATGAATTTGGGATCAGGATGTTGGTGTCGGATCTATGCGCAAAACGGATTGATCGATTTGATCAGCCCCATTCTCTGTTTGATCAACCAACTTCCTCTTTTGATCTCGTTGAAGCGGTGGAGGGACTTCCGCCATTATGACATGATGATGGAGGTTTAAATGGAGAGGTTGGTGGGGCTGTCCATTCCCATCAGAGAGCAAACCCAAACTGTTAGGAGTCTCTCCCTCCTCAGCTCAGTCGCGCGTATTCTTAGATCAATGAAGGATGTAGACATTCTAGATTCGAATTTGGCTTATGATAAGGGATCCTTTGATCACCTTTACCATCTCTTCCAACATCTCTGGCAGTGCCCAGAGCAAACTAGGGCTAGCTTCAGTGGTTGCTCGCGGTGATAGTAGATCAGAGCAACCGGTTTCTAGGGTGTCATCAAACATGGAGGAGTAGCCACAAGTGGAATTCGGTTGTGTTCCTTACCATCGGGAGGCGTCGTGCAACTTCGTTGAGGTGTGCAACACTCCCATGGTGAATTGGGAACAAGGCAATCAATGAAGGATGGTAGTGGCAACATCATCAATTCCAACCCTAGGAACAAAATTACAAGAACCAACAACAAAGGAGGAATCTCAGTCAAGGAGCTAGAATTATCAGAATCAACCTCAAGGCAACACTTTTAGGAAAAGGTATATTCCTAAAACCATCAAAATTTGTCGTTTATCATAGTTTGGAGGGGAATGGGATGCCTACAACTACTTCCTCTACGGCTCTACCATAGTAGTTGGCCCCATATGGAACTATTTCTGGTGCCAGGGCTTATCTACTACTCAATGCCACGAATGCAAAGAGCTAGGGTACGAAACTTGATCTTGTAAGGTCAAAGTTAATTTGTTAGCGTAACAATGATTCTCACTTAACTTCATTATGCCCTTGGCCTAAATAGGTAAAACCAATTGCCAAGTATATGGGTTATGCAGCTCCTAGTTTGGGATGCCTGAGATTCAGAATACTAAAGCCCAATTTAACAAGGAACATGTAAATCCTGTGGCTTTAATTTCTATGGTGGAGGGTGTGATGGATGAGTACCTTTTCATATAGGGCTTCAGTAACATGTTTGAATATCATTGAGAGTGGAGAGCTAAGCAACAGTCTCACAAAAAATTGCTAGGGATGCCACCTAGTAAGGACAAACTAGTGGAGCTGACAAAAATCATGGAATGTGGGCTCCTGGGCACTTGTGTGATACGTCCAAAACGTATCTATATTTTTTGATTGATGTATGCTATTATTATATCATTACATTATACATGATTTTATATCATTTTACATTGTTTTCATTGGACTAACCTATTCACTCAGTGTCAAGTGTCAGTTGATGTTTTCTGCCTCTTTTTGCATCACAGGTATCGCCTAGGAAAATATCGTGAAAAATGGAAAACGCAATAACTTTTCGAGACATACATGGAGGAAAAAGACCTAGCACCAGGTGGCGACGCACCCACCCAACGCACCAAGGGGGTGGCGCACCACCTAGATGCGCACCCCCTAGTCCTCGCCTCCCGACGCCTTTTCGCCTATATATATTCCCCCAAAAACTAAGCCCCGGGGAGGAGGAATTACACGAAATAAGATACAGAGTCGCCGTCGTCGCGAATATGGATCTGGAACCCAGCTCTGGAATCCTACCGGAGGGGGAACTCATCGCTAGAGTCATCTACACCATGACTGTCGCCTCCAAAGAAGTAGCTAAATGGCTATCTCTCCTCCATGTTTCTCAATACGAGATCCATATGATGTAACTTCTATTAGCTATTGTGTTTCCTGAAACATGATGAATTGTGAAGTTATGCTCAGATTGTGCATGTTATCCTAATGATGATATATATATATAAATTGATTATTTGTTGTTCTTACATGCTCTCTGATTTAGGGGTAGACTCTGGCCAATTTTATGTTTAAATCTGCAAGAGGGAGTTAATTAGTATTCGATTGTAGGTTCAACCTTGATTTCTCAGCGCTCGAGTGACAGAAACGTGCAAGTAGGGGTACTATGTTGTTAACACTAAGAATAAAATAATGGTTGCTAACCATGCAATTGTTTACATCATGTACGATGCTTAAGTCAATACTCTGTTATTTTTCAACTTAATACCTAGAGAGGCAAGCATATAGGCGCTCTTGAAGTGTAGTATTTAGATATAAATATTTTCTGGGTGGTGGTCTATATATGTTTAACGTGATTCCTACATTAATAATGCCATGAACATTCTTGTATCATAATTGTTTATTTACAATCTTGTCAATTGCCCAAGTGTAATTTTTTACACAATGGTATTCTATTTTTATGGCGAGATACCTCTAGTAATGCTATGCCCCTGGTGTATATTAAGCCTGGCCCAACATTGTTTAACGGGATTAACTATGTATTCAATTTTGAAATTCTTTGGTACAACGGGATGGTGGAAAAGAAAACGTCAAAAAAGTGTGGGAATCAAACATTTCTACCAGATCTAATTTAGATAGACGGCATATAAAACTGAGAAACATGGGAGCCAGCTCTAAGATGTTAGAGTTACAATTCTGATGTGTGATACAAGAAGCTAAAGAAGTAAATAATGAAATGATAGATGAAATAGATATCATGGCACAAATTATTGATTTTACTACCTAAAGGTTTGAAAAATTGTTCTTGAATCACACTTCAGATGATGTTGTAGCCACAAGAATTGAAATGGTTTGAGAGAGTTAAATCAATTAATTTAAAAGAAGGTGAAGCAAATACAAAGTATTTCATACTAAGGCTAATGACCGAAGGAGGAAAACACAACTGTTTAGCATGAATAATGAAGGAGAAGTGTTGTCTGCATAGAAAAACTTGGAAAACATATTACTGATTTTAATATAAAAAAAAGGGCAACGAGTCGTTACAAATATTTTCATGGATTTTGGGAATATGAATCATAGTTATGGATGTTCTCATTGTTCTTCTGAACAGATCTAAACAAAATGATTTGGTCAAAGGCATTGTACCAAAATTAGTAGAGGTAGGACTGGTCATACTCCAATATGTAGAGATACATTTTCCCCTACTGATGGTATTGCACGTGCTTAACACATGAAGTTCTTTGTTTGTGGCTTTGAACTAATGCCACGTTTTAGAATTAATTTCGACAAAAGTGTGTTATACTAGTTTGGAGATGCTCTTCTAAAAGGTACCATCTTGTCGGATTGGAAATCACCCTGAAGTATTTAGGGTTTCCAGTTAAAAACAAACAATATGGAAGCACCTTCTGGAGGCCGACTAAGGATGATGAGAAATAAATCAAGTTGGTGGCAGGGAAAATTATCCCTATTCTCCATAGACTAATACTTATTGGATCTATCCTCGGTTTTATCCCTCTGTGCAAGCTTTCTGTTTGTAAGCTTACTATGGTGTAAGGAAAAGAATGGATTTCCAGGAGCCAGATTCCTTCGGGGAAGATAAAGATATCAGTAATATCACTTGCTAAATTGGTAGATAGTTTCCACTCCTAAGGAATGTGGTGGTTTGGATGTTTTGGAATTAAATTATATGAATATAGCATCGTGGGGAAATGGCTATGGAAGATTGAAATTGAAGAAAACTTGCGGAATGATTTACTACAGAAGAAATACTCGATTCGAATGTTTTGTCGAGTGTGAAATTGGGGTGTGGGAACTCATGTTTGGGCTAGGCCTAATGAGTGTGAGAGACCTATTTTACTCTTGTTGATCGAGGATAGTTAAGAACTAGGCATTGGAAGGATATATGGTTTTTGAAAAACCTTTTTGCTACCAAGTTCAAACAAGTTTATGCAATTAGTTTGACTATTGATGTGAACATAGAGTATGTGTTCTCGTTGGGTTTTGACTATTTACATTTCAGGCGCACATCACTGGGAGGAATTGAGAGAAATATGTTGAAATTTCTCTCTATCTATAGGATGCTAAAACGGAATAGACTTAATTTTTTTATGAAACTTAAGTTACCTGCAAACAAAAGAGTTTTTCTCTCGTTAATTACAATGAAAAGCATCTTCACTAAGAATGTTTTGTAAGAGTTTGTGTGTGTAGGCCCATGGGCTTCCTTTTGGGCTCAAACTTTCTTTGCCTCGGCAACCAAGTCCTATAGGTGGGTTCTTCTTCCGGCACCTCCCCCACCACGCCGTCCGGTCCATCCCGAGAGGAGTAGCCAGCGCAGCCACAGGCCACAGCGAGATGCCGGCGACGCCGACCATCATCGGTGCCCTGCTGGGGCTGGGCACCCAGATGTACTCCAATGCCCTCCGCAAGCTCCCCTATATGCGCCGTATAGCCCCCTTCCCTTTCCTCTCTACCTGTCCCCCTTTTCATTTCTTGATCTGTCTTCGCGATGCCTCCTGCCATCCATCCGCCGTCCCGGTTCTTCATTTCTTCTGATCTGTATTAGCTTGGTGCCCGTCATGAAGTTTCTTGGGCAAGTTCGGTGTCTTTGTGTCCCCTATATTCGCCTGTCCTGTACGACGTGGTTCTTGATTTAGGTTCAGTCGGCTCTAGATTCCGGTTAAGTCATTGACTTTCTCATCAATGAGACCGAATATTAGGGTTTTGTGTAGAAATTTATGTAATTTCCGGCTGCAGTACAGTTTATGAGTTATGACACCACAAATTTACCATTTGACTTGATTTGTGAACACATATTGTTGAAATTTTAGCTTAATGTTGCCTATCATGCTCTTGATTTTTGTATGTAGCTTTGTACCAGTTTAGTTTCTGGTTTGATTCCATCTCATGTGTTTTTTTCCTTTGCTGGATAGATCCCTGGGAGCATGTACTGGGAATGGGCCTGGGTGTAGTATTTGTTAACCAACTTGTGAAGTGGGATGAGAAGCTCAAGCAGGATCTCGACAAGATGCTTGAGCGTGCAAAGCAAGCCAACGAGCAGCGCTACTTCAGTATGTGCTTACTACCTGTAACATTTTCTAAGCATGATTATATGCTATGCTTCTAGGAAAACCTGTAGAGACACTTGGTCCCAGGAGTGCTATTTGAAAAATTATTAGTTTATCACAGTAACATCTTTTATACCAACTCCAATATGGTGAGTCATGAATCTGCTTAACAAATCTTGGTAGGCTATGTACTATTGATTGAACCAACATTGCACACAGTAATGGTACAAGATTTGCAGGCGTACATAATTGATATGTCAGTGCTTCCTTGACCATGGAGACCTTTTTTTCTTAAAGTTGTATTGACGTTTTGTTTTGAATAGAATTGATAGTTCGGTAGAGTGGCAAAATTCAGCCCCTTCCCTTGTTTAGAGTAAAGGGATAGCAAATGAGTTTTAAGTGTTTCCAAACTCTGGGAAGTTTTCGTATGAAATGAAGGATGTATGATGAGCTTAAAAGCTTTCCACGAGAATACCAGATTTCTCCACTTTTCCAGAAAATGTTGATCTCCTCTGCCATCAAATTTTGCCCGAGCTCTAACCTGCTACACTGTTTCACTGGAAGTTAGTGCATAGCTGTGAACTAGAGAGAGTGAGGGTTTTTGGCAAATTATCCGGATGGAGCAGAGTGCATCTTCTCTTAAAACCTAAATTTACGAGTATATACCCACATGTTTGCGTTGCTATGTTTTTACATACCCACCAGGAGTTACAAGATATTTCTTGTGAATAAATTGCTATATTGTTTTTGTTTACAGAATGACATAATTAATCCTGTTCCTTAAAATAATATCTTAGTTCACAATTTCGTATGTAGCACGTGAATTTGTCATGCCTCCCTGGCTATCTATGATCTCGGGCATTAGTACGTTGCAGGTGTGAGGGTTTAGTTTTCGGCTACCTTTGTCCCTTTCTCCATTCTAATCGAGTATTTGGATTGCGTTGAAGGGATCCAGTGTAACCTTATTTAGATTCAGATTTCTAAATTTGTCTAGTGTTTTTGTGAAGATTTGGTTGGTCATCGTTGAGTTTGACTTTTCGTGTCTACTCGGGCAGCCCCGGCATCGGACAATCGGTTGGTTTTGTTCGAGGCACAAAAAATTGTTTTATGAACTATGCTATGGACATCCTGTCAACTGTTGGTCAATCTCATTTCTTCTATGCTATCTGCCTCTGTGTCTTGAAAATGAGTGTCATAACACGTATTAAATACCTAACATGTGTACCCAAGAAATGGGTGGCATATATAAAATCAAATTTTGCAATTAATTTTTATTCACAGATAAACGCCCAAGTTTGTGATTGCAGCAGAAAAAAATGGATTCCAAAGTGGAGTTTACATGGAAACAAAAGCATATGTTCGAAAGGTTAGGGGGAGGTGGGGAGGGGGTAGCAATATTTCAACTTCTCATAAGGTAGGTATTTGCTGGGAAGAAAGACAGCAGATGGGTAGAGGTACCAACTAGAAAGTAGTAGAGTTCATTTCTTACTTGCCCCTTACAATCGGGATAGCATCCCTTATATAGATCTTCTAGGTGGATTAGTGTTCACCAATAGGGCTGGTCATTCGGTTAGACCGAACCTATCGGTTCGGTTTTTGAATAATAATCGGTTTTTGGAAAACACTGACCGATTGGTTTCCCAACTTCCTGCTAACCGAGGATTAGATGCACGGAGTTTCGGTTCGGTCCTCGGTTTCTGACCCAAACAACCGAAATCAATGAGGAATACATAATCAGCCTCGATGGAAATAAGCAGATGTAGCTGACGCAAACTGAATGGGAGAGGTGCAGCTATTGATCTCTAGGCGCAGCTCGTGAGACAGGCTCAGCTAGCCGGCCGTCTTGCAAAGATTGCAAAGATGGGATCTGTAGGTTGGTTGGCACGATGTCGGCCACCTGCGATAATAGAGCTCTAGTCGAAATCAGAGGTGGAGCTAGGTGGTCGCGATGACCTGTGAGCGAGAAGTAAGGTCACGGTGGCCTGGTCGTCAGGATCGAGGGACGGAGAAGAGCATCGCCTTGTCGTAAGGCTGGTGGCTGCCATGTCTTGGTAGCGACTGATTTTTGTAGAGAAACAGGCTACTAGATAAGCTGTGGTGCGTAGGCCCTAGTCGTGTGGCTGCGTGCAGCCCTTCCGGCTGCCCTCATGAAGTCCAATATGGACATGTGTTGACAAATTGACTAGTGGGTTGTGAGCCTACTGCGTGGTCTGTTCGGTTACGCGTGGATAGAAACCGAAGCAGCCGAACTATTTCGGTTTTCTATAGTGTCTGACCGAATTTAGTTTCCATTTATTTGGTTTAGGTCTATTTGGCTTTGGTCCCGGTTCTTTCGGTTTGGTACTTCGGTCATCGGTTATAATGCCCAGTTGCCCACCTGTTCACTAAATAGTAATTCCGCTTATGACAGATGGACTCATATCCTTAACATACAAACTCAGTTACATAACTTGGCTCCCAAAATAAGGATTCCTAATTGAATACAAACTCTAGCATAATTGGATATTACTAATATCTACATAGCTGGCCAAATATTAAAACGCAAGTTTCTGTTAATCTGAACAGACCAGCTCAAGGGTCCAATTAGATTGATTTCTTGACAGCACAAGTTTCTGTTAAAACGCAAGTTTCTGTTAAGTAGATTGGTTATGCTGTTGTAGTAATAAAGCAAAGAGAAAAGAAGGCTCTAAAAGGCATGGCGAATATACTAATAGATTTAAGAAGTACAAAAGGAGATGTTAGACATTTCCATTTGCATGTAACATTCTCAATTCATTTTCTAGTAACTTGGGATTTAATCACAAAGTATGGGTTATAACAATGATATCTTGCTTCGAATAGGGTCCTGGGTGATCAATATGAAGTCCTAAAAATGAGTTATTCGACACCTGTTTGATTTCTTGTAATTTTAGTGTTCAACAGTGTTTTTATTCTAGTGACAAGCTAAATATCTTTCAGAATCGTTTTAAATGCTTGCTGGTAACGAAGTTAAATGTGTATTTCCAAATGAACCATGGGCTTTATGACCACTGATATCGATAGCTACATATATAATTATCTTTTTATATCATTGTGCTCATTGAAATTCTATTACTTTTCTGCAGACGAGGACGACGACTAGCTAAAATCATTTGCCGATAGCCAGGCATTTTACAGTTTGCCTTGGCCAGAGAACATGGTCTTGACCATCCATCTGTTGTTTCTGTAAGAAAACTGTTGTGTTTTGTACTGTAATAAACTGATGCTTGACACAGTATGTGATCCTTCACTTGTATGTGAGGCCATTTTTATGGTACATGAATCTGATTGATTACCTTCTCTGGTGCATAGTTGTTCAGTTCAAATGATCGCCATGTGAAACATAAGTTTTGCTTGTTCCTACATCCCTCACATGTCTTTCACCATTCTGTCTCTTCCATTTTGCAACCCAGTGCTGTTAGAGCTTATCTGTTGTATAATGTTACCGCAATATCTCAACTATCAGACTTTTTTTCCCATTTTTTTATTTCTTGAAATTTCTAGATCCTTGTACAAACAATTTAAAACCCAGTCAAATTGACATCTAAACAATCCAATTGAAGCCGATTACCTGATTACCCTAAAAGACCACAACTCTTGCTATCTCTTTCATGCATGAAAAAAATGGTAACCCAAATTAGCTGAAACAAGAAACAGATGGTAAAGCTCCCAGGACACTTTGCGATCCTAGCGCTTCTGCTCGCCGGCCCGATAGTAATCAAGTGAGACGTGGAGTAGCAGGTCAGAGATCTGACGCGCTGTCGGCCTCTCCCCTGGCACCGGCTTGGTGCACCGGAGAGCCACGTCGAGGACCTCCGCCATTGACGACTCCTCGCGCGGAGCTAGAGGCTTCAGCGCAGGGTCGAACACTGGTCCCTAGCCGGAGACGGAGCATCGACCCGGGACTGCACCCAACGCACCATGTCCATGTCGCCACCGAAGGTCTTGTCCGTCGGCAGGAGACCAGTGACGAGCTCCATGAGGACGATGCCAGTGCTGTACACGTCGGTCTTCTCCGTCGCCTTCAAGCTGTAAGCACACTCTGCACGAACATGTAGACGCTTAGCAACTTCCTAACGTCTATGTCTGCAATACCTGAACTTCGTTTATCGTTTCAGGTGGTGGAATTTACCTGGAGCCATGTACCCGTATGATCCAGCGAAGAAAGAGGCTGACTCGGTGCAGTCCTTGCCGCCTTGGCCGTTCTCGGCGACGGCCTTGGCGAGGCCGAAGTCGCCGAGGTGCGCCTCCATGTCGCCGTCGAGAAGCACATTGCTGGACTTGATGTCCCGGTGCACCACCCGCGGTACGCAGTCGTGATGGAGGTACTCCACGCCCTGCACCAGCCCGCCGCGACCTTGAGCCGCGCGTCCCAGCTCAGCACCCGCTTCTTACCGTCGCCGCTGCCGCCGTGCAGCCAGTCATACAGGCTGCCGTTCTCCATGTACTCGTAGATGAGCATGCTGCCCCACGGTCGCCGCCGGCGCCATGGCAGAGGAACCCGAGGAGCTTGACCAGGTGGCGGTGCCGGACGCGGCCCAGGATCTTGATCTCCCTCGCGAAGCTCTTGTCGTGCAGCAGCACGTCGCTGTCCATGTTCACGATCCTCTTCACTGCCACCGTCTCACCCGTGGACAGCTCCGCCCTGTACACCGTCCCTGACCCACCGGAGCCGATGGCGAACTGGTCACTCAGGTTCGCCGTTGCTTCCATGATCGACTCCCACCGGAATTCCCGCCGCGCCGAGCCCTTGATGAGGAGCTGCCTGTTCGTGTTGCCAAGGCTCGACGAGAACACCGTGCAGTTCACCTCCCGGAGCCCCGTCGGCGCCGCCGCACGGCCATCAGCACCAGCACGATCACCAGGAGCACAATGGTCAGCGTCACCGCCGCGGACACCAGCGCGATCGAAGCGGAGTGCAGCGTTGACCGGCCACCCCCACCGCTGCCGCAACCTCTCAAATGGCTGCCGCAGAGCGCGGCATTGCCTGAGAACGCGCCCTGCGGCCAACGGGAGAACTCTTCCCCTAGCCTCCCTTCCAGCTGATTGCTAGACAAGTCCAGCTCCACCAAACTGCTCATCCGCGCGAGCTGCGACGGCACTGCTCCCACCAGTGCATTGTGAGAAAGGTTCAAATCTTCCAGCTTGGACAGAGACCCAAGTGATGCTGGGATTATGCCAACGAGATTGTTGCTGCTCAAATCCAGCAGGCTCTGCAGCTCTTGCATCTTGCCGATGTCAGGCGGGATCGGGCCTGACAGGTAATTCTGTGACAAATTCAGTTCATACAGGTTGGTCAGTCTTGCCACGCTCGCCGGAATCGGACCCGAGAACTGATTCTGCGCGAGATTCAGAACGTTGAGGGAAGCCAGCCTGCCGATTTCAGGTGGCACTGTTCCATTGATCTGGTTGCCGTCGAGCGAGAGTTTCAGGAGCTTGGAGCAGTTGGTGAGCTGCACCGGCATTGTGCCGTGAACTCATTGCCAGAAAGAGTCAGCTCGCCGAGCTGCGGCAGCGCGCCCAGCCAGGCCGGCACAGACCCCGACAGCCGGTTGTGGTTGAGGACTATGTGGCTGAGCTGCGTGCACCGGGAGAGCGCGTCGGGGATGCCGCCGGTGAGTGCGTTGTACGACACGTCCAGCAGTGTCAGTGCGGCGACGCGGCCGAGCGACGGCGGTATCGGCCCGGAGAGGGCGTTGCTCCCGAGACGCACGCGCTGGAGCGACGGTGACCGCCCGAGCTGCGCCGGGATCCCGCCCTCGAACGAGTTGTTGGTGGCGTCGAAGGACAGCAGGCTCGCCGAGCCGCAAAGCGGAAGGAGGCTGCCGGCAGCGGTTGTGCGCGATGTTGATCCTGGTGATGTTCCGGCACTCGAACATGCCGTCCGGGACGGCGCCGGACAGAGAGTTGTTGTACATCATGAACTGCTGGAGTGATTGGAGCTTCCCGAACGTCGCCGGGATTTCACCTGACAGAGCATTGTCCGCCAAGTCGAGAACCTGGAGCTGCTGGCAATCGCCGAGCTCTGGCGGGAGCAGGCCCGACAGCTCGTTCTGCCGGAGGTGAAGAAAGACCAGCTCAGACAGATTCCCGATGGACGCCGGTATGCTCCCGTTCAGCTGGTTCCCAAAGAAGTCGATCATCTGCAAGCTCGAGCACTCTCCGATGGTCTCCGGTATCTCGCCAGCGAACTGGTTCTCGTACCCGTACAGCACCTCGAGGTTTTTGAGGTTGCCGATGCATCGGGGATGCTGCCGGTGAGTCATTGTGATACAATGCGAGGGTGTGAGCTCCGTGAGGTTGAAGAGGTCCGGCGGCAGCTCGCCGGAGAGGCTGTTGTTGTTCAACAGCAAGCCGTCAGGTTCCGAGCACGCCGAGAGAGGGAGGAATGACGCCGGAGAGGCTGTTGTTTGCCAGGTCGAGCTGCGTCAGCGCGAGGCAGCGCGACAGCCCGGTATCTCCCCGGTGAAGTTGTTGGTCGAGAGCAAGAGGTGCTGGAGGGTAGTGGACGACTCTGCCTCGTCGCGGCCGCACAGGTCGCCCGGGACAGGGCCGGTGAAGTTGTTGTCGGAGAGCACGAGGAAGTTGAGCTGCGGCAGGCGACCGAGCTCGGGGGGAGCGCCCGGTGAGCGCGTTGCCGGACAGGTCGATGGTGTGCACGCGCGAGAGCGCGCCGAGCGCGCGCGGGACGCGCCCGGAGAGGCGGTTGTTCATGAGGTTGAGGTACAGAGCTCGCCCAGCGCGCCGAGCTGCGGTGGTATGGCGCCCTCCAAGGAATTGTTCCCAAGTTGAGCTTCTGGAGGTAGGCGAGCCTCCCGAGCTCCGGCGGTATGGAGCCGGTGAGCTGGTTGCCGGCGAGAGCGAGCACCTCGAGGCTGGCCATGGTGCTGATGTCCGACGGTATCGGGCCGGAGAGGGAGTTCTGCTGCAGGTTCAAGGTCGTGAGCGCGGCGAGCCTCCCTAGGCCACTCGGGATCCCTCCGGTGAGGTTGCAGGACGCGAGGCCGATCAGGGTGAGGTTCCGGAGCTCCCCGAGCGATTTGGGGATGGGACCCGAGAGGCCGGGGTTGTCGCCGAGGCGCAGCACCTGGAGCGCGGCGAGCCTGCCGAACGACGCCGGGATGACGCCGGCGAGCTGGTTGGAGTAGAGCATGAGGAGCTGGAGCCTCTCGAGCCGCCCGAGCGCCGGCGGGACGGGGCCCGTGAGGCGGTTGGACGACAGGTCGATCACCTCGAGCGCGTCGAGCCGCGCGAGCGCCGCGGGCACCGGCCCGGCAAGCCCCGCGCCGGAGAGGTTGAGGCCGGCCACCCTGAGCCCCGCCGCGTCGCACGCCACGCCGGCCCAGGAACAGAACGCCGCCGAGCCGCCGCCGTCCGTGGACCAGCCCTCCAAGACGCCCTGAGGGTCCTCCGGAACGCGCTCTTCACCTCCAGCAGCACATCGCCGTCATCGGCCGCCGCCGCCACCGCCGCGCAAGAAACCAGAACCAGCAGCCACAGCGCTCGCGCCATTACTCCTCCTCGCTTCATCGGCGCTTGTTGCTGCTATGCTAGGACACCACTCGCTACGCGTCAGCTTCTCGCGGGGGAGAGAGCAGCTGCCGCCTTGATCACACGCCCGCACGTATGCGGCCGGCGGTGGTGGATATGTGCATGGGCGCATCGGTTCCCGCGCGCCTCTGCTTGGGGAAGTGGAGGGAGAAGAGCGGGGTTAAATGATGTGGCGGTAATCTGTGCCGTGTCAGTGCATGGGCATTGAATGGCGCCGACCGCGTCGACCTCTAGAAGGAGTTGGTGCGCTTGCTCGGAGCTCAGCTGACCTCAATTGCAATCCGCTCACTTGCTCAGAGGTTAGAGAGAGATGGACGAGGGGATTTGGCAGTTGGGACCGGAGTGAGTAGAGTAGGCTGGGGCCAAGGAAGGGAGAGAGAGAAGGGATGGAGTTCGTAGAAAGAGAGTGGTTGGCGTCCCTTTTATGGGCGATGGGGTTCCGGATCCGCCATGGCTGGGCACTTTGTTGGTGTACGAAACCGAACTGTGGCTTGCGGCGGTGTGGGGTGGCTGGGCCTGGGTATGATTGATCGATTTTCCGATCGTCTTGCTCTGTTGCTCGGGTGGAAGAAAGGTTTTGTTGGTGTCGGGGCCTCAATGGGATGGTTAAGGTTGACGTGCAGCGGATGGAACTAGCCACCGGCTGCCGACTCTAAAAGCCTACGCTACGCACGCACGCACGCATGCAACGGAGTTATGGTGATTTGGATGAGATCGTAATTATTGGCCCCACTGTATATCTTACTCCAAACAATTCATAGTATACAGTGGACCGTGATACGATGAGTTGAAGGCTGGATTCGAAGACTTGGACAAATATTAGCAGGGTTTCAATTCATAAAAGTTCTTCCCACAAATGGCACAAGTTAAAGAAGACCCTTATTTAAAGATTCTATCAAAGCAAACCAAAACTCATTAAATATGCAAAAAAAGATTCTATCAATTCAAATACAGATGTACTCCCTATGTTCCATATTAGTTAACTCGCATTTATCTAGATATGGATGTATCTAGACATATTTCATCCGTATCTAGACAAATCTGAATCAACTAAAATGGAAAGGAGGTAGTACCACACAATGTACCATGTTTAACTATTTTCTCCACATAGACGGTGCTGGCCCATCCAACTCAAGGATTTTGATGGCTATAAACATAAGGCTTTCAATTCACAAAATTCACTCCCCAAAATGGCACAAATTGAGATAACACCCTACTTAATGATTTTATCAAGCCTACCCGATTCAGATCCGTAAATGCAAATAGTATGATTCTAGTTCATGTGGATTGCTCCCAAAAAATCATACTAGGCACATGCCAAACGACGTCAGCGGAATCATTGGTAGTTCAGCTCCATCGACGTAGGAGAATATTAATTAAGTAGACCCCTATATTGGGTACTAAATGAGGATGAAAATTGATGTAATGTGGTGGATGTTGTTCAAAAATATATATAAACCGTACATATACAAGTTAGGAACAAATCTTATGAACAAATCCTATCTCGATCATATCTTTCCATAACAACCGTATATATACCATACTCTAACATCCTCCTCAGTCGTAGTGGTAACCTCAAAGACGGTAGGAGCATCGACGATGGTCGAACTCAAGAAAAACCAAAGGTAGACAAACATGCTGACATCCACTCATAGTTGTAGCTGGTCATAAAAGGTGTCGCGAGGCAGACGCCTTGACCGCAAGGGAAACTAGGGAGGTGCTCAGGCCAGGTGATAACCCTTTGTCTCGATGTCAAGTTAGCCGAGAGCGTTGCGTGTTGTAGCCATGCGAGGGTGTCGTTGTGGTTGATGTCGTGGGAGGGGGTCGTCGATGTCAAGGTAGACGCACGTTAAGCCACGGGTGCAGGGAAGCCATGAAGTCGAGAACACATGGGTGCACTAGGAACAAAGATGATGACTTAATCGAGGCGCTCGTCGAGGAGGGTGCCAATACCAAAATCAATATTGTCAAACCGTCGTAGATGAGGTGCCATACCAGGTTTGCCTAGTCTAAAGATACATGAGGGACGAAGGCTCGTGTCGTTGTTGCCAGCACCAAGCGTGCGTATAAGAGGACCATCGGGAGCTTTGCGCCATAACAGAAAGACTAGCGGAGGTGCCCTTGGGACAAGTACGGTATGCAGAGCGACGAAGGGGACTGGCTATCCAAGAAAAATAACCAACACCAAAATTGTTTTTATCATCGCCAACAATGCGAGTGGAATGCGGGGAAAGACAAAGGGTAGGCGCGAGAGAAGCATGGACGTAGGAGGCATTGATTCTCAGCCTTGCCGACGAATTTGGCCACTAGAAGGAAGCTAGTCGTGGCTTGGCATGCGGAGGAGGCCAATGCTGGGGTTGCGTGCTCATACATGCATATTTGGCGACATCCTACTCCACGGTAGTGTACGTGGAGGTGGTCGGGAGGTCGCGCTGTAACCGGTGGAGGGATGAGGTCGGCTCGGTTGGAATCGGACGAGGTGGTCATGGCGGGGGAGAAGGGAGGCATTGAGGGCGTTGTCGAGCAGCAGGAGGCGAGGAAAAGGTAAGCGGGTGTCCTAGGTGTCGTGGCGGCCGACTGCAAGGTCGGAGGTAGCGCTGAGGACAAGTCGCGGGGCGGTTGGCGGCTGAAATTTCAGTACACCAAAGTTTGCTCGAGTAGAAGGGGATGGTAAAAGAAATTTTCTTCTCAAATTTATGGATGAGTGTAGGGGGTACCGCTGTGTTTTTTTTTTTTTTTGAGGTTATGAACATATAATGGAACTAGAAGATATCCCGCGCGTTGCAGCCGGAACTTAAAAAATTATAGTATAAAAAAAGATATTTTATGCATGAAATGGTAAAAAAAAAGTTGGGAATATGGAGGATTTATAATGAGAATATATTGCAGGTATGGATGATATCATTAATAAATATGGAATAATATGGATAAATTAATGTCTCAAATAGAGATAGACTAATTTAATGCATGTTAGTTGGGTTTTGTCTTATAAAAAGTATAGATGTATAGATGGTATCAATATCTAAAAAATAATATTTTGAGAGTTATAAGGTTGTAGGGAAAAGACTATTTTTTTTTGATAAGGTGAGACTTTTATTCAACGACCAAACGGTAGACTAAAAGTACATCCCGGGCAATGAACTGCCTGTAGTCTAGAAAACTGAAACTTAATACTCCCTCCATTCCTGAATGTAAGGTGTATAGTTTTCTGCACGGAAATTAAGATATGGGTATTTGGCATGCAGTGGACTCATTTTCTTATGGAAAAAATCGGGAGATATGAGTTCCTAATAGACACATATTGAAAACAATACACCCTATAAATTAGGATTCATTTTTGGATGGGTAAATTGTCCATAAATCGCATTATACCATATATTTTGAAATTTTTCTGAAAAAACTATACACCTTACATCAAGGAACGGAGGGAGTATTACAAAGCTTTGACTTAGAAGAGCATAGAGAGGGAAATAAGAGGTTCGATTTACACCTAAACAAACTGCCGGAGTCAGAACGATCCCGAAAGGCGCGCTTGGCCAGCGCGTGTGCCGCCTTGTTCTCATCACGTGGTACCTTGAGAATCAGTTCAGAGCGGCTTCTCCTGCGATTAACAATATCAGCAAGAAGTGGTCTGATCGACCAATGGCCTGCCCCAGAAAGCAAGTTATCTATCATCGCCGCATCAAACAGCACTTTGTTGTCCGAGAGGAACAAGACACCTCACCATTCTAGTGCCTGCACCACCTGAACAGCCAAGAGAAGGGCTTGCGCTTCAGCCTGCAGTACCGAAAAGGCAGAGGAGGAAACAGCACTGATGAAGAGTTTGATCTTCCGAGTAGGGTCGTGCAAGAAAATCCCGAGGCCAACAGTATTTGCGTCCACCACTGGGTTAAAAGCCGCATCACAGAAGGCCATCGGACCTGCAGGCACACAGAAAGACAAGTGTGTATGGTTTGGCCTCGGCGCAACTGCAAGAGGTTGTGTGTCGCTAACAGGCATTGCTTGCTGCTCCTCTTTACCTGCAAAAAGAATAGCATGGGCAGCACATAGAACCTGCGAAACTGACCAAGATTTTTTATTGAAGAGCAGATCATTACGAGATTTCCAAAGCATCCAAAGGATTGCAAAAACATGATGAACTGAAGCTTCAGGATGTGAACTAGCAAGCAAGGATTGAATAACATCTGAAGGCTAGCAAGACTGGTTGAAATTATCGGTTTTAAAACCCAGCGGAGAAGAAAACCACACAGCTCTAGCAAACGAGCAGTGAAAAAACAAATGGATATCCGTTTCTGGAAGACCACATCTAGTGCATTCCTTTTTAATATGAGTTGAAAAACGAGATGCTCTCGAACCTGAAGCCAGCGCTCTCCGGATCAATCTCCAAGCAAAGGTTTTAACCCTTGGAGGGATGTTAGGGCAATTCCATGCGTGCATAAGAATCTCCTTTTCCGCACCTGTCAAACATTGTCTTGTGTTTGTTGCGACATTGGTTTGCTCCTGCAAAAAAGTTTTGTAGAGGCTTTTTGCCGTGCACAGGCCACTTGGAGTATGCTTCCAACATAGCTCATCATCAAACTCAGCATTAATAATTGGAACCTGCAAAATTTTATTCCTCATATGTCATCAAAATGCAAGGAGATTTTTTGATTGTCCCAGCATTTGGAGTTTTGTTGCCATAAATCACTTATCGTGCTGGGACAATCTGTACCTGGCTGAGACAAAAGATGGTCGTAGATCTCTCTCCAATCCTCACACCATGGAGATGACCAGATGCTTGAATTCCCTTTTGCAATTTGGAGATGACAGGATGCCTCCATCTGTGGCAAGACATTTAAAACCGAAGACCAAAAGCCAGATTTTGGAAGTGAAGGACTAGCTCTCCAAATGCTAGTGCCAGGGAAATATTTAGATTTGAACACACGAGCCAATAAGGAGTCAGGTTCTTTTAGAATCCTCCAAACCGACATAGCAAGCAAAGCCCTATTCATGATGAACAGATCTCTAATGCCCAGCCCACCCTCATGGAGAGGTTTACAAATATCATGCCACGCTCTGAAGCATAAAGGTTTAGTAGTATCGTCGTGTCGGATGCCTGTCCACCAAAACTTGCGAACTATGGAAGTAAGCTTAGAGAGAATCTTTTTGCTGAGTAAAATGATGGACATGTAGTAGACAGGAATAGAGGCAAAAACAGATTTAATTAGAGTGAGTCTACCAGCATGTGAAAGCTTGTCGGCCTTATAAGCTGTCAGCTTCGTCTTAAACCTATCCACCAAAAAGGTATAAGCAGCAGGCCTATTTTTTCCGGGAAGAATAAGAGGGTGGCCGAGGTGTACAGTAGAAGCATCCATGTCAGCAGCAGGGAAAAGCCTTTTGATAATAGCAATCTCATTTGGATTTGTGTGCTTACTGAAATAAATGGCAGACTTTGTCCAGTTTGGTGTTTGACCAGAGAGATTGCAGAAATGATTAAGTACCTGAGCAATGTTCTGCGCATCACAGTTGGAGGCTGAGCCTCATACAATTAAATCATCTGCAAACATGAGTGAGTGTATAGGCGGACAGCTGGGACCCAGCTTAATTCCTTCAATATTCGCCGTTTCTAGAGCTCGATGCATCGAAAACAGGGAGAAATAAGAACGACGACAACGGGCAACCTTGCCTGATACCTCGACTGCTACGAAAGCGACCAAACGGTTGGCCATTAATTTGAACCGAAAACGTAGCAGTTGAAATACAGGTACGGACAAGATTGATAAAATGATCATACAACCCTTTACGTGCAAGAGCCCTAGCAATAAAGTCCCACTCAATTGTCTCGTGGAAATCATTCTCAAGTAACCACCAATTTTCAAACTTAAAGTTCTTCTTAGTCTCAACCGTTGAGGGTTGAGTGATAGTAAGAATAGGCGCATGATCACTTAAGACAATAGGAAGATTATACACCGTCGTATTTGGATAAGCAGTACACCACTCAGCATTAGCAAGACAACGATCAAGCCGTTCGTAAGTAGGAACAGAAGTAAAACGCTTGTTGCACCAAGTATAAACTGGTCCATTATAACCCATATCCATTAAACCACAACGTTTGACAAGATGCACAAAATTACGCATGCGATTTTGGTTGACCTTCGAAGGGTTGCTTTTCTCACAAGGATACATAACGTTGTTGAGATCTCCCATACAATAAACCGGTTTTCCTGGAGAAGAGACAACAAAAGATTCGATCTGACCCCAAATATCCCTAGCTTTACGATGATGCGGGTCACCATACACACAAATTAGAGTAAAAGCAAAATTAGTAGTAGTATTCACAACCGAAGCTAAAACAAGATTCTGACTAGCAAAATCTATAGACACATGTATCTCATCCGACCACAAGACCCAAAGACCACTAACACGGTCTTCGGTAGGAACAATAAAACTATCATGGGTAGGAAAACGACTAGCTAGATCAAGCGAAGTATACTTAGAAGAAAGCGTTTCCGAGATAAAAATTACCTTAGCATGTGTAGATAAGATGAGTTTGGCAAGATACTCCATCTTGTTACTAACGAGGGTCTTGCCAACCCCTTGGGGGTTCCAGGAGATTAGATTCATGGCGCTTATGGTTGGCGCTAAAGCCTGGACCAGAACCAAGAGCAGCAGGAGAAGGTCACCGGCTATGAAGAACATGGCTAAGCACCACGAGGTTGCGTCTCTGAGTTCTCCTCTCGATGGGGATTCTTGGATTCGTGTGGGAGACCTGAGAAACCTGGGAAATAACTGGTGGGGAGGAGCAGATCAAAGGACAGAGAGGTAGGATCGGAGAAGAATTAGAGAGGGGATTGGATTCGAGCAGGAATCGGAGGGGAAGAATTGAGAGGAGGCATTTCGCCGTTCGCTCTTGAGCAAAAGTCAACCCGCCACCGGCCAGCTCCTGAACTTCTCTTTTACATGTAGGGAAAAGATTAGAGATGATATTTTCCATGATAGTACACTGTGATGATGAAAAAGATATTAGTAAAGAAGTGGGAGGCGACGTTCCGTCGACAGCAAGACGTCCGTGATAACTTCGTCAGTCTCAGTATTAGACCCGTCGGTTCCGTATTCATAGGGTAGGGTGGGTTAGAATAGGGTGTGCGTTCATACTGTACGGGAGTGTTTGCTCCTGTAGTTATTTCGAAAAGAAAAGAAAAACAGCTAGTAAAAAATCCTTGGTGGGCTGGTGGCCGTGTGAGTTGTGACACCGATAGAATGGCGAGCTCTCTTCTCTCACGACGCGCACACACCAACATTTACGCAGTAACGAACATGTCTCAGGAAGGAACATGCACATGTGGACCCAAGCGGCGGTGTTCACGTCATGGTCCGGAAAACTGTAGTTCACTAGGCCTCACTTCGGACAGCGGGGATACAAAAAAGTGTGATGCAACGGGTTCGGGTCGGAAGGGGCCTCAAAGTGTGCGTACGTGGGGCAGGCGTGTCACACAACAATACTGTCAGGTTCCGACCCGTCGCTGACACCATGGTCCCGTCCCCGTGCCATCCCCATACCTTCAAATCTCAACCATTCGAGGTCCAAGCGATTCATTTGAGAACTTGACTGTGGCAAGATGGTTCGCAACCGCTGCGTCCTCCAAAGAATTTCCACCACGCTCCTAGCACTCCGAAGCGCCTCGTACCAAACAACGCCTCCAAGAAGGGAGCGAAGACGACGCTGCTGCCCGGACAGTTCCGAGGGTTTCCCCTGGTGTGTATCCTAAGGTTTCCCCGGTACGCTGAGGGGTGGGAAAGAGGTACCCCAACGCCCTTCAAGAAGGATGGTGACAACTGCAGGCGTCAACCGCGTCGAAGAGCACAACCGCGTGCAGCCGGGCGCCGCGCCACCAGCCCACACGCGCGGGAGAAACCGGCCGCCGCTGGCGCCAGCACCACACAGGCAGCGCCCGGCGGCCCGACCCGACGGCGGCAGGGAGGGGGAGGGAAGAGGGGAGAGCGGGGAGGTGGCGGCACTAGGGTTCCCCTATCGCCCGCGCGGGGGCGAGACAGGGGAGGATGTTTTTTTTCGTAAACTAGTAATCGATGCCACTCGAGTCGCATCTATTTTATACCAGTTATTTTTCTTGATAAATATTAGATATAAGATGCTTTCGGGTATATTTTCGAAAAAAAAATTGCCCACAAGGTTTTGCTACCCTGCTGAAAAATGTCTGGGAATAGTCGCACTATATTCACCCAAATTGCGGTCTCATTTGACGTCTGTCTGTCTGTTTGTTTGTTCGAACTTTGAACTGAAGGAATTTGCACTGAAAGAATGGCCAAAAAGGGTATCTAAAGCCCGGCACTGCCTATCGAACAACGTCAATCACAAAATGATTGAAGGTGTGGGGTAGAAGTAGGGAAAGGGTAAAACCACCATCGTAAATTGCGAATGATTATCTGCCGCCTCTTCGGAGTTTCTTTTTGAAAGCTCCTTTCTATTCGAAAGTTCCTTTAGTTTTTGGCTTTAGGTCAGGTTAGATCCGTCACCAACCTAGTAAACCCCCATTTTGCTTGCCATTGACCCTAGCATCCTTTTTCCCTGGATCTATCGTGTCCGTCAATCCTCCGAACAGAGGCCCTCTTGGGACTTTGGGTAGCTTGTAACGGGAGGGTGTCTGGCAAAGCGGATGGACACTTGATCACAAGATTAGAAGAACTTAACAACAATTATTCCCAACTAATTATTGAACCATAGCTTAAGCAGCAAGTACTCTCCGCAGCAAAATATTCCATACGCTGCTCATAAGTACTGGGAAGTTTTAGACATCAGCTGCTGCCACAGCCCACATGTACAACACGTACGTCTTCTCTTGCAAATGCATACTGATAGGTTTATTCATGTTACAAATAGCTAACTTTTAGTTCAAATTAAATTATGAGATACTATCTATGTTCCAAAATACTACCACCGTACCAAAATATAAGATGGTTTATCATTTTTCTGATACGGATGTAGCTAGATGCGTATTAGTGCGTAGATTCACTTATTTTTATCCGTATGTAGTCTATATATGACAAATCTAAAACATCTTATATTTTCATACGGAGGGTGTTCATGATATTCTTGAAAGCGTGGAATGCTTCAAACCTTTCTAACTTTGTTCCTAAATGGTATTTCAGATTGTTAATGTGATAATATTGTCATCGGATTTTCATTGTCAATGTGATAATATTGTCATCGGATTTCCATGAAAAATGCTTTTATAATAACATGAGTTTATAATCCATTTTACAAGCATTTTCATTTGAAAGTTAATAGTCAAACTTGCATGTTCGGATAGTGTTCACATCTAGTAAGACATATGAATATTAGATCAACAGGGATCTCCATCTTTGGTTCCATTGAAAGAACAATGAAACATGCACACAGGTCTAAACATGACGCATAGGGTTTTTTTGTAGAGTTTTTAACATCTAGTCTCTCCATTCTAAATGTAATATGTTTTAGTTTTTCACAATTTTCTCAGATTGCATCTAGACATGTTTTAGTGCGTATATTCACTCATTTTAGTCCGTATGTATTACACATTGCAATGCCTTAAATATCTTATAATTAGGAACGGAGTAGAACCTAAACAGGTTTTGATGCCAAAAGCAGGCCCCGTTGGCCATAATTATGCTACTCAATTTCGAATTGGATGAAGTAGTGCTTGTGTACCCATACTTTATTATAATTTTGATACATTTCTTTGATGCATCGAAGATTTTGATATCAGTATGAAAATTAGTGTGGTTGGCGAAGGAGATTGGTTAGCACTCAACATTTCCCCAAATTTTCTCTTCTTCTGTTTTGTGGGTGCATGCATGAAGATGATTACTAGTGGATATGAAGTTTCTACTAGTTTGGTTTGGTAAGCTAACCCTCTTCGTTTCGTTCCGTTCCTCCCTTACCATAATATCCGTCTAGATCGTAGTACTTGCTAATAATTGAGCTATAGTAGCATCTCCTCTGTTCTGCCTTTTGGTTGTCCATTCCAAAAGCACACCCTAACTAATTGCCTTGTTGATGATACTTGTTTTAATACTTAGCTTGATGTGATGTGCCTGACACTTTAGTCAAACCTAACATCACACAAAAGATCCTTCTCGGATGACACCTCAACCATCATGATGTGTATAGTATTGTGTAGTGCCATGGGTGAAGCACTTTTGGGACATTGGTCAACCCGACACGAACAAAAAATGTACTCCCTCCGTCCAAATATAAATATGACCATGTATACATACATCCACTTTTTGTCAAACTTGAGACACTTATATTTGGACGGAGGGAGTATATCTTTCTAGAGGCAAAATGGATTGTAGGAAGGGAAGATACGTACGGACATACCTGCATGGCCGTTGCTGTTGGACTGATTGGTTGTAGCAACTGTTACCTGACCACGCAAAAAAAAAAAAAACAACACCCGTAACACTCGAGCTCTGCAAGAGAATTGTATTTATTTCCTTCTTGTGCAAAAGCTGCACATTTCTAAAAGTTCCTTTGACTCACTCGGTGGGGTTTCTTGAAAAATACTGGGGCAGGTCAACTCAAACGTCATCTGATCTGAAATCACGACTCGAACTTGAACCTTTTTTTTCTTGCAAGTGAAACCTTAGTTCGTGTGCCCTCTATATATGTTTACTTTTTCAAAAAAAAAAGGCCACTTATATTAGCACCTATTGCTGAACCTCTACTTGGCAAACGGATAAAAGATACCCCAATACATATCAAAATACAAGATAATACTAGATTACTACCGCGATATGTATAGAGGATCCTAAATCGTAAGATACTAGTTGTTACTGGGATACTAGCAACCTCCGCCAGCCTCATCGACCTCGACGGCAACTCGGAAGGGGATGGTGGCATTTAATTAATAACATATTAATTAGAATTGGTTTATCTCTATAGGAAATTACCAAGTTGTTCTTGGGTCGAAATCTGCCCCAAACCATATTGACCAACGGATTCTTTTAGTACTACACCCTAAATCCTGAGCACGATACATGATGTATCATAGAAACTCACTAAATAATTTCAAATGTCATTTCTCCACATGGCCTAAATAACGTACGAACTAAATTTTGTTGTTAACATTCCGTAGCATTTGCTGCAACTATGATTTTCTTTGTTTCTTATACAGGTGCTTGCAATTTCCTGAGTTATTCCAGGTTGTTCGGCTATGTTCTTTCAGTAGGAGATGACATGTCCCCTTGGTCGCACGGATGCGTTCATAGCGGTAGGGTATGTGAAAGTTCATTTTTCATATATTTTCTGTGAGATCTGATTATGTTTTCATTAATCACCAAAAATGGGAGATTGAAAATACATGTAGGATCCTAAAGGGGTTTTGGAGATAATTAAGGAAGTAACCTTTGATACAAGTATTTAAGGTTTTAGTACATCTTGTTAAGTGGATCATGCTATTGGTGAACATAAAAAAATTAGAAAATTGTATCGGCTACCTGAAAGTGTAATTTATATTTTCTTGGCTCATACATTTTCCTCTCAAAGTTACTATATAGTACGAACATATACTATGTAGGTAGCTTGCTCTACAGGTTGATTCGGCTGTTAATACTTGATTGGCAAGCGAAAGACGTACGCATAACTCATCTGATCCAGATGACAATGCACATGAATTTAGGCCCATGCATATGCTAGGACTAGGCACCAACCGGTGGGCTAATCTAGCGTAACCACTATTGCTACTATCAGGCAGAAAAAGCTAGTAGCACCGTAGGATACCTACAAATTCAGCTGATAAGCATCCCGTCAGCTGGGTTCTTTCTTTCACTCACTGCAGTCCGGTGAGATGCATTACCTACATGGATTTCCCACATGTCCATTGGCCCCAAAGGACTATCTTTGTCGTCCATTTTGTGTTGGAGATCCGTGCAGGTCAGCAGGTCAAAATCTGGGTCGTTTTGCAATTTAGCACCTGTAAAATATAGATTTCAACCCGCAATCCACCATCCCTATATATAGATACGAAACCCATAACCCTAGCCCACAATTCCCACCAGCTCCGTGCCCCGCCCCGGCCGCCGTCGGCTCCGTGCGCCCCGGCCGCCGGCGGCTCCGTGCGCTCCGGCAGTCGCCGCGTCTGTGCGCCCAGGCCGCCGGGCGCCCCGGCCGTCGCCGGCTCCGTCCGCCCCGGCTGCCGTGCGGGTTGAAATACCTGGAGGAGCAGCTCCTTCCCGTCCGTGCGCGACCGGGAGCACGGCTCGGCGCGCGGCGCCGCAGGTGGCCACGCTCCCGAGCAGCCCACCACGTCCCTGGTTGCTTTTCTGGTTTCTTTTTTGAATCTGAGATTCGTTTTCATTTTTGGTTATTTATAGATTCGTTTTTGTTTGTCTATTCAAGATCCAGAACCAGAGAGGATGGATCTGGTCTTTTGGTTTTATTTTGCATTTGTCATGTTCTTTTTTCTTCTCGATTTTTTCATGCCCATCACCAGCGCCAGCAGGGAGGTGGCCTTCGTGGCTTCAGTTATGGAGCGATTACAGGAGCTCCGGCCGGCCTATACTGTTTCTGGGCATGGGATGTTCAGATCCGGTTCTGTAGATTTTGTTTGGATATGAGATATTGATTGGATCTTGCTATTTCTTTCTTTTTCTAAAGGAAACTTGCCATACGGTAGAGATAGTCCAGCGGTGGGTCTAGCACGAGCTCAGCAGTCTGGGCATGGATCTGAGCTCCATAGGCACAGATCTGAGTTCATATGCCCGGATCTAAGCTCTTCTCATTTATTTTTCTTTTTTTTTCCCGATTTTTGGATCTGGCAAGTTTGATTTCCTTTTTTTTTCGAATCTTCCTTTTCAGATCTTAGTTCATAGGCCCGGATCCGCACAAGCCCGGATGTAAGCCCAACTGGAGGATTGCACCCGTGCGCCGATCTTGTTTCTGTGTATGGACGCCCAGATTTAGTTTTGATTAATTTTGGCTGTACGTTTGATCTTGTTTCATTTTTTCCTGCTGTTTTCGAGTATGGATTTGGCCGAGGAAAGATCAGATCTGGGCATGCGAGTCTTTTATCTTTCTATACTAGTTCTTCACAATTTTTCTTTTGATGATTGAATCTCGTTTCAGTGATGATTCATGAGTTTTTTCTCTTACAGGTTCATGTAGATATAGATTGCAGAAATTCATATGCAGATGTAAGTACTTAGATCTTTAATTTATTTCTACTTTCTTTTTATATTTTCTTGGTACTGATCTAGATGCCCATGGCACTGTATCCATTCTCGGTCTTATTTTCTACAAAGATTTAACCCCTTTCTTGCATTACAGTATGAAAAACATCAATGAAAGCGTTGTGAGTTTCTGTGAAACTAGTGTTCATGTTTCAAAATTTTGTCTAAAATTTGGATCTGTGATGCATCTCTTTTATACTTGTTCCGTGGGTCTTGATTGGATCTTGGTTATTTGTTGGATGATTCGATCCACTCTAGTTTCTGTCAAGATCCAGTGTTGTTTTTAGATGATCTATGTGCCGTCGGTTAAAATATTACTTGATTTGTTATTAGTATGGAACTTTGACCAACGAGATAATGGATCTTCTGCCGTTTGCTTCGGTATGGGCTTCATGGCACGGATCTGTGCAGGGAAGCCAAAGATCTCGTGTCTTACAAAATTACTACAATTTCTCAATTTTTTCATTGATTTTTCTTACAGATTCCTGTAAATATATTGCAGAAATTCCAGTTGAATGTGTATTAGAAAATCATGTATATTCTGTGGTGAATCTTCTGTGAATTGTCTGTGAATGTCGTGGCGACATAATATGGATCTGTAAATTCTGTGAATATCCTGGGGTGAATGTCGTGTGGAAATAATATGGATCAGTTAATATTGTATGAAATGTGATCTGAATTTTTTATCTTGAATTACTGTCATCTGAAATTTCGAATCTAAATATGTAACAAAAATGTGTCTGAAACAGTATTGGAACTTAAATGGAGTTTCGAATTTCGAGTAAATTTTGTGTCTGAAACTTTATGAAAAATGTGAATTCCGAATTTGAAAGTATGAGAAAAATCGTATGAATCTATGTTCTTTTAATGGTGAGAACTATTCATCATAAAAATCTCCAACAAATCTTATATGAAATAGTTTGAAACTGTTCTGAATATTTTTGAATACTCTTGGAAAAATAATATTGAAACTTGGTGAGACAAAACAAAATTGTTGAATATTCTCGTGAAAAAAATTGTTGAATATTCTCGTGAAAAAATCTTACGTGAAAGTGTGATATTTTTTATGAACAATTGGTGAAACTTTGTTAAATCTATAATGGTTATGAATAATTTGTTTTAATTTTATGTGAATTGAAATTTGTGAAACACTCGATATAAAATATTATTTTCTGAGAAAAACAAATGGTAGAATATTTTTTGAAAACTGTACGGTGACTGGAGAGTGTTTCGATCTAGAGTCAAGATGGCAGAGATAGTACGGTGAGTTTTGGTTGATTTGTGATTTCTCTGGGTACTAAACTGTAAATGCGTGTGAAACTTTGACCAAAAAGACAGCCGTGCGATCTCACAGCAACGGACGGCAGAGATAGTCCTTTGGGGCCTATGGACATGTGGAGTTGTTCTCCCCCAAAACAACGACGGTTAACTCATGCTTGTGGTCAGGGTCCACAAAGATCTACCGTTCTACTGCATCTTCGATCGATGTGATTTGACCGTGTTTCTGTCGGCAAAAGATTTCCACTTTGTCCATGAATTCATTCCGTGAATTGTGTGAGAAGCCATCACGCATGCAATGTGTGTTGTGCATAGTAATGGCCAATTGAGAAGTGTGTCCATGACTCCATGTGCCCTTTTCATATGGGCACTGTTATACTCCTGAGAAGAAGCGCGCGTGTGCGTGCGTCCATGCTTTGGTGGTACAACAGCGACTGCACATTGCTGGATGGTAGAATTATTAGTACTCCCTCCGATCCATATTAGTGGGCATAGTTTTGTCTAAATTCATATGTATCTAGTTAAGTATTTAGACTAGATACATGTGTATGTAGACAAAGTTGTGCCCACTAATATGGATCGGAGGGAGTAGCAGAGTTTGGTGCATCAATCCAAAGATCCTCGGAACAAGGCTCAAAAGGTCAAAGGCAATATGATGATTTAACTAGTTAGTACTCCATCCGTTCCAATTTAATTGACTTGCTATGTACAAATGTGGATGTATCTAGACATGTTAATTGGAACGGAGGGAGTAGTTACGTCCAGAAGATCGACCATAAAAAGTCACCGAGAATTTACTCGAACTTGGCTCATGGGATAATCATTCCATGGAACATATATCTTTCATTTATGGTAATCGTCAAAATTTGTTTCTGTGATTTCGGTTCCTTTGAACTGCTACAATGTGAACGATGCCTTCTGCTTCGGTACAAGCGAACAGCTTAAATCCCAACTTGTCTACCGAGCTACTTGATCTAACAAGCAAGTCATGCTGATCGACAAGGTGACGCTGAACAACGACATTAAGCTTGTCAACTTCTGAAAGTCTTAGATCGCCGATGCCAAAAAACACGGTGCCGCGTACATAATGCAACAAGCAATTCATACTGACATCCTCATGAATCACGCCATTTGATTTCTGAGCAAACTCCGTCGCAAATAATCTTTTTCGGCCGAATTTGACAACGACGACTCTTCATCGAAGTAAACAACGAAATAGACGGATTTCTCCCAAGAACTGCAAATCTTCATGTATATATCCCGTTCCTTGTCAGGTGGAAAAGGAACATCAAGTGTGCACTCAACAAAAAGGCTGCAATGCATGTACGATACAGGGCAGAAAACATCAAAATCAGTTTTCTTTTGCGTGATTTTGATAGGGAAAACAATGTCGAATTGACGCAATTTTCAAGCCTAACTGTGACCGGTCTTACAAAAGAAAGAGATGGAGCCTAGTTGCGACTTCGCCTGTATGCATGAGCTCCTCGATCGATTCAGAGATGAGTTAGGTAATGCCCATGCCATCAACTCAAGTCCATACAGCTGAACACATGATTCAGACAAAGAATGATAAATATTACTGCAATGTTGCATGCATCAGTATGGACACGAGATGTAATGAACACTGATGCTAAATATCATTTTCTGCACTTGGCAGCACCTCCAAATCCTTGCAGAATAAATGAGGCAAAGTCAGAGAAGTTTTCTTGTCACCTGGATAACATTTTTATCCATGACACAAGATCTACTCTTCACACACATATGTTGAATGTGTTTGTTTATTTTCTAATATTCTAATTTTCCCATCTTTGAACGTTCAAACTGCCGATTGCTAGTAAATGACAGCGGCAGCACTGAGTTGACCACTGCGATAATATTTCAGCCTTCACAACAGACGATTTACAAGAGCATCTCAATGATCCGACAACACATAACTAATATCAAGCAAAGTTAGATTTAATAACCGGGCGTAAGACAACATGCATCACAAGCTGACAATGCAACTTTTTCGCTGGATTCGTCCCTTGCGCTGTCTCATGTAGCCAGGAATTCAACCCGGACACCTGTAATCTGTAGTATCTGCAGACGTCTGTACACACTGCAAACGAAGGATTTGATAATGTGAGTGTCAGCGTAGTCACGGATTAGATTTATGTTGTGGCGAAGGCGTTGATTGAAGGGTCCGAGGCCAGGAGATGGGACGAGGACACAGAAAGAAATGCAGTTGGTACGCGTGAGGCCATGAACTTAATTAACACAGCAATAGACAAAGAGGACAGGGGATGAGGGTACTCGCCTCGGAAATTCTGCCTAATAGGACACCTGATTCCCCTTAACTACATGGTGATTTGAGCGACAGGATCCGTTCATGGGCCATCAGTGTGCTCAAAAGTCCTGATCGTCTTCGTCATCTTCTCCCTTTGTTTAACACTGTTTCGAGATGGATATGCAATCAAGATGCTCCTACGAGTAGGCATAGAGGGCAGGAATTTCATGGACTAGCGGGAGCTCGATCGCAACAGGAACTCTACCGAGAGCAGATTCGCTCAACACACTGAATTTTGCACGCATACATCTTACATTGTAGGATGGG
Organism: Poa pratensis; assembly: GCA_947311845.1. NCBI lineage: Eukaryota > Viridiplantae > Streptophyta > Magnoliopsida > Poales > Poaceae > Poa > Poa pratensis. Next base: position 39,153,192 of record CAMZMU010000093.1, on the reverse strand, counting down.
TTAGTACTGACGTGCTACACTGAATTTAGCGGGGCGCAAGCCTATTTCGTCCTAGTACTGACGTGCTACACTGCAACGACTGCTACTTTGCAAATCACTGGAACGTCCCCTGTCGTAGGCGTAGCAATGTTGTTGTGAAGCTAGGGTTGTGTGATGCATGAATTTGTACCTACGTACGGATCGGATGACAGTTGAGCCACCGCAAATATTAGGAGTGCCCTCTTGCTTGTGGTCAAAACCAAGAGTCCATGCTCCCCGAAAAAGAAAGGCCCATGTATATGTACCATATCCATCGTTCAGTAATGACTAGCGTCCGGTGACTCCGTAAACAAATGTCAGTGACTACATTGAGTAGCCGGTGTGCCTCGTCAGTGCACATGCACTCCATATATACAGACCTGCTCAGAAAACCATCGATGATCGATCGCTAGTTGTTGCTGGTGGCAGTCGGGTCAAAGAAACGGGCGACGTAACTGCATCCATGCATATCGGTGGCCGGCTGGGTTCAGTTACACGGATCGATCTCACCTGCTCTTTCGCCCAGAATGCTACTACTGTTCCCCGTGGCAAGGAAGTTGGTACCTACGGTCGATCATCCCTTCCGGCGGACATCCGGCGCCGCAGTGAATCCGCTCGATCACTTCACTCACCCGGGCCGTCTGCTCGAGGGTAGCTCGTGATCTGCTGCTGATTTTATGACTGGACGGCCTTGGCTACAAGCCTAGAAATGCACCCGGCTAGCCTAGCATGCTACCCATGGGCGGTGGGAACCGGGGAATCAACGGAGACGACGACGAGGAATCAAAGGTAGTAGTAGATCGCAGCGCAGCACACCGCACGCGTGTGAGTAAATGTTGGTATGGCAAAAATGTCAATGCACTGCCTCGTCCGGTTGCTGTTTGGATGCGGCCGTGACGACCGACGAGGGCGGGTGGTCCGGAGGCGATGGAGTCACATGCATAGCAGATGAGGCCAACGGCAACGGCCGATGACGAGATCGGATCACGCCGCGATTCGGCCACATCCGATTCCGATCCGGCCCGTCACGACTCTCAACAAGCAGGCAGCCGTGCGAACAAACGCAGCCCATCGAGGAGGTGAGCGTTTCAGCCGCGGAGCGAACGGCAGCCGTGCGCGCCTTTTTGACTCACCGACGAGGGTGACTGCATGCATGCGTCACGTAACACGTATATAGGTACGGACCAACAGTGGTGTGGTTGGATGGTTATGAAGGTGGTTGTTCGAAGGTTTGAAGCTCGTGTCTCTCACTTAATGTGGAATATTTTTCAGTAGGAGACGACGTTCCGTCGATAGCGAGTCGTCTGTGATGATTTTGTCAATCTAAAGGCACGGCCCGCTGATTCAGTCTTTTGGAGGTACTCATACGATAGGGGTGTGCGTTTATATGGGTAAGTGTACGCATGTGTTTATGATCGAGCGTATGCATTTAAACTGTGTTTTGCAAAAGATTCGTTCGCGTAGGGATGTGAACCAGTGTTTTTTTTCCCGCTTGGGTGCACCGGAGTTGTTGTAACGTACGTTCTCGGCTCACCTGCACATGGCGGGAACACGCACGGAATGTAGCCATTCTCTGACCAGGTTCTCATGTTCCTCAGTTTCACATGACGGATGCCCGGTGCCGTCGTTTTTTCTTCTCTTCGACGGATACCGTGGCCAGTGGCGGAGGCAGGGGGACCAGCAGGGCCTTGCCCCCCCCCCCCCCCCCCCCCCCCCGAGATTTCATATTTCTGCATAGGTCCCTGCTCGCATATGCTAAATGCAACATATGTTTCCGTATTTTCCCTTTCTGGCCCCCCTTATACCGATATTTTCCGTTTTGCCCCCCTGATAGATTTTTCCTGGCTCCGCCCTGACCGTGGCCGTTGTTCATTGCTGTGGCGAGGAGTGTATACATGTCGATCAAGCACTAGTCAAAGAGTTGTTGTATATACAGTTATGTCGTACAATACGTGTTACCACTTATTCGCCGGGCCTGCTACACCGACACGGTCTGATATACTGCTATGACGGACCAAAGTATACATGGTCACATGGAGGCGAACGGCCTTTCGGTTTTCACACCCGTATCGGTTCTGCTGATGTGGGTGCACACATCACACAAGTCACAACGGATAGCTTGCGTTCTTCTACTTCTAGTGCGATCATTGATCAAGATGCGCTAGGTCCGGTCCGGTCCGAACCTGATATTGGACCATCGAACCTATACAAAAACTAGCAGGTTAGGTTAGGCCCGCACCTCCGATTTCAGGTTCGAGAGTAATCCTAGGTTCGGCCCTCTTCCCTCTACGAGCACAGACTGTCTCACGTTCAGAAACTAAGGCTGGAACTCGCCGAGGGCCACCGCGCTGGGCGTCGCCCACCGGCCGTCGACGAACGCGAGGCATGCCGTGCTCCCCGCAACCTGCGCCAGCAAGTTGGACCCAACACCGTCCAGTTTCAGCCGGCGCGGGCCATCACCAGGTCCACCGGCGGCACCGCATAATCGCCCGCGTGAACTCGAGCGCTCTCCTGTCGAAACACACCTCGAACAGCGCCACGGCAGGGACGCACCGCACTCCCGCGGTCGCACGCTCAAACGCCGCCGCAAACGCGTGGTACACTTCGCGCCGCCGTGTCGAGGCCCGTGTCGCCGGTCGCCGTGACCAGAAACGACGACCCGAGGAGTCCGGCGGCGTACACGCAGAGAGAACGCCCTGGACGGTCACCTCCGCGGCTCCATGGTCGGCGTTCACCCGTCAGTGGCGTCCGTGGCGACGTTGACGAGCCTGAGGTCCCGGACGCGGCGACGCACTCGGAGCAGCCGCGCAGGAGCATGGGACGAGAGCGAGAGCGTGTACTCGGTAACGGCGAGTGCTCCACCAGCGACCTCACGAGCCTCACGCGCAGGAGCATGGGATGATTCATTGAACAAGTAGACAACCGATGTACTTACATGATCATTCCTCCTGACGTCGCCATGCGTAACCCCTCTTTACTCTTTTTTTTGTTCCCGTTCATACTAGTTCATCGATGGTCCTGGAAATGTCACGCCACCTATAACAACCTTGGCCCAAAAAATTAACATCGGCCGCATCACGGACGGCCCAAAAGACTAGTCCAACCCAACTGCAGCCCTGCAGGTATGTCGGCCAGAATCGGAACACGGAGCTCCTAAATATCGCCTTCAGGTGGGGAAATGAGCCTGAAAGTCAAAAAATAAAGGCGGCGGAAACGAGCCGCGCCGCCTAATACTCCGACTACTAGGCCGGCCCAGTTAAGGTGCGTTGTGTTTTTTTCTGTTTTCATTTTTTTTGTTTATTTTCATTTATTTATCTATTTCGAAAATTGTTCAGATTTTGAAAAGAGTTGCAGATTTGAAAAAAATGTTTAGAATTTTAACAATGTTCAAAATTAGAAAATATTTAGATTTGAAATTTGTTTAGTTTGGATTCAAAAATTGTTCATATTTTAAAATATACAAATTTTAGAAATGTTCAGATTGAAAATTGTTCAAATTGAAAAATTGTTCAGATTTGAAATGTTCATATTTATATGTTGTTCAAATCTTTTTTTTCAATTATGAACATTTCTTAAAACTGAACAATTTTCAAAATCCTAAATTGTGAAAAAAAACAAAAAATAGAAAATAGAAAAGAAAACGAAAATGAAAAGAAAACATAGAACAAGAAAACAGAAGAATAGACAGCAAAAAAGGAAAAAAATCGCACAACGAGCCAACCCCATCAGCCAATTTTCAGGCGGCGCGCACGTTCTGCGCAGCTAAAGGGTGATATATAGATTTTCGCGAACACATATGAGACAATGGCGGTCGAACTCGATTGAGATTCACCAACTTTGGGCCGCTGATCACTTTCGTGTTACTTCAAGTCACCGACATCTGGATCTCATGCAATCTGTGACCCGTGGCACACTCTCATCGCTGTGCAAACAAGGCCAAGGCTCCAACTTCAAACAATAACGGCTCAACGGTCGCTCCCTTGCAGAAAGATCACCACCAGTCTAGCACCCACGAAATTCCTTGACGCACGGTGGCGAACGCCGAACAGGGCGGCACCGCGACCAGGAGGCGAACTCGGCGGGCAGCTTTGACATAACCTCTGTATCTCCCGCGCCCCATCCCCCCACGACGGCAACCTCTCGCCAGTAAGCTCCTTCTTCCTCCTCCTCCATCTCCCGCAAATTCGAGATTTATTGGAGTCCGTTCTATTTGTTGATGGTGACTTGGGGCAACGATGAGGACATTGATGCCTTGTTTCCTCTCTCTAGTGAACCTCTATTTGGGGGGCAAGAAGGGCAATCGTCCAGGATCCCGAGAAAAGAATTTTAAAGATGAATGACTTTGTTTCTCAACAACGTACAACTTTGACTATGATTTTCAAGTACAAATTCTCTAAAAAATAGTTTGAATATATATGAAAAAAATTATGTCACAAGAAAAAATGCAATGATTCATCTATACAAGTTCACTCCATACACTTTGGTATTATTACTGGTCAAAGACGTGAACTAAACATGGTGAAAAATCATTTGTACCTTACATTTTAGGGCATAGAGAGCATCTTAACATAAAAAATGGTTAACTTTACAGAAGCAACAAGTACACACAATAGGCCTCTTGAGACATAAGAATAAACCAATTTAACTGACGACAACAAGTTTAGTTACCATGTTATTCTCTTTCAGGTGAGTCATGTAGGTTTTAAGGAAATCTACATAACTATATTTCATGTTTAATTGCGTGCAACAAATTTTCATTTCATAAACTTATTGTGACTTGTGCACAGATAGCTTAAGAGCTTATCAAATAATAAATTTTACACACGCAAACATATTAGAGTCCAAACTATTTTTCACTGGTTATTAGTCTAAGCAATGTTATTTCAATACCAAGTACAAAGTAGCACGCTTTGTTAAATTTTGACTTCTTAGACAATTTTTAGCCATTAAATTAGTGTCATTGGTACAATTTACACTCTACAAGTTTCTATAAAGATGCTTATTTCAACATACACTAGAAAACTGTTACTGAGACACTTGTTAGATCTTAAACTTCACAGATCTTTACCATAAATCTTAAATTATATGGATTTTGCATTGTAAAAAACATAGTTTTAGGAGACTTTCTCTAGAAAAATACAGTTTAGTATCTTTCAATGAATTCACTAAAAACTAAAAATGCATCAACAATATTTTGTAATATTGACAATTATTTAGTTAAACTATGTGAACGAGAAAAATTACAATTGTAATACTACAAAATGATAAATATAATACCCTGAGAATTATAAAAGTTTAGTACAAATTGTATTCATTTCAGTAAAAAATGCTTCCTTTATCAACAAAAATACAGTAATGCTCGGTTTACTTTGGAATTTGCTTCTTAAGTGTTGTGCTAAGGAACATTGCCATATCGGTCTTCCAGCCAATACGGGATCATCACAAATGTGCTAATTCATGTTGTAAACAACCGCTGCATGTTTGGATTTGTTAGATTTGTACACCGTCAGCCGGTAAATCTTCTGCTATCAAAACTGGATCCTACGATACCTCACTTGATTAAGGTATTCGTATGATTGCTCTGGTATTTGGCTACAGTTCCTTAGTTTTCTATTACTATTAGTATTTAGTAGGTTTATTGTTTTACAACTATTGTAGGTGACAATGCGATACAATTACTTCAAGCATCTGATGGGCCCAAGGAAGAGACAGTACCTGAACATGTGTGAGTTTTCATACTCTTGTCAATATATTCAAGTAGCATATGAGTGACAATTGTCCAGGGGCAACAGTCAAAATCAAATTTGAACATGTGATTGGTTTTTATAATGCAAAATATTAAGAGGTGCAAATTTGTTTTGAGCTGAGGATGAGTATAGGGGGAGGTAAATTTGTCATATCTTAAAGCCTGGTTCCCAAATTGCACTTCATAGCTGGAAAGGACTAAGACCAAAAATCCAGTGTCATGTCTAGGAGAAACATGAGGGAAGCACTGGGAACTATTAGGACTAGAAATCTGAGACAAACTGAAATATAGAAAATGAATAGTAGAAAATACAAGATCTACACCTATAAAAGAACGAGTTGGTGGTGTTGGTCTATCTGCCTCTAGATCATTTCAGCCGTTGTATCTAACACAGAGGGTTGGATTCGATAAAGACATGCATAGTTGGTCTGATCTAGATTGAGTGGTTCAGATGAGCGCATTTTATGACATGACCTTACCACTTGAACTAACTGATATTTACCCACCTCTGCCACCATATTAGAAATGGAGGCTCTCAACTATGTTACGATAACCTTCTTATTTATGTTACCTTCTCCTTCGGTTATGTGAAGTTCACCAAGCGATTAATTTCCAGTTCTCTAAGTCATAAACCTACATATTTCTCTGTCCAATAAAGTTTTACCAGTCTTTCCATGTTTTGTATTTTTATTAGGACATGTTACATTTTTTGCTAGCATAAGCAACAAGGCATGTATGATGTAGTCAGAAAAGAAGGCATCAACCTGATAGATTAAGGGAGAGAAGGCACAAGTGAGGAAGGCCGGCGAGGTTAGTAGAGGCATAGAGCAGACAAGGGGGAGGAGGAAGTCGAACATGATGGTTCTATCGCCACTATGCTGAATAGGATGTGCACCAATTAATGAGGGCAGCTTGTATTGGCAAAATGCTCCTTTTTAACCTTAACTATCTGAATGGGCTGTTGAGAAGGTGGGTTGGAGAGGGGCCCCAACCCAATGACGGTATGCGTTGGTCCGCTGGAGAAGCCCACCTCGGTCGAGAGAAGCAGTGAGAAAGCAGAGGCCCCCGCGGGGCGCTAATCTTGCCACAGTAGTGTTCTCACGTTCCTAAAATGACTCATGTGCAATGCAAGTGATGCTTCCTACAACATTTAACTTTACATAAAACACCCCTAGTTTGTAAAAGTTGCACCAGTTGGCCTAAAATTTTAAAAATTCCCTAATCCCTGACCCCGAACAAGTGGTTTGAATGTGGGAAACGACGGCGAGAAAAATATCATAGAGGAGGACGCTCGGAACCGATACAGGCGCAAAAAGTTGTCAAGCTCTAGCGAGGTTACAATGAAACTCCTCATAGTTATGTGCACAATTGTCTGGCACCCGACAACACTCACTGACGGCTAGGTCATCCACACCGTTGCACCATGCAACACTCATTAGTCACCTCATAAGTAACTAGAGGAAGACAAATCGGTGGAGGTCTGAAATGATGTTTTGAAAACATGGGGATCTAAGTACAAAAAGTACAAAGTCGACATTGATTAGACAATTTTTGGGTGATTGGACCAACTTTTGTAATTTAACTTACTCCGGGTTTTTGTTGTAAAGTTTCATTTTCCATATGAGTTGTTGGAAATATCACATTCCACCCACGAGTCCTTTTCCAGTGTGTGGCACACCCGCACGACTAGTTCGAGTGATGCGATTTTGACAAAAATGAACTATTGTGCCAAGTTGGTGGACTGTGCTATTTCATTTTGTAACCTGATTGACTAAAGTGAACCTGCAAGGAAGCAGATTCTTTACCGATAACCAAACTTTGGACTATCCTCTCTTTCTCTCTCTTTGTGAACAGTAGCTGAGAGCTCTCTCTTTGCTCCCGGGCCAAACCTAGGCCTCTCCTGCCGGCGCCGTCGGTCGAAGATGGCTAAGGGGAGATGTCGGTTTCACTTTTGTACATAGTAGAAGTAGGGCTTCCGGCTGGATGCCGGTTTGGGGCGTTCTGCACGTAGTTAGGAGCACATCGCTGGATCTTGGTGGCCTGATCCGGTGTCTAGGGTTCTTCCTCCTTGCTTGGTTGCTCCTCTTGCTGCAGTCACGAGCGTCGAGGAAGGCCACCGTTCCCTTCAATAAGGTCATGGCCCGTGACTGCTGCTTGGTGGTGCAACGTCGATCTGCTCAGATACCTCCTCTGGCTGGCCGTGGCGGCGAGGAGAGGGGTGGACAGGCGTGTCGGCCTCGTCATCTTCCTGGCGTGCTGGCGGGCTTCTCGCATCGGAGGGTGTTGGGCGTCTACCTCTGGCCGGCCTTGGTGGCCAGTGGAGGAAGGTACTTGGCGCCCTGCTGGATGCATCTGGTGTTGGAGCGCTGTGTTGGGTAGTTCTGTTCCCGCTCTCTGTTTCTTCTCGCCGTCGCGGTGATTGGGAGGATGGATAGGAGGCTGTCGTGGAGCTTCCCGATGCAGGTACTCGGACGGACCAAGTGGTGCACGCGGCATTGTGCGCCACTGGAGCTGCGGCGACCAACTGCGGAGTCCCCAGGCGTCGGCCAGTTTGGGCGGGTGCTATCCATGGCCAGCGGAGGCACTCCGTGTTTTGGCTAGTTGCCTAGAGATTCTTCTTCATCCTTAGGTGGAGGATCTTTGATCTCGTTGTGGGAGATCCCGTCACCCACACCCTAGATCATATCCTAGTGTTCAAAATAAACGAAGTACGGTTCGGTTCGTACATGTATGTTGATGAGGTTATACTCTGCGGGTACCCCAGCATAAGGGTACCTGGTGCACGTGATGATCAAAGAAGCCCAAGGATTAATCGAAGCCCACGAAGAAGGCCCAAGACGAAGAGTGTTTTCCAAGTTAGATCAAATAATAGTCGGTTAAGACTTTCCATACATGTAACCTTGGTCGGTTGTGTTTCCCGAGACCTAGCCTCCTATATAAAGGCTGGGAGGGTGATCGATCAAGGACAAGCAATCCATAGCCACCAAATCTCGACGAGATCAGCAGCTCGTCGAACCCTTGTAACCCTCATATTCATACCATAAACACAGACAAGCAGGAAGTAGGGGTTTTACCTCACTCGAGGGCCCTGAACCTGGGTAAATCCAGCTTGTCAGCCGTCGATTCCACCGATACTACGCGTTCTCTACCACACAATCAACCCTAGGTATAGCAACCATGGGATTGCCGAGGGCACACCTCGACAATTGGCGCCGTCTGTGGGAAAGGTAGTATTGGGCTCACGGTTTCGCCGGTTTCATCATCAAGCGGCCACCCGACGATCGCATCTGCACAAGGTAACTCGCCTACTGCATCATCAAAAAGCAAATCACCGACCACCGTTGCAAACAGCAACTCGCCGGCAAGATCCACCAGCATCAATTCAAAAAGCGATCACTCGCCAAAATCTCCAAGGAGGCTCACGCCGCACTCGATGGAAGCTCAACAAGCCTTCGCCGGACTCGAATCAGGTTTGGATATTACGGTTGGAAAATTTAACTTCTTTGTCGATAAAGATGGTGTGCAGGACCTGTTAGATCCACTCGACGTGGAGACACTCGACATGGAGACAATCGACAACGCTTCGACTGCAACACCATCCATCTTGGGCGCGACATCGTCACAGATCGTCCCGATCCAATCGCCAAGCGACTCTGCACGTCCATGACCTCGCAAGAGTTCCGTAACGAGGTGGCAAAAAGATTTGGAAGAAGCGAGATCGAATCTGCGTACCGCCCAAACAACTCAATCGAGTCACTCGACGACATCGTCGACTGCAATGACGTCGCGGGGAACGAAGAGAACATAGACGACAACATATATCTCGCCGATCTAAACGGCCCAGAAATCCGTGCTAGCCACGAGATATTCACCTGCGACGCAGACAGCCTGGACAAAGCACTCGAAGATATACTCGATTGTGGCGGAAACCCCAACAAGCAAAGCAACTCCAACATGAGCCTGGACGACGACGCCGAATCCATAAAACGCATCAGCAACACATGGATGGAGGATCGGGTGGTACCGTATCAGGTATATACCGCGAGTACAGCAGAAACATCAGCAGCCGCAACATGCCGTCGACCTACAGAATACCCTTGCACAGTCACCATGCCAGACGGAACAACCACGCTGACCATCACCGCAGAGATGGCGGAAAAAGTGAGCAAAGTAATCGAGAGCTGCACAATGCTACCAGCAAACGCAACTCCAGAAGAGGTATTAACCTTACAATATTTCCAATGGCAAGAATCGATACGGTTAAAAATACCGAGCAGTACTCGAAGAACGCAAAAAGCAAGCCAGCATATCGAGTGCTCGACGAAGAGCATTGTCTAAGTTCAACAGGCAGAAACGACCCCGCGTAGGTCACGATTCATAAACCTCGGAGACGCAGATCGTGCAGCGGTCACTCGAACCTAAACCCAGCCTTTATGGCAGTCGACGCGGAAGGAGTTCCCATACCTACTGAGCCAGCCGGGGCGCTGATGACGCTAGGCACCTACCTCAGAACAATCGAACCTCCTGCAGGAGACCCAAAGAGGGATCAGCACCTCCAACTGTACAAACAACTGGCAATAGCAGCACAAGCCATACAGCATCCACAAGCAACTCCAAGGAGAGATACAGATCGGGACCGTCGCAGTCGAAGCCCTCGGGGAAGGAGCAGTCGAAAAAGCTCACGCCGTCATCGTTCCAGTAGGAGCCACTCGAGGAGGTCATACAGCAACAGCTCAGACTCGGAAGCAGAAATCGGGCCATGTGGAGCGCTATGCTTCACTCGACGGATCCGGGAGGCTCGTATGCCCAAGAAATTTTCGCTAGCTACCACGCCTAAGTTCAACTGCAAACAAGAGCCATCAGGCTGGCTAGAAGATTACAGGCTGGCAGTCGGATGTCAGCGCGGCACCACAACTACAGCTATGCAGTACATACAACTTATGATGGAAGGAACGGCTCGCGATTGGCTCAAATCGCTACCCGAATCATACTACGATTCGTGGGAACACTTCAAGGGTGATTTCATCAAATACTTCGAGCCTCTATGTGAGCGCCCCAAAACCTTCGAGGAGCTCCGGACCTGCAAGCAAAAGTCAGATGAATCTCTGAGATCGTACATACGGCGGTGGACCACCATCCGTAACTCAGTAGGCAACGTATCAGAAGATAGGGCAATCGACGCCTTCAAAAACGGACTCTGGAGGGAAGACTTCAAAGAAACACTTGGTCGAGAAGACCCAAAACAATGGCCGCACTCATGGTACTCGCAACAAAGTGGGCAGACGGAGAAGACTCCGTACGAGGCACTCGACCCGTAGCATCACATGAAAATCACGAGGGGGCAGTCGAGACCGCAGAGATAGCTACAGAGATGATCGAAGGCGCAAACGCAAGAATCGTTATCACGACGATGACCATCCAAACTTCATTGCAGCAGGCTTTGTCCAGTCAAGGGACAGTCGCGACCAAACTGACAGACGACCGACGATCATCGTGATAATCGAGATCATCATACGACGACCGCCGAGGTAATCGAGACCACCGTACAGACGATCGACGTGACAGTCGAGAACACAGACGCGACGACCGCGATAGCTACAAGAGGCCGAATGGCGCAGGCGAGCAGACAAAGAGCCTGAGCGCTCAGTCGAAGAGAGGATGAACGATTATTGCAGATTCCATCTTTACAGAGGGGATGATGGTAAGCTTCGCTCTAGCCACTCGCTGAGAAATTGCAGGGAATTCGATCAACTCGCGATTGAACATATATCACGAATGCAAAGAGAAGGACGTGCACCTCCTCAACTGACGCACACTCCATCAACTACATCACAAGCACAGCCTGTTCAGCATATCCAGCACCGCAACAAGTACAACAAGCACAGTTATATTCCATACCACCGCAAACACAGCCTACTCAGGTGTATACTGCACCAGCACCAGCGCAACCGACACCAGTATACATGGTGCCAGCACAACCCGTTACGGGAACACAAATGGCAGCAGCCGTGCACCAGATGCAGCAGGGAGATGAACAAAAATATCCCGTAACTCGCGGCCAGATGAACATGATCCAGCGAGGACGTCCCTCCAAAAGAGAGCAAAAATTACACACTCGACACGTCAATATGGCGGTCATGGCACCCCCAGCCATCACAATTTTTTGAAAGGATCAGAAACTCCGATTATCTTCAATCGAGAGGACCACCCACCCGCAGTATATCGACCAGGGCATGCAGCCTTGGTACTCGACGCCCAAATTGGAGGCTACGCCATGACCAAGGTCTTCATGGACGGAGGTAGTGGCCTCAACATAATCTTTGCAGATACGCTACGCAGAATGAACAAACCAGTCGAAAATCTGCCAAAATCCGCAAATACCTTCCACGGTATCGTTCCAGGCAAAGCAGTGCTCCCAGAAGGCATACAACTCGATGTTACGTTTGGAGATCCTACTCACTTCAGAACCGAGTCGATTGAGTTCGAAGTGGTCGATTGGAAGTCACAATACCATGCAATACTTGGGCGCCCCACTTTCGCTCGATTCATGGCCGTCCCACACTACGCCTACCTCAAGCTCAAAATGCCAGGACCAAAAGGAGTCATCACGATCAACGGGAACTTTCAAAGGTCAGATTCATGTGACCGTGACTTCAGCAAAATCTCAGAGATGTATGGGATGGAGCAATCATTCGCCAAACTCGAGGTTTCTAACGACCGCACACTTCTGCCGGAACACAAGAGGTTAGCATCCGACAGACAATTCAATGCAACCAACGACACGAAAAAGCATCAAGTGCACCCAACTGATCCCTCAAAAACAGTCAACATATCATCGAGTCTTACCAGCGAACAGGAAAATGCACTCGTCGAATTTCTCCGTAAAAACTGGGAAATATTCGCATGGTGCCCAGCTGATATGCCAGGTGTCCCCAGAGAGTTCGCCGAGCATTCTCTACAACTCAAGCCAGGGTCTAGACCAGTCAAGCAAACTATGCGCCGTGTTTCCGATCCCAAAAGAGGTGCAATCGAGGCAGAAGTTGATAGGTTACTTGCTGCAAAGTTCATTCGAGAAATCAAAAAGGCAGACTGGGTTGCTAACCCTGTACTGGTCGAAAAGAAGCACTCAGACACCCTGCGGATGTGTGTAGATTTTACAGCCCTAAACAAATGCTGTCCAAAAGATCACTTTCCATTACCACGAATCGATCAGATCATCGACTCAACAGCAGGATGCGCTCGGTTATCATTTTTGGATGCATATTCAGGATACCATCAAATTCGGATGAAAGAAGAAGACGAAGACAAAACAGCATTCATAACCCCACTCGGGGTCTACTGCTACACAACCATGCCTTTCGGGCTCAAAAACGCAGGCGCAACCTACCAGCGCATGATGCAAAACTGTCTACAAGAACAGATAGGACGCAATGTTCAGGTCTACGTCGACGACATCGTCATCAAGACTGAAAAGGAGGACACATTAATCAGTGATCTACAGGAGACATTCAAGAATCTCAATCGATACAACATCAAGCTTAACCCAAAGAAATGCACCTTCGGTGTCCCAGCTGGACAACTCTTGGGTTATTTGATATCTGCACGTGGAATCGAAGCAGACCCAGAAAAGATACAAGCTATACTCACAATGAATAGACCTACCAAACTCCATGAGGTACAGCAGCTAGCTGGTCGAGTAGCAGCACTCAGTCGATTCATCAGTAAACTAGGCGAAAAAGCACTTCCATTTTACAAATTGATGAAGAAAGCAGACAAGTTCGAGTGGACGGATGAAGCTGAAGCCGCTTTTCTCGAACTCAAAAAGATGCTCACAAGCCCGCCAATCCTCGTAGCACCTAAGGAAAATGAGCCACTCTACCTATATATCTCAGCCACCAACCGAGTGGTCAGCACAGTGCTGGTGGTCGACCGCATGGAAGAAGGACATAGTCAAAGCATACAGAGGCCAGTATATTACGTAAGTGAAGTTCTTTCCCCGTCCAAACAGCGGTACCCACAATATCAGAAATTGGCGTACGCCGTATTCATGACTCAAGAAAGCTGGCGCACTACTTCACAGAACACCCGATAACGGTGGTCAATAAATCAGCGATTGGAGACGTCCTCACAAACCCCAACGCAACGGGGCGCGTAGCAAAATGGCTCATCGAGCTGGGGCCACTAGGAATCAAGTACGAACACCCGAAAGCCATCAAATCACAAGTCCTACCCGATTTTCACACCGAGTGGGTAGAAGCCCAATTGCCAGGGGTACCTGACGTATCAAATTCCTGGACAATGTATTTCGATGGGTCCAAAAAGAATGAAGGAGCAGGAGCGGGCGTCATACTCATATCACCAAAAGGCGACAAACTGCGCTATATCTTGCAAATGGGTTTCGAGTTCCCATCAAATAACGAGGCCGAATACGAAGGTCTAATCCATGGCATGCGCATGGCAAAAGCCATGGGATGCACTCGACTAATGATTTATGGCGACTCTAACTTGGTTGTGCAGCAAACAATGAAGGCATGTGATGCAATCGCAGACAACATGATCGCTTATCGGGATTTGTACAACATAATGGAGGGCAGCTTCGATGGCTGTGAACTACGACACATAGGGAGAGAAAGCAATGAAGAGGCCGACAAATTAGCCAACATTGCTTCCACAAAAGCACAGTCCCGCCGGGTGTTTTCTTTGAACGAATAGAACGTAGGTCAATCGACAAACGACCATCGGCTACGACACAGCTACAGACAAAAGCAAAGCGCCAAGCACAGAGGATCCTCCGATTGAGGTACTTCTCATTGAGCCAATATGGACTCAACCTTTTCTCGCATACATACTTCGCAATGAACTACCAGAAGATACAAACGAGGCCAGACGTGTCACTCGACGGGCAAAAGCATACACCATCATAAACGGTGAGTTGTACAAACGCAGCACCTCAGGTATGTTCCAAAGATGCATTGCACTCGAAGATGGCAAGGATCTCCTTCGGGACATTCATGCCGGTACTTGCGGGCACCACGCGGGCAGTCGATCACTCGTAGCCAAAGCCTTCCGAGCAGGGTTTTACTGGCCTACAGCGCTAAGGGATGCAGAGGACATAGTCAAAAGATGCATTGGTTGCCAGAAGTTCGCTTCCAAGCCACATGCACCCGCGTCGCACTAAAAACCATACCATTAGCATGGCCTTTTGCCCAATGGGGGCTTGACATGGTGGGACCACTGAAAAAATCATCAAAAGGAGGTCATACTCACTTGCTAGTGGCAGTCGACAAATTCACCAAATGGATCGAAGCAATCCCTATCGCAAGCTCAACAGCTTCTACGGCAGTTCGTTTCATACAATCGATCATGTATCGATTTGGAGTAATGGATAGCATCATCACTGATAATGGTACAAACTTCACGGCGGAAGAGTTCAAATCCTTTTGCAAGGAACAAAACATCAAATTAAACTACGCCTCTGTGGCACATCCACAATCCAATGGGCAGGTTGAAAAGGCCAATGGACTCGTATGCAGTGGCATCAAAAAGAGACTCTTAGTACCACTCAAAAGGGCCGCGGGTGCATGGGTAGAAGAACTTCCATCAGTATTATGGAGCTTACGGACCACTCCAAACGCCTCCACACAGTATACACCGTTCTTCATGGTCTATGGTGCGGAGGCAGTATTACCATCTGACGTCAAGTTTAATGCACCACGAGTGGAAGCATATGAAGAAAACGACGCGAACAAGGCACTCGAAGATGCAGCCGATTTGCTGGAAGAAGCACGCAATACGGCTTTGGCACGAACAGCCGTTTATCAACAAGACCTCCGCAACTACCATAGTCGTCGATTACGCACACGGTCCTTCATGGTGGGAGACTTGGTGTTGCGAGAGAAACAGAAGAAAGTCCATAAACTTGCATCACCTTGGGAAGGACCTTACATTGTCACAGAAGTCATCGAAGGAGGAGCCTATCGATTGAAGAACGCAAAGACGGGCGAAGTAGCATCAAACCCATGGAACGTGGCGCACCTGCGTCGATTCTATGCATAGATCTTTTAACCTCGTATGTAATAGCACATAAGGCCAAAGAATCAGCAAGTTTCAGACGCACTCTTTTCCCTTACCAGGGTACCTAAGGGGACTGGAAGGTTTTAATGAGGCGGCTTGCTGATAGAACACATATTTTGAATAAAGATACATGTTCCTCCATATTTCTCATATATGCTTTTACGCTACTCAACCAATCGGGAACTCGATCGTAAAAACATAAGCATCAAAATTCTAGCTCAAAAATCAGTGAGCACAAAGACAACCAAATCCCACTCGACATGCTCGGGGGCTGGGTCAAACAGACAACCCAAATCTCACTCGACATGCTCGGGGGCTGGGTCAAACAGAAAACCCAAAATCATGCTCGGGGGCTGAGTCAAACAGGAAACACAAACCCACTCGAAAAACTTGGGACCTGGTACAAATCAAAAACACAGATGTGTTACCTGAGAACTATCTTGATTATACCATGATAAGTCAGGTCCAAAATAAAAATGGCGTCTTCTGCGGTCAAAAGTTTGAAAATTGGGCCCACACAGACATGTCTTGTCAAAGCGGCGAGTGCACGCCTGAAATGTCACAATTGACTTCAGGTGTAAATAGCATTCACATTCGAGTGGTGGGACTACAATCGACGCAAGGATTCGACTAGCAAAGGTACTCCCATGGGAGCATATCAAAAATTTGTTGCGATTGATCAAAAAGGAGCAAAATTATTGAGATTATCCTCTACTTCAAACGAAATAAAGCATAATCTCGGGGGCTACTCCCATGGGAGCGCTGACGCGCTCCCATAGATTTCAAAGACAAAATATTTCGATTGACAAAAAGCAGAGTAAAAGGATGATTTGAGATTGTCCTCTATTGCAAGACAATAAACCACAATCTCGGGGGCTACTCCCATGGGAGCGCTGTCGCGCTCCCATAGATTTCCAAACAAGGTAAGAAAAATTCACTCGAATACAGGCTCGATTGAAAGCATTAAGTACTTCACAAACAAAGAATCAAACTTCATAAATTCCCGAACTATGCCAATCGCAGATGTTTCGGATGCTGCATACGCAAATGCAAAGGTAAGACCCGCCGAGCAATCGAGATGGGCCGAGGGACGCTCCAACAGTGTTTTCCCTTGAAATTTTCCGTGTCAACAGACATGATGAAAATCCTGACGGACGCGTTAGGTATCAAAAGTTAAACTGCAGAACGAATCAGTAAGACCTACAACGGCCTGAGTCGAGTCTGTCCAGTATGTTCCAGCTTCGAGTCCGGGGACTCGAACCTGATTGAAGGCTAGTATGGTTTCGCCCAAATGTGCGGTTAACTGAGCTCGATTTTCGAGTGAATCAGGCCTACTATGTCAATATCCCTAGGCAAAAGTTTCAAAAGTGTTCCAGCTTCGAGTCCGGGGACTCGAACCTGATTGAAGGCTAGTGTGGTTTCGCCCGAATGTGCGGTTAACTGAGCTCGATTTTCGAGTGAATCAGGCCTACTATGTCAATATCCCTAGGCAAAATCTTTCGACTGCGTTCCAGGCTCGAGTCGGGGACTCGAGTCTGACTGAAGGCTAGTATGGTTTCGCCCAAATGTGCGGTTAACTGAGCTCGATATTCGAGTGAATCAGGCCTACTATGTCAGTATCCCTCGGTTAGCATACACATACAATTGAAACAATTAGAGCTTGAAGAATTACATCGGGTCAGAAGAACAAGCTAAGAAAACTATGACGTGCACGATGAAGGGAGCACATGCTCGACTCTTCGAGGCAAGCAAGTACTCGGGGGCTAATGACGAGGTTATACTCTGCGGGTACCCCAGCATAAGGGTACCTGGTGCACGTGATGATCAAAGAAGCCCAAGGATTAATCGAAGCCCACGAAGGAAGGCCCAAGACGAAGAGTGTTTTCCAAGTTAGATCAAATAATAGTCGGTTAAGACTTTCCATACATGTAACCTTGGTCGGTTGTGTTTCCCGAGATCTAGCCTCCATATAAAGGCTGGGAGGGTGATCGATCAGGACAAGCAATCCATAGCCACCAGAATCTCGACGAGATCAGCAGCTCGTCGAACCCTTGTAACCCTCATATTCATACCATAAACACAGACAAGCAGGAAGTAGGGGTTTTACCTCACTCGAGGGCCCTGAACCTGGGTAAATCCAGCTTGTCAGCCGTCGATTCCACCGATACTACGCGTTCTCTACCACACAATCAACCCTAGGTATAGCAACCATGGGACTTGCCGAGGGCACACCTCGACATATGTTTTTCAAATGAATTCGAACATGCACGAAACTAAAACGTGAACGTACACTTTTTCCCGAAGCAGTGAATTAGGAAACAATCGAACCAACCCGCGCGAAAAGGAGATGCTTGGAGAACCAACCTGTGGTGTGGTTAGATGGTTAGGATGATGGTTGTACCCCCAGTCTATCAGAGTTCAAACTCCAGGTTTGACGATGTTGTTTCTTATTTAGGCGGAATATTCTTCAGTGGGAGGCGACGTTCCCGTCGACAGCGAGGCGTCCGTGGTGACTTCGTCAATCTCAAGACCTAGTCCGCCAACTCAGTCTCTCAGAGGTGCTCATGGGGGGTAGGGTGTGCGTGCGTGCGTTGATAGGGGTTGAGTGTATGCGCGTGTATGTGAGCGTCTGCGTTTGTAGTGTGTTTCGTAAAAAAAAATGCTTGGGGTCCACGGCAGAAAGTGGGCCGGGCCCATTAGCGTCAGGGGGTGCGTAAGGCGTGAGGTAGGCGCTCCCGTTTATTAGGCCCACACTAACGCTTTTTGTTTAAGCCCAAGCAAAACTCGATCCCGTTCGTCCTCGCCGGGTCTCCCCATGCCGGCGAGGAGCACGGCCGCCGGCCTGCGGCGGCGCAAAGCCTTCGCTCCTCTCGTGCTCCTCCTCCCTCTGGTTCTTCTAATCCTATTCCTGATTTTCCCACCCCGCTCCATCCCTGAGCCCAGCAACGCAGCCCTTAGGCCCCAGCGTACCTGCGACTACGCCGCCGGCGGGTGGGTGCCCGACGCCTCCGCCGACTCCCACCTCCGGTACGACCACACGTGCAAGGAGATCTTCAAGGGTTGGAACTGCGTCGCCAACGGCAAGCGCAACGGCCGCGCCCTCCTCCGCTGGCGATGGAAGCCTGCGGGGTGCGAGCTACTCCCCAGGCTCGACCCGCACCAGTTCTTGGAGCGTCACAGGAACACCAACATCGGTTCGTGCTCGTTCCCATTTGGCTGTGTTTTGTAGCTAGTATACTTGAGATGTCAGCACTCCGTGTGCGAAGTGAAAGCCTATTGGGTTCCTGGGCGTCTTTGATGAAATCTGATGTATAGAAGGTGCGAATGTGCAATGTGCATACTGCCTAGTTGTCGAAGACCGTCATGCGAGTAATGCTGCCGTGCTTTGCTTGGGTTACTATGCAAAGTATGAAAAGTAGTAGTATTGATTATCGAAAAGATATGCGAGGTGTTCTGTATTGTTGAATGTATCAAAGTGTGAATGCAGTCTTATAGTGTGGCAATTAGGTACATCCTTGCTATATTTCACTGCTAGCATTGAAAAGTTAGTATTGTTTACAATTCTTGCATTCTCGTGATCATAATGGTATAAGAGGAAATATAGCTTGATGCCTACATTAAGTGCTGCAGCTTGGTGCTGCTGATTTTTCTATTTGGGCAACTGTATTGTATCCAGAGACCCCTTGAATTTGCCATCTTACACTGTTGTATGTTCAATATTTTTTTGTAGGATTTGTGGGTGATTCGTTAAATAGGAACATGTTTGCCTCATTGGTCTGCATGCTTAGAGGAGTGAGCGGAGAGGTTCGCAAGTGGCGTCCAGCAGGTGCAGACCGAGGTTTCACATTCGTACGCTATAATCTCACCCTCTCCTACCACAGAACTAATCTCTTGGTACGCTATGGTAGGTAAGCAGTGTCATTTGTATTAGTACCACAATATAGTTCTGCAAAATTATGTCTAGCTTGTACTGTTACGGGTTATATGAATTATCTTTTCGCAACATGGGTCATCACTTCTGGTTTAGGATTTTAGGTGTAACTTGAGAGTTGGGAGTATTTAAAGACTTCCAGTAGACCATTCTTGTTACCTGATTTCCAAATACTGAATTGCTGGTTCATTGTTTTTGCCCCCCGTGGGAGTCCGGGCCATGTCTCAGTCCCAGTGTGGCTGATCATCCGAAAAGACCAGATAAGCATCATTGGCTTGGTCAGCCTTTACCTGACCAACTACCTAATACTACGCAGGCTCATCAAACAGCGCTTTTGTACTCTGCTGGACACTACTGTTTCCCTAACCATTTGTTGTGCATTAGAGGGTGATTGGCAGTTTCTTTTTTCATGCATGATTCTGCTGATCATCATTCATCAAATCCATATTGCTGGTTCTGTAGGTGGTCAGCTAGTCCAAACGGAGGTCCTCTAGAATCTCTCGGATACAAGCAAGGCCACAGGGTTGATGTTGATATTCCCGACCAAACATGGGCAGACGCAATAAGCTTCCATGATGTTCTTATTTTCAACACAGGACATTGGTAAGTTAATATCACAATTCATAAGGCATATAAGTGATAAATCAACAATTTTATGTAGTCGCATTATCCGCCATGCTGTTCCTGAATCCTATGATTTAAACCCTGAGTAATAATGCAATTAATATCTCAAAATTGTTTTGTTACTCTTCCACTTACTGTTGTTTTTGTCATGTGTCTTCTTCCTCAGCCTTAGTGCATTCAACTAGGCATCATTCAAAATTTGTGTGGCTTTACCTAGGCATCAGACAACATATTGCTTTGGTAGATTTCTAATGTGATCTGACTGGTGCTATTGAAATACTTTGGTTAACCTATAATAAGTACTGATGGAGAAGATTTGTGCTGGTCAGCTGGTCTCTGACTGGTACTAATAGACATGTTAGCTTCAGGTTGCCTTCCTAACTATCTTCTGTGCTAAGCTAGACACATTTGTTGACCACTCTAGGTCATAACAAGGGCCAACTTACCATGCTGTGCCCTCCCTGAAACTTTTTTGTTTTGTTTTGTGGTCATTCATATGTCGTATTACACCTCCTTTATATAGGTGGTGGGCCCCTTCAAAGTTTGATCCTACAGACTCACCGATGCTATTCTTTGAGAAAGGGATGCCGATTACACCTCCTTTATTGCCACCTGAAGGACTAGATTTGGCTCTTAAACACATGGTATGCTAATAGTTATGTTTCTAAGTTTTTCTGGAAATTTCCTGTTTACTATTCCTTGCTGGGTAATGCTCAACCTTGTATTGTTTTTCACTGAACCCTGAAATTATTCTCTTACTTTGAATGGACCAGCATTTCCATCAAACAATGCATATTATTCAGATGATTAGTTTAGGTTGCATTTGACTTATATTTCTTTCAGCCTGTGCATTTGACGTGAACGGCTTGCATAAATATCCTATGATGTGTGAACGTAAAGAAGAATTATCACCTTACTATTTTCTATCATCTTGATATTCAACTTCTCGGTCTCATGCTAGAATAAACAATTTTCATCAGATAACATATGTGAACAAAGCAATGAGACCCAACGGAGTGAAATTCTTCCGCACTCAATCGCCTAGACATTTTGAAGGTGGTGATTGGAATGAAGGTGGATCTTGTCAACGTGACCAACCTTTGTCCTCAGAAGAGGTATTGAAACTACAGTGCATTGGATACTTGGATTGCAGTTTTTCATCTTCTCTTGCATGCTTCAATTTTATTTCTTTTTGGAATCATGCATACTATTGTTACGTGCACCTCCACCGATTTTATTTTTTCAAGTTCCTCTTAGGTAGTTTTACTCCTGAGAATCACAGAAGTGTTTAAATAAGAACTCACAGTTGCACTTCATCCCGCATATTTCGATGTTTAACTTTGACCATCAATTACAACATTGAAATTAAATTTGAAGGGTATATTTTTTGTGGCACATATCCCACATTTCATTGGTCAAACTTAAACCTTAAAATACATGTGCGCCTAGTAAACTGGGATGAAGGGAGTGATGCGGAGTGAAAGAAAGGCTCCATAACAAGGGGATACTATGACTGAACAAAAACAAAGAGTATCTACTCCCTCTGATCCAAAATAAGTGTCGCAGTTTTGAACCGAGGTTAGTTAAAACTGCAACACGTATTATGGATCAGAGGCAGTACATCATGTATATACAAAAGAAAAGGGAAAAAAACTACCTCTAACTGTACAAGACTGCAACAAATTATCAATCCATGCCATTAAAACTGGGAGCAGTTTTTTCTTAATCGTATGCCTAAGCAAAGGATATCTCATGTATAAAGTTTCTCTTCCACCAAGAAAAGGTAGGCCTCTCATGCTCAAGATTTTTCCATTTCTCTGCTTCCAAATGTTCCAGCAAGCCAGAATTACCACCTCTATAAAAAATTTGGCCTGGAGAAGCTTTTCTTTGCTCCAACTCAGCAGATTGAATATCATCAGCCTGAGACCAATCAATCTGCAAGTAGTTCCATGCCCTCTTGCTAAAGTTACAAGAATAGCTGCATTCTGTCTTCAAGAGCTCTGGGTGGACAGAGAACACAGTGAGTATCAGGTGTCACATTCCAGTGCCTGTGGTGTAACATATCTCTGGTGTTCAATCTGTCACTTAAGAGTAGCCATGCAAAAACAAATATGCTGCATAATACAACTTGACTTCCAAAGACGCTTGTATATTCCTGGAACCACAATGTGAGCAAAAAGCTGCTTGTAAAACCTTGCAGCAGAATAAGAACGACCCCAATCATAGACACAGACATCTCTATCTAGTGAAAGAGAGTTTCTCCTCATAGCAGTCAACATAAGCTGTAATTCCTAACAGGCCTGTGTGGACAGAGGCATGTGGAAGTTCATGGATATCTTCCTGATTGTATACTTCAGCTGCTGAGAGTTTTGGTTCCAAGACATAAGAAGAATGTCTAGGATATCTCAAGGATAGAGGTTGGGTAGTGCCATAAAAAAGCCATCTGTCAGACCAGAAGAGCAAATTGTCTCCCTTACAAGTCTGAACAGAGGACACCATCCTGTAGTTTTTGACTAATTTAAAAACATCTCTCCACCAAATGATCCAAAATCCTCAGTCAGCTGCTTGGTCATCTCCTCAGGGAGATTTATAGGCACCAGTCTTGTTTGCCAAAAATGTATATATGTATACGTCAGCGTAGTTTTAAGGACAATGAGCTAATTACCCGCAAAAAGGCTAATGAGCTAATTAGCTATAATTTGAATAGCCCAGTGGCTGCACAGGCATCACCTACATGTGTAGGGCAAAATTAATTGTGTATCTGAACAAGGGGCTGCTCTCTATTTCATTTGAAAACAAAGAAATAGGAATCTGATCCCTCTGATTGTCTGAACTCAAATCTTTTCATGGTAATCTTCTTAGTCACTTTCAACAAAATAGTATTTTTCTAATTCTCTATGTGTGCCTTTATGTTGACTTAGCCATTGACCATGCTGGGCCGTGGCCCAGAAAGTCTTCCGAAAACATGGTTTCATTTTACTAGGGTATATGTTGTTGCATTGGCCTGTGAGTTCTGCTGTATGGAGCCGTTATCAGTTCTAGCTATCGATCGTGGCCCAGTGGTGGTGGAGCGTGACACTGCCCTCAACTAATGCCCAGATGCCTCTATCCTGTGTGCCTCTGTATCTCTCCTTGGGTCCTCCGCCCCCAAGTTCCCATGGCTAGGTCTTCTTCCTTCCCCCAAATCCCATGTCCTAGTCCTAGCCATCTATTTGTTGCCACACATCAATATCCAGGAATAAGCACAAGCTAGGACTCCAATTTCTAATTCTCACGGCAACTTCTTCCAGGTAGCAAACTGGATCAGGAGAGCTACTCTTTTATTAGTCTCTAAATTGACTTTGTTGACTGTATTTTGGTATATCTTCTTTGCTTCAGGTAACAAAATCTGGATAGTTGCTCTGACATGGACAGTTAAGACACTTTGTATTTTGTGAACAAATACCGTCATTTTTCTGATATTTCAATGCTTAAAAATCTGCATTGTAAGCCATTGGCCCCTCTGCTATTCTGTGTCGCGCTCCATCACTGGGCACACCCAAAAAGAACCAACCACATCACATCCTTAAGAGTTGCAGTTCTCAACATTTATCCTCTCCGATCATCAATCTGCACAATTAATATGCAGTAACTGACAGACGAGTAAAACTGAACTCATTATATGCACTTACCTCCATTGGAATAACACTCTGAAACCTGCAGTCGTTACTTTAGTGTTTCTGTAGTAGTATTATGTTTTTCTTCAGTCTGAATACCTAATTTAGGGCTTTAGAATCTTGGTGATTCTTACGAGCTTGGAGTGTTGATATTAACAACTTGAGCAAAACTGGTTCAGGTCAAAGAAATTTTCTCCGTGGACAATAACGGCACAAACACAGAAGTACGCCTGGTGAACCAGCACTTGATGAAGGCTCTTGAGCAGTCTACTTTTAGGGTTTTGAATGTCACACACATGAGTGAATTCAGAGCTGATGCTCATCCGGCAACAACTGGAGGAAAGAAGCACGATGATTGCATGCATTGGTGCTTGCCAGGACCAACCGATACATGGAACGATTTGCTAGCCGCAAATCTTGCAGCAACTAAGAGCTAATCTGAAAAACTGAAGCCCTTGAGAGAATTTCCCCCAGTTTTTTTTTTTTTTGCGCGGTACGAATATGATGGCACATTAATTCGAGAAGAGAGTTCTCCGAACATTGAGCTTGTTCATATAAGCTAGTGCTTACTTTTCTCCACTGTAACCTTGACCCTGTAGATTTTTGACACATTTAGGAGTTTTACTGACGTGTAGTTCTAAAGCCTAGAGTAGTTTAACTGGACTTGTTTGTTTGAACATTGTGCCTGATCAGCGAGAAGCATTCCCCTGGAAAATTTTATCTTCCTTCTTTTTGCCGGTCATGCCGACACCAGAGCACACATCTCCATTATTTTCTACAACTATATTTGTAGAATCAGATATGAAATATTTGTGGCTAGAAAATACTTTGACTTTTGGTGTATATACACGTGAGATACATGTCGATAATATAGCCATGCTTGCATGACCTTCCCACATTTGAATCTCATCAAATCATACGACTATGTTTTAAAATTTGGAATTAGAGCCGATTCGTTTACTTTTCGAGGCATGCCACCCTGGGGGGTATGTAGGGAAGCAGAACCCTTACTTTTCATTTTAGACAATATTATTCATACCTGATTTCTTTGATGCTGCGTGCACACATTTACGGATGTACCTGTGCAATTACTTGATAGATTAGCATACGCTGACCTGAACAGTCATGTCATCCCTTACCTACGTGCGACCCATTAAGGTATTGCTCCTCACGTCGAGCCGTTGCGAAAGCTCAAGCACCCACCTCACCTAGCTCTAGCTGCGTGCTTGCTTGCACGACGAAATTAAGCCAGCTCGCGCGCAAACTATATATGCAGCTGCACTGGAACGAACCACAAGTCAATCCCCTCTCGATCATCCATTTCTCCGACGAGCTAGCACGATGAGGACGCCTTCGTCGGTTCTCTCCTTCCTCGCCATGTCGGCGTTCGTCCTCGCCGGCCCGGCCATGGCGGACGGCTACGGCCAGCCGCAAGACGACCGGCCTGCCTACCAGAAGCCCACGGAAGGCCTCGTCTCCGGGTACTACGCAGACTCGTGCCCTGGCATGGAGGGCATCATCCAGAGGGCCGTCAAGGAGGCCTTCGACGCCGACTACACCGTCGCCGCCGGCCTCATCCGCCTCTTCTTCCACGACTTCGCCGTCGGGGTATGCATTCGACTACCCGCGGATTAACTATTCTGTACCAATCTGCACTGTATCTGCATGTTTGCATAGTGCTTATCGTGTGGCTTCTGTTCTGATTAGGGGTGTGACGCGTCGATCCTGATAGACGTGCCGGATCAGAGCGAGAAGTACGCGGCGCCGAGCAAGACGCTCCGGGGGTTCGGGCTCATCCAGTCCATCAAGGAGAAGCTGGAGAAGGAATGCCCAGGGAAGGTCTCCTGCGCGGACATCCTCACCGCCGCCACCCGCGACGCGAGCATGGAGGTCGGGGTGCCGTACTGGTCGCTCAAGTACGGCCGGAAGGACGGCCGGCAGTCCAGCAAAGCCGCCGCCGAAAAGTACGTGCCAGAGGGCCGCGAGAGCATCACCGAACTCATCAAGTTCTTCGAGTCCAACGGCCTCAACGTCCGCGACCTCGTCATTCTCTCCGGCGCGCACACCATCGGCAAGGCAACCTGCGCCGCCGTCAAGCCGCGGGTGTGCAGCTCCAAGCCGGACACGCTGGACCGGAAGTACGGCGACTTCCTGCGACGCAAGTGCCGCCATACCGGCCACTTCGCCGAGTACGAGCGGGTGGAGCTCGACGGCGAGACACCCACGGTGTTCGACAACGTTTACTACAAGAACCTGCAGCGCAAGATGGGGCTTCTGGAGACGGACCAGGAGCTGCTTAAGGACTCCCGGACCAGGAGCGTCGTCCAGGAGATGGTCAATGAGCCCGAGGACTTCAAGCACGAGTTCGCCATGGCCATGCGCCGGCTCGGCGAAGTGCAGGTGCTCACCGGCAAGGAGGGGGAGGTCCGCCACAAGTGCTCCGCCGTCAACAAAAAATGAGTATTGATCAAAAGTTCCACACTACATAATTAAGAGCAAACAACGCATGCATGTATACGTTCGGTTAATTTTTTTGGTTAAGGAGGGAAATGTTGTTGTGTTTTTGCGTTTAATTCACTTGTTTTGGTTAATCCTTTTTGAAATGTACTACTTGTTTCTGGTGTAAAGTCATGTGTGTCGGGTATACCTATGGGCTCAACATGGATTTAAGCCGAGCAACGGTAGGTTTTCTTTTTTTCTGCAGCGTTTCGAACTTGATGAACAGTACCATAATTAAGGACCCCTTCGATCATAGAATTCTATGGGAATGTGTACGATTTCGATCATAGCGTTCTGATTGTTTCGAACTCGATGAACCATCTCTTACAGAAAGCATTCGGGAAAAATCCCTAGCACTCACCATCTCCTTTTCTGAGAGAAAAGGATTAAATTAACCGACTCATGTACATAATATATATATCAGATGCAGTATTGGGAGTCGATTGTGCATCGGACACATCAGAGTTGTATCTTTTTTTTATATAAGTGGCTAGAACTCGTGTATAATATTGTTTCCTGCTTAGAAATTATATTAGCGTTAAGCGTTTTGTGGTTGTGCATTATGTCGTTTGGCTCTAGTCGTGATAGCATTTTTCTTCGAGTTCCTAGAGTTTTGTTGTGAAAGCAACATGGATTGCCTAAAAACATGCATTACAGTACAGAAGAAATGCTTTGAAGCTCACAAGTTTATATTGGAGTCTTTTAACAAGACCGGAGGGGGACTCCACCCCGGCTTTGTCATTAAGGTAGAAGTGAGAACTCGAACCCGGGATCTGACCCTTATGCGCTTATGCACGGCTATCACTGGTCCACGGAAGAGTTCTCTATATTGGAGTCTTTTGAGTTTTGTGTTGTCAATGTCATCCCTTGAGTTAGGTGCGCCACTTGGTTAATGCTATATCGTTTCCACTTGAAAATATATGTAAATTCTCATGTCCATGCAAAATTGTCCATGAAAGTCAGTGATCTGCATAGTTTAACCATTTCAGTTTCAGGCCAGATGTAAAGAATCAGAGTAAGTTGCATCACATAAGGATATTAGAAAGTATTAAAAAAATCTTTATTAATCTCAAAAAAAAATATTTCATAGTTTACTAATGAATAGCTCACCGTAACAAAATACGTCCCTAAGACAAAGATGGGAACACTAGACTCGATTCGACCAGCACTCGTACTCAGACACTATGATTCCTTAAACTGATCTTAAGTCTAAACCTGAATTGCATCTCCAAATGCTCTTCACAAACAACACCTGAATCTGACAGATTGACACTAAACCGATAATCTCCAACGATTAAACCAACACATGCTCGTTCACCTTCGATATTCAGCGAGTTAGCTTTCAGCTCTGGCAACTTGTTCTCTAATTTTTTTTCCCCTCTACTGAAGCTGCATTAAAACTTAAAAAGAACAGGAATTACCAAGAAGAAGCGCTGAAGGAATTTAGAACCCCTTCGATCAAACAATTTTGTGCTTTGAAGCTCACAAGTTCATATCTGAGTCTTTTGAATTTTGCGTTGTCATTGAGTTAGGTGCACCGCTTGGTTAATGCTATCTCGTTTTCACCTGATAATATGTGTAAATTCTCATGTCCATGCAAAATTGTTCATGAAAGTCAGTGATCTGCATAGTTTAACCATTTCAGTTTCAGGCCAGATGTAAAGAATCAGAGTAAGTTGCATCACATAAGGATATTAGAAAACATTAAAAACATCTTTATTAATCTCGAAAAAAACATTTATTCCATAGTTTGCTAATGAATAGCTCACTGTAACAAAATCCGTCCCTAAGACAAAGATGAGAACACTAGACTCGATTCGACCAGCACTTGTACTCAGACACTATGATTCTTTGAACTGATCTTAAGTCTAAACCTGAACTGCATCTCAAAATGTTGTTCACAAGCAACACCTGAATCTGACAGATTGACACTAAACCAATAATCTCCAGCGACTAAACCAACGCAGGCTCGTTTCCCTTCGATCTTCAGCGAGTTAGCTTTCAGCTCTGGCAACTCTCTAATTCTTTTCCTCTACTGAAGCTGCACTGAAACACGAAACAAACAGAAATTACCAAGAAAACGAGCTGAAGGAATTTAGGAGATACTCCAGAGAATGCTATGCAATGCGAGAAACGAATCGATCTTGACAAAAGCTTGGAGAAAAAAAAGTCAAACAAACGAAACTTCCGACAACAGAATCTGAAAAACTGCAACAAAGAAACCCACAAGACTTCAAAAAAAAAAAGATCGATAAAGAAACCAAGAAATCGAAGCAACATGGCAGAAAGAAATCCAATAATGCAAGAAACGAATCGATCAACAATATGCAATGCAACTAATGGAGGAAAGAAAGAACTTATCTTGGGATCCAAATCAAGATGCGACGACGTGCGGCTGGCATGCTCGCAGGCGGCGGGGCTCCTCCTCCTCCTCCTCTCGGCCGGTCACCGCCTCCGCCTTTCTCTTCTTGGATCCGCAGCTCGCACTTGGTGTCTTCGGGCCGCGCTCCATGACCCTCAAGAAGCGCTGAAACTCTTCGTCCCCAACGAAGATGCGGTAGTCGATGGCGCGCAGGAAGAGTAATTCGAGTGGGCACATCTCGCTCGCCCGGATACAGTTGCCGGAGCATGATTTAAAATATTTTGCCGGCACAAATGTAAAAGAATCAACTTATTATGCATATGGATTCCAGCAGACTGGAAACTGTAGTGGGACAATTATTGGAATGACCAAAGAAATTGTGTAACTTAAGTGATTTTATACATGCTGAATTGTATACACCAATGGAACGGTAACATTCTATGAGCACTGAATCTTCAGGCAACATTCAGATTGCACTTTAACAAATAATAGAGAGCGTAGTTCATCAGAAAACCTATATTTTATCCTTCTATAAACATTGGCCCTTCTCTCAACAATAGTCATAAAGATCTTGAGCAAAGGAAGCACACCACAAAAAATCAAAGAAAGTAACTGAAAAATGGAATATGTGTTCTTATCAGTAGCCGGTGCTTTCAAAAAATTCCATCTTCTTGCCACAGAGATATCACAATCCAGAATTAAGCAATGGCAGTAAACATGCAACTCTCAGTTATTAATAGAAAAAAAAACACAGCAATGATTGTTAATACCGAAAACACGTGTATCATATTAATCTCCTTTCTCATAACTAATCATCACTGAGCAGCAATACTAAAGAATATCATGCACGTACATCGGTGTTATCGTGAAAATCCCCATATGCTTCAAGCATCCACCGCCCATGACGATACTTCCTGACCTGGGCAATATCAAGCATGCTTCACACCAAGCCAATATAAATCAAGGCATGAATTGCACATACAAATCAAAGGAAACAGGGATTACAAGCGACAAATCATTAGTGAAATGCATAGAGCAAGTAATGAGAATATCAGATAATCCCAATTATTTTAAGGAGCTCTTATTCAATGGTACTCCAGGATACAAAAATCCTTATTTACTTCTGACGACTTGTGCAAGTGAGAATATTAGAATAAAATCTAGCCTCCACAGAGTACATATATATCTCTAGCATACTAACTTTTTCTTTTCTTGTGGAGTCAAAAACTGAACCAGGACAACTGACTACTGACCTATAGTTTTGCATCTAGGTAAGCACAAGGACAAACATGGTCATAAGAGATCAGAAAGGAACTGATGTCCATGAGACAAACACCAAATCGTACACAAATAATATTGAAGAAAGAACAATCTCAGCCGAGTAGCACCATTCCATATTCTAACCCATGGATTCATGACAGTAACTTGCATTACATGAAGAATATTGAGGGCCGCCTGAACAATAAGGAATCACAATAAAAAAGGGTCACGTGACAAAATTTGATATGCAACATATGTAAGAACCATCCAGAATAGTCACCTGACAATAGTTTCCTCGTGGATCTTATTGCCGCTCTTGCTGGCCAGGCCTTGATCACGGTGACTACCCACTCTTCTCTATTTTAGATGGTTTGTAACCATCTCATACAGAAAGCATTCGGGCAAAATCACTAGTAAGTCACCATCTCTTTTTTTTGAGAGAGAAGGGTTAAATTAATGACTCATGTACATAATACAGATGCAGTATTAGGAATCGATTGTGCATCAGACACATCAGAGTTGTATCTAAGTGGCTAGAAGTCGTGTATATTATTGTTTCCTGCTTAGGAATTATATTAGCGTTTGGTGGTTGTGCATTATGTCGTTAGCCTCTAGTCGTGAGAGACTGATAGCATTTTTCTTCGATTTTCTAGAGTTCTATTGTGAAAGCAACATGGATTACAGTACAGAAGAAGTGCTTTGAAGCTCACAAGTTCATGTCTGAGTCTTTTGAGTTTTGTGTTGGCATGCCTTAGCTAGTTGCGCCACTTGGTTAATGCTATCTCGTTTCCACTTGAAAATATGTGTAAATTCCCATGTACATGCAAAATTGTCCATGAAAGTCAGTGATCTGCATAGTTTAACCATTTCAGTCTCAGACCAGATGTAAAGAATCAGAGTATGTTGCATCAAATAAGGATATTACTAGAAAATATTAAAAATATCTTTATTAATCTCGAAAAAGACATTGATTCCATAGTTTACTACTGCGTCCCTAAGACAAAGATGTGAACACTAGACTCGATTCGACCAGCACTTGTACTCAGACACTATGATTCTTTGAACTGATCTTAAGTCTAAACCTGCATCTCAAAATGTTGTTCACAAGCAACACCTGAATCTGACAGATTGACTCTAAACTGATAATCTCCACCGACTAAACCAACGCAGGCTCGTTTCCCTTCGATCTTCAGCGAGTTAGCTTTCAGCTCTGGCAACTCTCTAATTCTTTCCCTCTACTGAAGCTGCACTGAAACACGAAACAAACAGAAATTACCAAGAAAACGAGCTGAAGGAATTTAGGAGATACTCCAAAGAATGCTATGCAATGCGAGAAACGAATCGATCTTGACAAAAGCTTCGAGAAAACAAAAATCAAACAAACGAAACTTCCGACAACAGAATCCAAAAAACTGCAACAAAGAAACCCACAAGACTGCAAAAAAAAGATCGATAAAGAAACCAAGAAATCGACGCAACATGGCAGAAAGAAATCCAATAACGCAAGAAACGAATCGATCAACAATATGCAATGCAACTAATGGAGTAAAGAAAGAAAGAACTTATCTTGGGATCCAAATCAAGATGCGACGACGTGCGGCTGGCATGCTCGCAGGCGGCGGGGCTCCTCCTCCTCCTCCTCTCGGCCTGGAGCCGCCTCCGCCTTTCTCTTCTTGGATCCGCAGCTCGCACTTGGTGCCTTCGGGCCGCGCTCCATGACCCTCAAGAAGCGCTGAAACTCTTCGTCCCCAATGAAGATGCGGTAGTCGATGGCGCGCAGGAAGAGCAATTCGAGTGGGCACATCTCGCTCGCCCGGATGCAGTTGCCGGAGCAGATCTGGAAGGACTCGACCCGCCTCTCGAAGTGCCTAGGGCTACTGAACTTGGCGCCGAGCAGGACGGCGACAGAGACGAGGCGGTGCGCGGTGGCCGGCTCGACGAGGATCCCGGCGTCGCGCGCGGCGCGGCTGCGCATGAAGCGGGCGAGATACGCCCCCGCGAGGATGTAGACGGCGCCCTCAAACATGAAATTGGATCGCTGGATGCGTTCCAGAAACTCGGCAACTGGAACGGTCGGGGTCGCGCCGCCGCGGAACGCCCGGACGAGGTGGTTCTGGGCGGGCTGGGAGGCGGCGGCGGCGAAGTGTTGCGACTCCGCCTCGACCAGCGCGGCGAGGAGGCCGAGCGTCCTCGGGTTCCCCTTGCGGTCGAGGCCCAGTACGGCGGCGGCGAAAGCCATGGGGATTGGGGATCGAGGAGCTTGGGTTTGGGAACGTGTTCTTTTCGCGGGAGGTTTCGATTTCCTTTCGCGCGGAGCGGGTGTAGAGGGTAGAGATACGTATGTAGGGAAGTTGACGTACAAGCTACGCGTATACCTTTTTCTTTCCGTTTCCGTTTCTACCTGCACAGCTCCACGCGTATACCCTTTTCTTTCCGTTTTGTTTCTTTGGAGCAGAATACATCGGTACGTCGGTACGTGCATTTTCTTTTAAGCGAAATCCTTTACTTCGCTTTTTTTTTTTTTGAGAAACTTTTTTTAGCAGATTTGAGAAACCTTTTTTTTTTTGCGATGAGAGACACAGATATTACATCGAACAAGTTACAAAAAGGCCCTCATAAGAAACATAATTACAACCCAGCCCTTGTGCAACTCGACCACGCCGGAGACGACGCAGCGCTGTCGGTGGCGCGCCGCTGCTCAAACTCCTCTCGATGCCTTGGATCAGGAGCATCCCCAAGCCAGCGGGAAGTCGCCGATCACCGATCCCAGAGGATCTACGCCGGAGGTCTCCGTCGTCGTCATGCCGATGAAAACCTGCAACTCTCGGAAGATCTTGCGCCAGATCCGCCGTCCCACGGAATCCGGCGAAGGGGAAGTCGAACCGAGCAGCTCCGTAGAACTGCAGGCTCGACGGAGGTGGCAGGTCGACGCCAGAGCTCCTCGGAGCACCACCGTCGAGGGGAAGGACCACCACCTGCAAAAACCACTCCGGCCACACCTCCTCCGCCATGACGCCGCCGGCTGGCACCCAACTCACACCTACACTACATATATGCACAGATCCGTCGATTCCCCGTCCTCCCGCCGCCGGAGCGGCTGCCGGAGGGCGAGGAATCGAGCGGATCGACGGCGATGAGGTGGCCCGAGTTGAAGGTCCCAAAAGTCTCCTTTCTCTACTGTAGACGGGAAAGGTGAAGGCCAAGGTCCTTCTTGCTACAGCAGATTTGAGAAACTTTACTTCGTATATGGACAGCTCTCGTCGGTGTACATTTGGCGGTGAGCCCACTTGCCGAAATGGGCTGCAGACAATCTTAAGCGAGTCGCTTGTAAAATATTGAAAAGAAAGAGGATGTCAAAAGAAAATGGAAGAAAAGAGATCGAAAGAAGCCCATCCAGATCGGTCCATGAAACAAATGGTCCAATGCTGATTACGGATTGGAGCTATCAAAAATCTGCAAGAAGACGAGAACAAATTTTAAAGTCAGTCTTTTTTCTCAGCGAAATTTTACTAAAGAATGTTACGAATAGAATATGCTTCTGACTTTTCTTTCTGGCGGTTATTTTCAAGGATAGATGGGTGAAAAGGCCCAAACATTGACAAAGTTAATTAGAAAAGCATAATGGGAGAAACGAAAACGACACATGCGGACACAAGTGGCAATCATCGTAGTAGTGCAAGCCAAATCCATTTGATTATCGATCATCGCAAAGGAACAATTGTGAGCAAATGCATTTTAACAAAACAAACAAAAGTTTCAAACACCGAATGTCAGTAGTAAGTGAGGTGTACCATCAATGCCATCCAATGTCATTGCAACTGAAGATACACCAAGATATTTTTCTTTTGTCTAAATAAAAATGCTAATATTGAATAGCAGACCGCGCTCTGAGTTTGTTTTGTCTTCGAAAATGCTGGCATCCTGCTGTTTGTGTGGTAGTAAAGATCAAATTCGTAGAACTGTAATACTACAACACGCGTCGATGATACAGTTCGTGTCTGGCAAATACAGATAGAAGACATACGATCTACCTAGGATTCCGATCATGACACCCACGCCCAAGATATCCCGGGTTGTCAGACGGAAAAGGACATGAACGATGGTACCATGCCACCTCGACATCGATGTACAGTTGAGCAGGACAGTGCTGCACTTGGTTACACCAGCATAGGACATGCGCGGCAATTTGTTGGAGAGATCTAGTCCAGCCACAGCTAGCTTTGGGTCAAGCTACAATTCTCCCAACAAAAGGAGAGGGACAAACGGGTATGTGATGGGCAAGAAATGAGAGAATATGTGGAGGCAGTGGAGCTATTGTCTACAGGAAAAAGTCCACAATAGTTTCGGTGGTAGGGGAACTGTATGGCCACTCTGCACCCTCCTCGCACGTTCTTGATCAGGGGATCGAAATCACCGGAAATTGTACTAAGACAGATGGCAAAAAACAATGTAATCCATGGTTAAATTGAGGTAACAGCCTTCATATATTAGAGGACGCGCCATATTCGCTCGTCTGAATTCTCCAGGATTGTCTACAGGAAAATAAAAGGTACACAATGGTTTCGGCGGGAGGGGAACCATATGGCCACTCTGCACCCTCCTCGCACGTTCTTGATCAGGGTCTCAGCACTTAGGGGCACGTTTTTTATTAGGGGATAGAAATCACCGAAAATTATACAACGAGAGATGACGAAAAACATTGTAATCGATGATAAATTGGGGAAACAATCTTGGACAGGACTACAGAGCGACGCTGCTGCTGTGTCGTCCCCAGCGGCGGTCAACGCGACCGATTTCCTCAGCGCGAGCGCAAGACTAGACTCGCTCGTGGGCTAGCTCCTGGGCCGTAACTCGCTCCTGGGCTCAATCCATGACCAGTTTCAGACACGCAAGGTCCAGTGCAAAATCTGGACCTAGTTATAGCTAGTATTTCCCCCAAAAAAAAGTTATAGCCAGCGTCATCTTCTACCTCCAGACAGCCGCTACAGATCACAGGGCTCTGCCTGGGCGATCCGTAAAACACGAAACAAGAGCAAAATCAAGGTTCGTACTTCCAGTTTCAACAACTACTTCATCTATTGCTGCTTCTCCTCCTCAAGATCAAGACAAATTCAAGTACAAATCTAGATCAAGCAAGGATCAGAAACATAAAAAGGACAACACCAAGAATAACTTTCTCCATCAAACAGAGCTCCACAATTAGAGTACAACTAGAATTAGAGTACCACTACTTCTACACATAGCTAGCTATGTGATCACATTTAGGTCCAAAGGTAGAGCACAACGACTTCAAGGATTCACACATTGTGCAAAGGGTCAAGGTTTCCCTTACAGAATTGTATAAGACATAAAAACCCATAGACTTCGTTCTTCGATGACAGCCAAAAAACACCAGGATATCAATTCTTCCTTGACAAGAGAATCCAACAATCTCCATTCAAATCCTGTTGCAGAAATGAAGAAGAAAATAGTTGAGTTAGCAACACTAACATGTCTCCAATATGTATATATTTTTACAGGTAAACAAAGATGGACAGTGCAAACAATGGATCTAACATTCTGGTTTCGGACAATATTATCCCAAACAACCAAGGTATCATATTCACCACTGGTTACCATGTTGTTATATACTAGCTATTAGTATAGCTCATGGTAGCTACCAGATTCATCTTAAGTTAATTCATGATATGTAGCCATTTTAAATCATTGCAAGATATGCATGCTAGCTACCATGATATTTGAACGAACATGCCAATTTCGTTGATGCTAGCTATCACATTAAATCTTGACCGGTCCATATGAAAAACCTAGCCACCAGGTTTAAACATGCTATGCATCAGGTTAATCCGAAAACAGCTACTAGGTTGAACACATGCTAAATATCGGATTTATCAAACACAACTGCCATGTTAATTCATGTTAGCTATCAGTTTAGTTCATTGCAGCTACCAGTTTAATTCAAGCTAACTATCAGGTTAAATCATTGCCAGTGGATTTTAAAAAAGGCTACCAACCAGGTTAATTCATGATAGATATCAGGTAAAACTGAATACAGATGCCATGTTGATTCATGCCAGCTATCATGTCAAAAATAAAAGAAGGATTTGAAATACAAAAGCGAACACTGGAGGAAAATAATGCAGATGCCATGATTTGAGTACACAACTATCAGGATTTGAAATACAAAAGTAACACTGGAGGAAAATAACGCAGCTGCCATTATTTGAACACACAGCTACCAAGTTATGAATACACAACTATCAGAATTTTTATACACAACTACCAAGATTTGAAATACAAAAAGACGAACATAAGAGGAATAACGCAGCTACCATGATTTGAGTACACAACTGCAATATTTTCCACACACAGCTACCATATTAAAAAAACACAACACAAAAGCAAAACGGCGAGGAGACGACCAACTCCCATATCAGGTTGCTTGGTCCAAAAAACACAAGCCACTACGGTCAAATTGTAACGCATATCAGGCACACGAAAAACTCATCGATGGTGTCGGACATGTTGTGCTACTCTCAAAACACCTATTACAAATCAACCACTCAATAAACACCATAAAAAACATCAAGACAAAAACAATATAGAGCAATACTACACTAGCACCATCCATTAGCATTAGGAACCCTCATAAACATGTATTTTAGTTACTAGTATACATGAAGTGCTTATCAAGTAGTTTTATAACAGTTAGCACATATTAGTTGCACAGTTACTCAAAAATCTTTTTTCATGGCATGAACTACAGGGAATGGATTTGCTGAACACAATGGACAAAGTTTGGTGGTGGCGACGAAGCTATTATGGGCTTGGAAATTACCCAGGCTGAATCAAGAGCTCAAACACCCAGAGTTGAAGGGGACAATATGAATGAAGGCACAACAGGGGCTATGTCTATACACAGATTTTGACTACACAGCTCTCACAAATTTAATACACGGCTACCAGGATTTGAAATACAAAAGCGAACACTGGAGGAAAATAATGCAGATGCCATGATTTGAGTACATTTATACCAGGTTATGAATACACAACTATCAGGATTTGAAATACAAAAGAAACACTGGAGGAAAATAACGCAGCTGTCATG
Organism: Poa pratensis; assembly: GCA_947311845.1. Classification (NCBI taxonomy): domain Eukaryota; kingdom Viridiplantae; phylum Streptophyta; class Magnoliopsida; order Poales; family Poaceae; genus Poa; species Poa pratensis. Next base: position 39,115,914 of record CAMZMU010000093.1, on the reverse strand, counting down.
ATTTGAGCACACAGCTACCAAGTTATGAATACACAACTATTAGGATTTTTATACACAACGACCAGGATTTGAAATACAAAAGGCGAACATTAGAGGAAAATAACGCAGCTACCATGATTTGAATACACATCTACAATATTTTCCACACACAACTACCAGATTAAAAAACACAAGACAAAAGCAAAACGGCGGCGAGGAGACGACCGACACCCATATCAGGTTGCTCGGTAATTGTAACGCATATCGGGCACATGTAATACTCATCCATGGTGTTGGACATGTTGTGCTGCTCTCAAAAACACCTATTGCAAATCGACCACTCAATAATTACCATAAAAAACATCAAGACAACAACAAGATATAGCAATACTACACTGGCACCATCCATCAGCAACAGGAACCCTCATAAACCATCTTGTTCTAGTAAATTGAAGCACACGCAGCAGCCCTCCAACAAAATTCTCGAGGTTGTCGGGCTAAACATGACAGGAACAACGCCGTCAAGCCTCTCTGTCCCTACCCCGTTGACGGAGACAACAACGGTGGTCAAATCCAGACCACTGAACAACATTTTGACGAGATGGACAAAAAAATATAGCAAATCGAGAGGCGACAAGCCTCACCACGGAGAGAACTGCGCCGACAAGCGATTCTACCACTACACCATTGATGTTGACGGCGACGGTGGTCGAATCCTGACCAAACTGCGCCGCGAGAGACGAAACAGACCACATAAACGAGCACAATACAGAGGGCACAGGGTTTACGACACCTAGGAGTACGAAGCCGTGCCTCTACGCCGGAGAGGAACCGCCGGACTACGGCCACCGCGGCGGCAAAATCCGAAATCGCTGACGAAATCGACGGGAACAGAGAGCGAGAGAGCAGAGCATAAGAGATAGGGGCTCACCACGGCGGGGGATGCGACTACGAGGCTCTCCTACGGCGACAAACCGCCGTACTGCGGTCAGCGTGGCCGGAAATGGCAGATCGGCACCAGCGTCGCCGGAGCCGAGAGGGAGCAGGGGAGAGAAATTTTGGGCCGAAAATCCCCTTTCCGTCTCAGGTGTCGCTTACAACTGGGCCCTACTACAACCTCATCCAACCGGACGAGAGAGGCGTGCGGTACTGCGGTATGAGCAGTTGCGCGAGATGTGCTCGATTTGCTAGCACGAATCGTGATGAGCCGCCGCACGACAGAGCAAGGGAGCGGCGCCTCTCGGTAGATTTCCCCAACAATCTTCATATATTTGCCACATGACACCGTTATTTCCCGGCGTTTGCCGAAACATACTGTCCGATTGTGTTTATTACCTTTTTAATTTCGTGGTCATTTGCCACAACACACCGTTTCGCCCAAAACGGAAAGTTTCATGTTTTCGCTTGGGATCATCGTAGGTCCAGTTTTGAAGATTTTTTTCTAAGTCAGTTTTTTTTGCGTAAATCGATTTTGGACATTAATATGCGAAGAAAAATCGGACAACACTTAGTCCCAATGCGAACCATAAACAATATCAACATATTAATATGACTGATCTTGTCAACACATGATAAAAAGCTCAACGTAACAGCCCACAAAATGGCAGGTTCAACATATGAAAAAAGCTAATTCGACATAGGCATATATAGTTCCACATTTGAAATTGACACAATCTCTGTTAAGAACTTTCGGTTCGTCCCTAGTCTGATGCCAAACTTGTGTCCCACTATCACTAAATTCAGCATATGCACACACTCGAACATCAATTATAGTAGCTGAACCGCTTTCCATCTCCGAGGAAACGCAAAAGACTTTTGCGTTTCTTTTCATTGAAAAGGTAGAGTTTTTTACAGTCCTCCTAGGAGGTGATTACAGGGAAAATTAATCGGGACATGAATAAGCGAAGAAAATTAACAGAGAACTATACTGTAGTCAGTTCACATCTAATTGTGAAGGGAACTAGGGGAGAAAAATACCCGGCTGGTACCCAGGACAGGACGGCGTCCATGGCCATGGGCAACGACGTGACCTCAAAGCGAGGCCTCCGGTGGCTGCGGCCGAAAACGACCTGGTGCAGGCACAGACTCCTCAAGGGGCGGCACGGCACCTTGCGACGCCGGTCGCCATTAGGTCCTGGCCGGCTGCGCGGATGGAGACAACGCGGGACTTGGGGTAGTCAAAAAAGATTAATGTCGTACGTACATAACAACAATTGTCGGGGTTTTTAGTACCGACAATGTATTTGTAGGTTGGTATGAGGCCAATGTCCCCATTGTTGAACAAACGTAGATACAAAGATATGAGCGGTTCGGATCACGGGAAAGATTGTCAGCAAAGCCCCTACTCTTGTGGTGTGTATATGGATTTGCGTTGGATATTCTGAAGGAGGAATAAAGAGTGAGGGCTCTCTGGGAGTCTTGAGCGTGCGTGTGAGTTCTAGGAAGCGAGTCTCTTTCGTATCAGTTGCCTTCTCACTGAGGAGAAAGCCTATTTATAGTGTCAGAGGTGGGTTGGTCCGCCAACCTCATAGACATGGCTTGACGGAGCTACAGTTCCCTCGACGGGACGGGAGACTCCGCTGACGCTATGCTTGTTGCACCACCTAGTAGTCCGGTGCCACCTGCGTCTCTTCCTTGGCGCTAGTTGTGGCCAATGTCCTGTTATGGTGCACACTTCCTCTCTGTGTTGCATCCCGAGGGTATAGAGCGTGGCCTGATTAAAAATTTAGTTTCAACATTTTCATTTCACCCTCATTGGAAATAACATTGACAACGGTTCCGAAATCCTGATTATTATTGTTTTGACAAAGCTGCCACTTAATTAACACTTTGGTCAAAGTAGGGCTAAAAGAATGCATGAAATGAATGGTCCTACTCTGATTGCTCATCTAGTCATCTTCGTGTCTCTCAGCGCACGAAAGGATGGAACATAGGAGGCAATAGCGTGGAGGGAGAGGTTCAGCAGTGCCTATAGGCTACTTTAGTTGTTCTCAGCTTCCCTAGTGTAAATATGGAATATAAGAGAACAAATGGTTAGCTGATTGCCTTTTAATTTTATTAAAGAACATGTCACAAACAGGGAGCTTACAGAGAAACACAGAAAATAATGGAGCCAAGCAAAGATATGCAACTAATATATCATGCTATTAACTTGTTTTCTAAGAAAACAGCATGCCCCTTCTCGCAGCAGATCTGGCACGAGGTCCTCTCCTGGCTCAAGATGATATGCAGACCGCCTGATCAACACACGACGCTCGCCCAATGGTCCCCCTCGCCAAGTAGGTCACCCCCAAGCCAATGCACAAAAGACTAGCCTCCATTGCGTTGCTGACTCCTTGGATGATTTGAAAACACCGTAACGTTTGCGTGTTCGAAGGCGACCAGCCCTCCACTGCAAACCTGATCGCCAAGATCAAAGAGGAAGCAGCCTCTTGGGCTTGCTGGTGCACTTGGCCTGCATGCATGCTGCCACAGACCTGGGATGTTCATTAAAGTGTTTTTCATTAAAGCTAACTCCTAGGAGGCATGTTACTTGATCAAAAATAAAATGTAACTTAGTGAAGCTTTGAAAATGTCATTCTACTTACACAGAGATCCTTCAACTTTTAAGAAGAAAGCTGAAATTCAGAACTCAAGAGCAAACTGTAATCATGATGTGGCAGGAAAGATTAGCTTTTACCAATGTTCGGGATATCGCTTCTTGTTAATTTATATCGGTCGACCCAAGATAAGAGATAAATCGGTTTATCGGCAGATTTATCGATTTTATCGATCGACTATTTATCAGCAAGGTTTTTTCTAAAATCTCAGTTTTTCGTATCATCATACAACCAATATATCAGTAAATATAGCGGTATTCACTTATCTTATTGGTCTGATGCCGATAAGCAATAAAGCGGCCAATATATCAGCATACCGGCCGATATTTTGAACAGTGGACTTTACAATGTCAGTACACTCAACTCTGGATCAGCTAAATGCCTGCAAAAATAGACATAATCATGGTTATCTCAATACAACAAAATCGTATAAAGGAAACACCAGGCATAATTCGAATGTTAAAAAGGGCTAATGTTACACAAAAGATCACTGCGTGCAGCGAAAATTCAGTTCTAGACAGTATAGTAAACTGGACCACCGAGAGCAAACCATCCAACCAAATTGAACAATTAGATACTTAAAGGTTTGATATCGTGTAGATCACTGGTTTGAGATTAATATAAGAGCAGTCTTTAATATGATTATGAAAGTACAACTGTTGCACATGAGTTCAACTCAAGAGACGTAATTACAAAATTACAACAGTTGCACACAGAGTTTGATCCAAACTGATTATCTCTTGTATAAATGTTTGTGTACGATGCGACAGGCTTGGATTGAGCCCATGACTGAGCCGATAAAATACTACCAATGGAGAATCTAAGAGCATGATTTAAAATATTTTGCCGGCACAAATGTAAAAGAATCAACTTATTATGCATATGGATTCCAGCAGACTGGAAACTGTAGTGGGACAATTATTGGAATGACCAAAGAAATTGTGTAACTTAAGTGATTTTATACATGCTGAATTGTATACACCAATGGAACGGTAACATTCTATGAGCACTGAATCTTCAGGCAACATTCAGATTGCACTTTAACAAATAATAGAGAGCGTAGTTCATCAGAAAACCTATATTTTATCCTTCTATAAACATTGACCCTTCTCTCAACAATAGTCATAAAGATCTTGAGCAAAGGAAGCACACAACAAAAAATCAAAGAAAGTAACTGAAAAATGGAATATGTGTTCTTATCAGTAGCCGATGCTTTCAAAAAATTCCATCTTCTTGCCACAGAGATATCACAATCCAGAATTAAGCAATGGCAGTAAACATGCAACTCTCAGTTATTAATAGAAAAAAAAACACAGCAATGATTGTTAATACCGAAAACACGTGTATCATATTAATCTCCTTTCTCATAACTAATCATCACTGAGCAGCAATACTAAAGAATATCATGCACGTACATCGGTGTTATCGTGAAAATCCCTTCAAGCATCCACCGCCCATGACGATACTTCCTGACCTGGGCAATATCAAGCATGCTTCACACCAAGCCAATATAAATCAAAGCATGAATTGCACATACAAATCAAAGGAAACAGGGATTACAAGCGACAAATCATTAGTGAAATGCATAGAGCAAGTAATGAGAATATCAGATAATCCCAATAATTTTAAGGAGCTCTTATTCAATGGTACTCCAGGATACAAAAATCCTTATTTACTTCTGACGACTTGTGCAAGTGAGAATATTAGAATAAAATCTAGCCTCCACGGAGTACATATATATACATCTCTAGCATACTAACGTTTTCTTTTCTTGTGGAGTCAAAAACTGAACCAGGACAACTGACTACTGACCTATAGTTTTGCATCTAGGTAAGCACAAGGACAAACATGGTCATAAGAGATCAGAAAGGAACTGATGTCCATGAGACAAACACCAAATCGTACACAAATAATATTGAAGAAAGAACAATCTCGGCCGAGTAGCACCATTCCATATTCTAACCCATGGATTCATGACAGTAACTTGCATTACATGAAGAATATTGAGGGCCGCCTGAACAATAAGGAATCACAATAAAAAAGGGTCACGTGACAAAATTTGATATGCAACATATGTAAGAACCATCCAGAATAGTCACCTGACAATAGTTTCCTCGTGGATCTTATTGCCGCTCTTGCTGGCCAGGCCTTGATCACGGTGACTACCCACTCTTCTCTTTTTTAGATGGTTTGTAACCATCTCATACAGAAAGCATTCGGGCAAAATCACTAGTAAGTCACCATCTCTTTTTTTTTAGAGAGAAGGGTTAAATTAATGACTCATGTACATAATACAGATGCAGTATTAGGAATCGATTGTGCATCAGACACATCAGAGTTGTATCTAAGTGGCTAGAAGTCGTGTATATTATTGTTTCCTGCTTATGAATATTAGCGTTTGGTGGTTGTGCATTATGTCGTTAGCCTCTAGTCGTGAGAGACTGATAGCATTTTTCTTCGATTTTCTAGAGTTCTATTGTGAAAGCAACATGGATTACAGTACAGAAGAAGTGCTTTGAAGCTCACAAGTTCATGTCTGAGTCTTTTGAGTTTTGTGTTGGCATGCCTTAGCTAGTTGCGCCACTTGGTTAATGCTATCTCGTTTCCACTTGAAAATATGTGTAAATTCCCATGTACATGCAAAATTGTCCATGAAAGTCAGTGATCTGCATAGTTTAACCATTTCAGTCTCAGACCAGATGTAAAGAATCAGAGTATGTTGCATCAAATAAGGATATTACTAGAAAACATTAAAAATATCTTTATTAATCTCGAAAAAGACATTGATTCCATAGTTTACTACTGCGTCCCTAAGACAAAGATGTGAACACTAGACTCGATTCGACCAGCACTTGTACTCAGACACTATGATTCTTTGAACTGATCTTAAGTCTAAACCTGCATCTCAAAATGTTGTTCACAAGCAACACCTGAATCTGACAGATTGACACTAAACTGATAATCTCCACCGACTAAACCAACGCAGGCTCGTTTCCCTTCGATCTTCAGCGAGTTAGCTTTCAGCTCTGGCAACTCTCTAATTCTTTCCTCTACCGAAGCTGCACTGAAACACGAAACAAACAGAATACCAAGAAAACGAGCTGAAGGAATTTAGGAGATACTCCAAAGAATGCTATGCAATGCGAGAAACGAATCGATCTTCACAAAAGCTTCGAGAAAACAAAAATCAAACAAACGAAACTTCCGACAACAGAATCCGAAAAACTGCAACAAAGAAACCCACAAGACTGCAAAAAAAAGATCGATAAAGAAACCAAGAAATCGACGCAACATGGCAGAAAGAAATCCAATAACGCAAGAAACGAATCGATCAACAATATGCAATGCAACTAATGGAGTAAAGAAAGAAAGAACTTATCTTGGGATCCAAATCAAGATGCGACGACGTGCGGCTGGCATGCTCGCAGGCGGCGGGGCTCCTCCTCCTCCTCCTCTCGGCCTGGAGCCGCCTCCGCCTTTCTCTTCTTGGATCCGCAGCTCGCACTTGGTGCCTTCGGGCCGCGCTCCATGACCCTCAAGAAGCGCTGAAACTCTTCGTCCCCAATGAAGATGCGGTAGTCGATGGCGCGCAGGAAGAGCAATTCGAGTGGGCACATCTCGCTCGCCCGGATGCAGTTGCCGGAGCAGATCTGGAAGGACTCGACCCGCCTCTCGAAGTGCCTAGGGCTACTGAACTTGGCGCCGAGCAGGACGGCGACAGAGACGAGGCGGTGCGCGGTGGCCGGATCGACGAGGATCCCGGCGTCGCGCGCGGCGCGGCTGCGCATGAAGCGGGCGAGATACGCCCCCGCGAGGATGTAGACGGCGCCCTCAAACATGAAATTGGATCGCTGGATGCGTTCCAGAAACTCGGCAACTGGAACGGTCGGGGTCGCGCCGCCGCGGAACGCCCGGACGAGGTGGTTCTGGGCGGGCTGGGAGGCGGCGGCGGCGAAGTGTTGCGACTCCGCCTCGACCAGCGCGGCGAGGAGGCCGAGCGTCCTCGGGTTCCCCTTGCGGTCGAGGCCCAGTACGGCGGCGGCGAAAGCCATGGGGATTGGGGATCGAGGAGCTTGGGTTTGGGAACGTGTTCTTTTCGCGGGAGGTTTCGATTTCCTTTCGCGCGGAGCGGGTGTAGAGGGTAGAGATACGTATGTAGGGAAGTTGACGTACAAGCTACGCGTATACCTTTTTCTTTCCGTTTCCGTTTCTACCTGCACAGCTCCACGCGTATACCCTTTTCTTTCCGTTTTGTTTCTTTGGAGCAGAATACATCGGTACGTCGGTACGTGCATTTTCTTTTAAGCGAAATCCTTTACTTCGCTTTTTTTTTTTTTGAGAAACTTTTTTTAGCAGATTTGAGAAACCTTTTTTTTTTTGCGATGAGAGACACAGATATTACATCGAACAAGTTACAAAAAGGCCCTCATAAGAAACATAATTACAACCCAGCCCTTGTGCAACTCGACCACGCCGGAGACGACGCAGCGCTGTCGGTGGCGCGCCGCTGCTCAAACTCCTCTCGATGCCTTGGATCAGGAGCATCCCCAAGCTAGCGGGAAGTCGCCGATCACCGATCCCAGAGGATCTACGCCGGAGGTCTCCGTCGTCGTCATGCCGATGAAAACCTGCAACTCTCGGAAGATCTTGCGCCAGATCCGCCGTCCCACGGAATCCGGCGAAGGGGAAGTCGAACCGAGCAGCTCCGTAGAACTGCAGGCTCGACGAAGGTGGCAGGTCGACGCCAGAGCTCCTCGGAGCACCACCGTCGAGGGGAAGGACCACCACCTGCAAAAACCACTCCGGCCACGCCTCCTCCGCCATGACGCCGCCGGCTGGCACCCAACTCACACCTACACTACATATATGCACAGATCCGTCGATTCCCCGTCCTCCCGCCGCCGGAGCGGCTGCCGGAGGGCGAGGAATCGAGCGGATCGACGGCGATGAGGTGGCCCGAGTTGAAGGTCCCAAAAGTCTCCTTTCTCTACTGTAGACGGGGAAAGGTGAAGGCCAAGGTCCTTCTTGCTACAGCAGATTTGAGAAACTTTACTTCGTATATGGACAGCTCTCGTCGGTGTACATTTGGCGGTGAGCCCACTTGCCGAAATGGGCTGCAGACAATCTTAAGCGAGTCGCTTGTAAAATATTGAAAAGAAAGAGGATGTCAAAAGAAAATGGAAGAAAAGAGATCGAAAGAAGCCCATCCAGATCGGTCCATGAAACAAATGGTCCAATGCTGATTACGGATTGGAGCTATCAAAAATCTGCAAGAAGACGAGAACAAATTTTAAAGTCAGTCTTTTTTCTCAGCGAAATTTTACTAAAGAATGTTACGAATAGAATATGCTTCTGACTTTTCTTTCTGGCGGTTATTTTCAAGGATAGATGGGTGAAAAGGCCCAAACATTGACAAAGTTAATTAGAAAAGCATAATGGGAGAAACGAAAACGACACATGCGGACACAAGTGGCAATCATCGTAGTAGTGCAAGCCAAATCCATTTGATTATCGATCATCGCAAAGGAACAATTGTGAGCAAATGCATTTTAACAAAACAAACAAAAGTTGCAAACACCGAATGTCAGTAGTAAGTGAGGTGTACCATCAATGCCATCCAATGTCATTGCAAACTGAAGATACACCAAGATATTTTTCTTTTGTCTAAATAAAAATGCTAATATTGAATAGCAGACCGCGCTCTGAGTTTGTTTTGTCTTCGAAAATGCTGGCATCCTGCTGTTTGTGTGGTAGTAAAGATCAAATTCGTAGAACTGTAATACTACAACACGCGTCGATGATACAGTTCGTGTCTGGCAAATACAGATAGAAGACATACGATCTACCTAGGATTCCGATCATGACACCCACGCCCAAGATATCCCGGGTTGTCAAACGGAAAAGGACATGAACGATGGTACCATGCCACCTCGACATCGATGTACAGTTGAGCAGGACAGTGCTGCACTTGGTTACACCAGCATAGGACATGCGCGGCAATTTGTTGGGAGAGATCTAGTCCAGCCACAGCTAGCTTTGGGTCAAGCTACAATTCTCCCAACAAAAGGAGAGGGACAAACGGATAAGAAATGAGAGAACATGTGGAGGTAGTGGAGCTATTGTGTACAGGGAAAAGGTCCACAATGGTTTCGGCGGGAGGGGAATCGTAGGACCACTCTGCATCCTCCTCCCACGTTCTTGATCTTGATTAGGGGATGGAAATCACCGGAAATTATACAGAGAGAAGAGAAAAAATGATACGGCTCAACTAGCTGTTGAGTCAAGATTGCCCGATCTTTCACGGTACACCTCCAGTAGCCTCCAATTAGACACAGTGACACGACGAATTGCCTATGTCCCCACGCCCAAACCTCCTCTCTACCCGTGCACACTGATGCACGAACAAACGATAGGATCACAAGGATCAAAACGTGACGATGATCTCAAGACTTCTCACCACGCCCTCAGTGCAATTCTTGATGGGAATCACAAGAACACAAACGATATGGCCGCCCCAACTTGGGCGATTTTCTGTTTTCTCATTACTTAACTAAAAACGGATCTGAAAAATACATGGGCGTCGCCCTGGCTGTTATATAGCCAACTCTCAACTCAACAGACGCATACGCATCTAAACTAACTTAGGTTCAACTAAAAGGAAAATATCTGAAGCGATCCAAATAATTAGGAAATAAACCGAACTAAATAAATATGCAGATCGACCCTACGACCAAATAACGCGGAGGCGTCCTAAAATTGGGTGCTACCTTTGATGGTTCGTGATCCTTCTTGATACCCATTCTGATCACGTGAAGATCCTGGACTCCTTGGATCGATTCCTTTCTTTCCGTATCTAGACAAGTAATCTGATGCATGCTCCTTGTATGTGGACCTGTATTGCTTGATTGCATGCGTCCTGGATTTACTAATCCCATGTGATTGAAACGTGATGGAGCATGACTTCTCTTCCTACGCCAAGTGCATGGCTTCTGTCGTGTAACTTTAGGCTGCAACACCGAACCAACATAGTTTGGTTCTGTAGAAATTCCAGGACCACATAATGCACGTTCTACTCCATCTACTCCTTGATGCATTTTAAGTACCTGAACCTGATATTTTTCTGCACTATTCGTGTGGCCTGCCATGTTTTCTGTGAATGGTTCTGTTGTAGTTGAATCAGCAATTGGTGATGGCATGCCCGTATCATCCTCCCTCCCTTCAAGCGAAACCGTCCTCGGTTTCGAGTCCATGATAAAAGGCTCAGTTTTCTTCTGAACTGGTACCTTCTCGAGTACTGGAATCGACTCTTGCACAGGCAGCTCGACCTTGATACGGTTGTCCGCCATGGGCCTCAAAACGTGCTTCTTTCCGCCATGCACAAACGAATATGTGTTGCTCCTTCCGGCATGTGTGGCATTATGATCAAACTGCCATGGTCTCCCTAGCAAAAGCTGACATGCGTCCATCGGAATGACGTCGCAATCCACCTTATCAACATAATCTCCAACAGAAAATTTTACTTGCACCTTGTGTGTTATCTTTAATTTACCTGAATTGTACAGCCACTCCACATGGTGCGGTTCAGGATGCCGCCACATGGATAAACCCAATGCATGCACCAAATCCTTGCTGATGGCATTTGTGAAACTACCACCGTCAATGATCAGTTTGCAAGCCTTCTCCTTAATGGTGCACTGTGTTTTAAAAACGCTCCACCGCTGTCCCTGTGCATCATCTTCGGTCTGTACCTTCTCAGCTAGCAGGTTCAGCCCACTTGTTGGTACAACTTCTTCCACCTTTGTTTCACTGACTGCAAAATTGGTTGGCACCCCTGAAACATTTTGAACGGTAGGTGCTAATTTCTTCTTCTCATCAAGAGTAATCACCGCTGGTGATGCTACCTTGATAATTGTCTCCGCTGCCACCTTATGATTTTTTTTCTTTCTGCTCCACAACTGTAGTTTGCTGCTTCTGTGCATCCACAGGAGCCGCTGCTCTCAAGCGGGGCACCATAACAGCATCATATAGAGGAGGCAAAAATTCTGCTCGTAAAAAATTGCGGAAATCCTCCCAAGTAGTTGTCGAGTCCCACAGCTTCTTATAGCATTTCTTCTGACGCCACCATCCATAAACTTTATCATCCACACGCTCCAATGCAAGATCCAAAGCATCAAACTCATCAAAATTAGGATTTTCTGCAGCAAGCTTGTCAAACGTACTTTCCATCCTATCTTCCCAATACATATAATGCGCTGATGTTGCATTGCTTTCTAGCCACACTGTGATTTTTAGTGCCTCCCTCTTCACATTCTGGCGCTTGTAGCCATAGTAGTCAGGGTCGCCGTACATCTTCGACCAAGAAAAAAAATGCACCGTGAGAAACCCGATGCTCTGATACCAAGATGATACGGCTCAACTAGCTGTTGAGTCAAGATTGCCCGATCTTTCACGGTACACCTCCAGTAGCCTCCAATTAGACACAGTGACACGACGAATTGCCTATGTCCCCACGCCCAAACCTCCTCTCTACCCGTGCACACTGATGCACGAACAAACGATAGGATCACAAGGATCAAAACGTGACGATGATCTCAAGACTTCTCACCACGCCCTCAGTGCAATTCTTGATGGGAATCACAAGAACACAAACGATATGGCCGCCCCAACTTGGGCGATTTTCTGTTTTCTCATTACTTAACTAAAAACGGATCTGAAAAATACATGGGCGTCGCCCTGGCTGTTATATAGCCAACTCTCAACTCAACAGACGCATATGCATCTAAACTAACTTAGGTTCAACTAAAAGGAAAATATCTGAAGCGATCCAAATAATTAGGAAATAAACCGAACTAAATAAATATGCAGATCGACCCTACGACCAAATAACGCGGAGGCGTCCTAAAATTGGGTGCTACCTTTGATGGTTCGTGATCCTTCTTGATATCCATTCTGATCACGTGAAGATCCTGGACTCCTTGGATCGATTCCTTTCTTTCCGTATCTAGACAAGTAATCTGATGCATGCTCCTTGTACGTGGACCTGTATTGCTTGATTGCATGCGTCCTGGATTTACTAATCCCATGTGATTGAAACGTGATGGAGCATGACTTCTCTTCCTACGCCAAGTGCATGGCTTCTGTCGTGTAACTTTAGGCTGCAACACCGAACCAACATAGTTTGGTTCTGTAGAAATTCCAGGACCACATAATGCACGTTCTACTCCATCTACTCCTTGATGCATTTTAAGTACCTGAACCTGATATTTTTCTGCACTATTCGTGTGGCCTGCCATGTTTTCTGTGAATGGTTCTGTTGTAGTTGAATCAGCAATTGGTGATGGCATGCCCGTATCAAAAAAATTATAATCGGACGGATAAATTGAGGAAACCATCTTCATATTTAGAGGACGCATCGTATTCGCTGTTTGCAATTTTTTGGATCCATGGCAGACTGAAAAAAATGTGAAATTCGGCTGAACCATTTTCAAACGACACTTATTTTGAAACGCAGTGAGCAGGGTTAATTTTACGAAAAGCAAACACTCAAAATACTGGAAGAGGTAAAACAGTACTACCACCGTCCCGAAATATAATATATTTTAGCATTTTTCTGATATGGATATATCTATATGTGTATTAGTGCGTAGATTCACCCATTTCAGTTTGTATGTATTCCATATTAAAATATCTAAAACATCTTATATTTTGGTACGAATAAAGTAGAAAATTTAAAAATTAAAATATAATTAAAAAAATGAGGCATCAAGACATATACCCATATAAAAGGGTACCTTTTCAATCTCCAAATACCAGCTGCCAGCTATCTACTAACGGATGGACTTCTTACTCAACTTTGTGATCCTCCATACCGGGACATGAAGACTCATTTTTTATTTTATTGAAATCTTTGACAATACCTTAGCCTCTTTTTCTAGATTATTATTAAATTTTATTTTTCAAGATTAATAAATAATAACATGAATTAGAAACATTGCATACAGTTGACTAGACAATCTCGGTTAGTCCTTTTATTCTGACATTCTTCTGATAATTGAACTATTTGTTTCGAAAATAAACATGGTTTAGAGGTGATCTGGCAGAGACGTAGGCACATTGTTGTCTAAAACTGTTATGGATCATCTGGGCACGTCTGGGCGGTGTATTATCTTCGATTTAGATAGCACGGTTATATTTGCCTGGTTCTAAAGTTGAAGGGTGTAACATGTGCTGATTGAATGGATGAAAACACACCATTTCCTTTTATTCTACAATGGCGACATTAGTTTGTTCACCATAATGCCCATGTTCTGCATTGTCTATTCTTCCATTCTAAAACGAATCCTCACACAAGAAATCAACAATTAGCACTTTCACTTGGAATCCTCACACAAGAAATTAGCAACTGTACTTTTGTGATTATGACACGGCATGGCATTCATTATGCACTGTTCCTTTCTCAGGATCAGGGAAGCCGAACCCAGCCGCTAGCGGGTGGTTCAACACTTTGAACATGGAGCTAGCTACGAGCAACATTAGCTGCTTAGCTAGTAGAGAGAGCCAGTGTCTTAACTTTTGCTTATGCGTGGATCCCGGACTGATTGATATGGCTGAACACCAGAGATTCCCCAAAAAGCAGGGGAAGAAATATTCATGCTGATGCATGCATGAATGCACATCTATCTAAAAGTTTCGGGATGTATGGTTTATGTGGGGTTATAGTGCTGAACGGAATAGAATTATATTTCATCCACTTATTTAAATATTCTTGATTGATCATTACTCTGTGGAAAGTTCTCACTGGAATACATCTAAGCAAAAACAAACAAAAACAAAATGGCAATGATCCACATGTGAACCCCCAGGTCAATGCCGAGTTCTAAAAGTGATTGAGTTTGTTGTCAGTATGTTTCTGTACGTATCTCACTGATCCATAAATCCATTGATCTGTCATGCATCAACGAGGTAGTGGTGATGGAGCTTGCTATACAGCAAATTTGAAAATACCTCACAATAAAAGTATCTAGTGATCCTTTTTTAATAAATTGGCATTGGCAATATTACTAACTATATGAAAGATGGGAAGTTTAGCGAACGGAGAGCGCCCCACGCACTGTTCCCGGCAACAGTAGTTACTGTAGCCTGGAACAGTGTTGAATAGTAAAGGATCCCCGCCGTTCGCTGCCGATCCAACGGTCCACAGAACATGCCCGTGACGTTTTTGCAAAAAAACCCTTCCTTTATCGACAAATCAACCCACAGGCCACACCTTTACGAAGAAAAGGACCTTCCTGAAATTAAAGCAAAACACGAGGATTTTTTTGCAAAAACATCCGCAAAATTCCTCTTCCCCTCTCTCTCGCGAGCGACGCGGAGGTCGTTGCACACGGTTAACCGAAAACCGAGAAACCGAACTGAAAAAACCGAAACCGAACCGAAATTGTGGTTATTTTGGTTTCCGGTTAAGGTAACGGTTAGTAAAATAGCTAACCATATGCCTTGCGGTTAATACGGTTAATAACCGAAAACCGAATGGTTAACCAAAAAACCAAAATGCCTATTAACTTTTATTAATTTGCTACTTTTATTGACTTTTATTAACTTTACGGGTTACTTGTAGCATGTGATTTGCTACTTGTATAGGATTTTATTAACTTTATGGGTTATTTGGTTACTTTGGATCATATGCCTATTAATTTTATAGTCTATTCCGTTATTTTGTAATATATGGCTACAAAAAAATTTGTCATTTTAAAATTCGCGTCAACTTAGATTAATTTGGTTATTATCGAAACCGAACCGAAATTAAATGGTTATTACCGAAACCGAACCGTATTCTCGTACAAAACCGTATTTACCGAAATATTGAAACCGTATAAATAAAAAAACCGTATAAACCGAACCGAATTAACCATATTAACCGAACGCGCAGCCGGACCGGCAACGCCGCCACGCTCCGCCGCTCCCCGCTCAAATCGGAGCCCATAGGCCGCTCCGCCGTCGCCGCCTCCACCTCCTCCCCGAGCGCCGCCTGCCGCGACGCCCGAGCCGCACCGGGATCGCCGCCGCCGTGCCGCTGCCCCTCCGCCGCGCTCGCACCTCGCCGCCGCCGCTCCGGCGACCCAGAGGCGGCGGCGCTGCCGCTCCCGGGCACCCCGCGCCCAACCGCGCAGCCCAAATCGCGTTGTTTCGCCGCCGGCGAGCTCGCCGCCGCCGCGGTGGATCCGCCCGCTGGTGACGTCGCCACGGCGTCACCATGGACCTGGGCTGGCCAGGCGGGCTGCCTGCTGGGCTGGGCCAGCTGCTCTGCGGCTGGCTCGGCCTTCTCTGTTTTTTTTTCCATGTTTTCCTTTTTCTATTTTCGAAAGCTTTTGTAATTTTTCAAATACAAATTCAAATCAGTTCAAACCAATTCCTGCAAATTTTCCAAAAATCAAAATCTACATTTCAGAAACTTTGGGACTATTCCAAAAAATATTTCCAATCTTAAAAATTCCAAGTAGTACAAAAGGCCTCATTAATAGATTAAAACAAAACACAAAGATTAAAAGCTTATTAATTACAATAATGCAAAAAAACATACATACAAAATGCACACAAAAAAATGAACAACTTTTAGGTGTATTATGTAAAATTCAATATTTCCCACCTCATATAAAAAAACATAGTTTTCCATTGATAGTTTCTTGAGCAAACAATTTTTTCCTTCAAATTTGTGAACTACAATTTTTTACAAACATAAAGCTACGATAACGACAAATTGCTCACGTTTCTAACTGACCTTTTAAACATCATATGAAGTTGAATTTAAGAAACAATTCTAATTGTGCATTGAATTCCATGAATTATCATCTAATTATGGGGTTAAATTAAATGTTTAAAGCAAAAATACTAACTTACTACATCATTTCAAATAAATTAATATTTACAGATAATTCAACTGAACTCTCTTCAATTATGCAAATACATTTAATAAATGGTGAAAATAGTTAATATTTCGACATAACTATAATATATTTTCTCTAATTATGGTGCTAAATAGGAAAATTATAGCTAAATGGAACCATATTTGACCATTCCAATTTAGCTAACATATTTGGAAGCCATTACTAACTTATTTAAAAACATATAACTTAAATTCCTCTAATTATGTAGCAGCATTTAGAAAACAAATGCTTCATTAGATGAAAATTTGGAAAAACTGCAAATTCATTTCCTGTAATTATAATTTTATTTCAAATTGAATTTAATAGATGCTCACACAATGTATTTCCTCTGATTATTGAGCTAAATTAAATATTTAACACAAAACACAAACATGCCATATCAATTTGAAAAGGTTATTATTTAGAAATAATATAACTAAACTCCCTTCAATTATGCAATTCAATATAATAAATGATCAAATTGAACTTACCTCCCCCTAACTATGTAGTCAAATTAAAATAATGCTTTGTTACATGCACATCTCAAGAAACCACAAATTCATTTCCTCTAAAAATGTATTGAATTTAATAGATACTAATACAATAGATTTCCTCTAACCAAGGATCTAAATTTCATATTTACGTCAAAATACAAGCATAATATTTGGACATATCCATAATATATTCCCTCTAATTATAGTATCTGCCAACGATAATCCTCTGTTTAACAAACAACAACTACATTGATTAACAAAAATATATAATGCACATAATTTCCAGACGATAATATTTAACCACATCGAACAAATTAATGTTAAGGTTATTCTTTTCTAAAACATTTTAGAAAAATGTTAGAACCCTGACAAGTGGGACCATTTTGGTAAAAAAAAAATCCTTAAAATAAAAAGTGTTCAAAAAATAATAATTTCGCAACTACCCATCAGTAAAATATGGATAACACATCCAAACGATCAGAAAAATAAATGCTAACTATTTATATCAAAAAAAAAACATGTTTTAATATTCCAATTTACTAAATATTTCAAAAAAATCCAAATGCACTTCCTCTAACTATATAAAGGTAAATTTATTAAATACTCAAATAATGCATGCCCTCTATTTATGGACTTAAATTGAACATTTCAATTTGGTAATTAATTGAATGCAACCTAAATAAACTAACTCTAATTATGGAACTTAATTCTACAAATATTCATTTTCACTCATTACGAACATAAATTAAATATTAGTGGAAACATAGAATTTCAACATTTCCAATTCGCTACATGTTTGAAGATACTCCACATGAAAAATTCCGGTGAATTCCAACATTTTGAAACCCGACGGGTGCGGTGTGTCACCACATCATGATGCCTATCTCTGCTACTACCGAAGCACACATGCATGCTCTACCATCAAGATACATGTATCTCAAATATTAATTTGTTCTATAATTAGTTCAATGCTATCAGTTACTTCCTTCAGATGAATGTTTACATTCGAATATGTATTTCTCTTTAGAAAAGATGTATGTTTCCAGTCATTCAGTTTGCATTGATACTAGCGTTTACCAAATAAATATGTAACTTACAGGTAAAGAATGGAAACTATGTGATAGTTAACTACACATATTAGCATTTAGCAAGAACAAAAAATCTGTTCAAAAACTTTAAGCATGCACATCCAAATATAATGCGCAAAAATCTCACCAAGGGCGTGGCGTGACGCCACGCTAAATTCAACTAGTTAAGTTGGACGCAGAAGCTCTTCTCAGTTGAGATATCATTTCTCGAATTGAAGGACCTGTGTGTCAAGCAAAATCAACTAACTTTCTCGGTGCAGCATATTTCAACCGGCGGGGTCATTCACGCCAAATTACGGCTTCAACTTCTTGAACTTTGGGTCAACAAATAATATTCTACTTGCTTAACTGATATTTTCATTTATGTTTACACTTTTCTAGAAGAATATGAATCTGTAATATTATTCGTCTTTGTACTCCTTTGGATATTTCTAATGACGAGAGCATAAATATCAACAAACTAGTCAAAACAACACTAATTAGGAGAAACCGACATCCGCATGAGAGTAGCTTGCCTTTCTAACCGATAAGTTTTTCTCACACAATCCTCGAACAATGTTCACTTTTTGTTGGGCACTAAATAAGAATACTAAGATAACAAGCCGTGAGTGCAAAATAACGTAAAATTTTATTTTGCACATATAATGGCATAAAAATGTTATTTATTCCAAAATCACATAAACATAGGTGATCAGCACTTTTTTCGATATAGGTTATCTGTCACTTAATTGACATATAAACAACATCTTTAGAGGGTAACAGTGAATTTTTTTATTTGAGAAAACCCATTCGGCGAGAAAGACACAGTTAAATCGTTTAAAAGTCTGGGTAAAAATGGTCTTTAGTTGGTTATTTAAATACACTGATCTCTTTTATGAGAGACGAGTACTACGTCGAATGTTCGAGGGAGGAAAGATATGAGAAGCGACAAGCAAATTGTCGCCCATGTAGGGCCTGTTTGGTTACCCGCATCGTTTTTTGGCCCTTTTGCATCCGTGACTCACTAGGGACTGGCTGAGTAAAAACGCGGACTGGGCCATGTTCTGCACTTCGTTTGATTGTCTGCATATCGTTTTTCCTTTTTCCCTATTTTTCTCTATTTTCGTGTTTGGTTGTATACAAGTTTCATGTACTCTCACCACTTGCCTACGTGGTCAGATTACCTCACACCACCATACGAACAAATTCGTCTATGCGATGACCACATGAGAAGCGGCGAGCAAGATAACAGCGGCGCTGGCGAGCAAGACATGGAGGCGGAGGTAGCGACAGTAGCTACGGTAGCGCCAGTCAAATTTGCGCCGGCGCCGGTGAAGTAGGACACCATGAACACGTGAGAGCCACATGAGCTGCGGGAGCAGGATAATGGCGCAGCATGCCGATGGTGCGGTGGCGAATGTATCGGCAGAAGCTACTCGACATCGGCGAAGCAGCTAACGCAGAAGCACACTATGAACTCTTTTTTTGCGAAAAGGACCCTGGTATTAAAAGAAACATCGAACCGTACAAAACACCTCAACAAAAGCGAAATTTACAACGAGATCATTGAGATGTCCTTCGTCTTCAACCTCCAGACCGTGTTGACAGCGCGCCGCCGCTGCCGCTCCTCCCTGAGCCGGCTTGACGTTATTGCTTGCGTACGGAAAGTCGCCGAACGGGTCAAGAAGACCACATCTGTCCCGGTGCCAAAGAAGAAGGATGAACCGCCGACGAAGCTCCACGACGATCCGGAGATCGTCACCGCCAGAAGAAGCCCTTGAGAAACACACCACTCCCACAAACTTCTCGACGTCGCCGTCGAGATGGGGTTGAAGCCGGTGAGACCTTATTGAAAGTGACGCCGCCGCCGCCATCAAAACGGCGCCCCAACAAACCTTGACAAGAAAACCAGAAAACGGAGCCCTCCCGTCGATGAGGGCCGAGATCCACCGCGCCTCCATGGCCTGAAGCCCACAGAGGCGGGGGAGATCAGCGGCGGCGCCGACGAGAGGCTGACCTAATCGCCTCGTACATGCGCCTGGGAGCTCCTGCCTCCTACGTACCGCTTCGTGTCTAACTCGGATAAAAGCACACTATGAACTCAGTTCAACAAGGAGACTCTAAACTCTAAACGCGTACAAATATACATTATACTATCTATGCGTATATGTCCGTCAAAATGAAAAGGTTACAACATGAAAGTTGTGAGAAACGGCGAAATCGATCTACTCACCAAAGGAAATTTCAAACGCTCGATCGAGTGCGACGAATTTGATAAAATTCGTCTAAAAAGGAGCAAACATCACTCCGAAATTCAAAAGTTACAGGCAATGAAACTCGAAAACCGAGTACGGGGATGGAACCTACTCGTCGACGCGCACATATGTCATGTACAAAGTTTTTTGAATCGAAATCTAGTTATTTAGATTAGAGAGGATTTGGATGAAGGAGTTTAAGGAGAGGTGAGAGAGGCAAGCACGACCTACCTGACGCCTATGACAACTAATGTGGGTTCGCTCGGGA
This sequence comes from Poa pratensis, assembly GCA_947311845.1. Classification (NCBI taxonomy): domain Eukaryota; kingdom Viridiplantae; phylum Streptophyta; class Magnoliopsida; order Poales; family Poaceae; genus Poa; species Poa pratensis. The sequence goes on along the minus strand of CAMZMU010000093.1, from coordinate 39,095,329 downwards.
GCACCAAATCTCCTCTCCGAGTTTCTCCGAGTTCTTAAGCTATTGTTTCGGTTACAGATAAATTAATGCTGGTGTACTATAGCCCGATGCTTCAAGAATGCCATGCTTTATAGGCCCCTTCTTTTCAGCTTCTAAGTCAGATTCTAGCCCAAAATCTACAAAAGCCCAAAAGAAGGGTCGAGCTTGTAGCCAGCTTTTTTCCACCGAGAATCTAGTTTTGTTCGTAAACCCAGAATCGAGTCGGGAGTCGATTCTGAGCAGATTCCCGCAAGTGAATCGAAGGGGTATCCTATCTAGACATATCATTGCTTCCAATTTACGGAGAACTGCCACCGCCGAGGGAGTAAAAAAAAGGAAACTCACAGAGGCCCGCAACCCCTGCTCGCTCGACTCGCTCGTCCCCCGACTCGCTCGTCCTCTCCCGAAAATAATGGCGGCTAGGGTTTCCTGCTTCCCCGCCGCCGCCGCCGCCAGTGCGGGCCGCCGCTGAGCCCGACCCCGCGTCGCCGCTCCGCCGCCGACGTCCGGCGGCCGCCGCCCGACCCACTCCTCCTTCCGCCGCCCCGACCCGCTCCTCCTTCCGCCGCCCCCACCCGCTCCTCCTTCCGCCGCCGTCCGCCGCCGACCTCGCCATGTCCTCCTCCCAGCCCCCGCCGTCCTCCTCCCAGCCCCGCCGCAGGTACCAAAACTTCCCTGTTTTGCTTTGTGTTTATTTCGGTGATTGGGAGGCTATTGTGGCAATAGGTAGTTTGTAGTTCAATTTGCTTGCAGTGATAATAAGTATTTAGCAATTTGTGTAATTCCTAAATCACTAGCATCGACTATTGTGGCCAGATTTGCATCACTAGCATCAATTTGCTTGTAGTTCAATGATTGCATGGATCACACGTTCGTTGGGAGAACCCAAGAGGAAGGTATGATGCAGTGTAGCAGCAGTTTCCCTCAGTATGAAACCAAGGTTTAATCGAACCAGTAGGAGCAAGAAATCACTTCTGAATGTTGTCAGTGGCACGCTGACGTGGAACCTGCACACAACACAATCAAACTACTTTGCCCCAACGAAACAGCGAGGTTGTCAATCTCACCGGCTTGCTGAAAACAAATGATTAAACGTATGGTGTGGAAAACAGTAGTAAATTGCAGAGAATGAAAAGGAATAGTGTTTGCAGTTGGTTGTATTATCAGTGTAAAAGAATGGACCGGGGTCCACAGTTCACTAGTGGTGTCTCTCCATAAAATATAACTAACATGCTGGGTGAACAAATTACAGCTGGGCAATTGATAAAATATTGAGCGCATGACAATGCATATATATGACATGATGATTACTATGATATTCATGTGGGCATTACGACAAAATACATAGACCGTTATCCAACAACGTCTATGACTAATAATCCACCGCCAGGTTGTCATACCGAGTTCCCCGTTGGTATTAAGTTGCAAGCAACAGATAATTGCATTAAGTAATGTGCGTAATGTAAACAAATGCATTAGACCTAACGGCGCACCCTTAAGCTAAGCATCGGTTATTTTATCTCTAGTGGCAACAGCACATCCACAATCTTAGAAGTTATTGTCACTCTCCCAGATTACCGGAGACATGAACCCACTATCTAGCATAAATACTCACTCTTGGAGTTACAAGCATCTACTTGGCCAAAGCATCTACTAGTAACGGAAAGCATGCAAGATCATAAATAACATATAAGATAGATTGATAATCAACTTGACATAGTATTCAATATTCATCGGATCCCAGCAAACACAACATGTAGCATTACAATAAGATGATCTTGATTATGATAGGCAGTTCACAAGATCTAAACATGATAGCATAAAGTGGAGAGACAACCATCTAGCTACTGCCATGGACCCGTAGTCCAAGGATGAACTACTCACGCATCACTCCGGAGGCAGGCATGGTGATGTAGAGCCCTCCGGTGATGATTCCCCTCTCCGGCAGGGTGCCGGGAAGAGCTTCTGAACCCTCCCGAGCTAGGGTTGACGGAGGCGGCGTCTCTGGAACTTTTCGTGGATAATGGCTCGGGTGTTTAGAATTTTCGCGTCGGGAGGAATAAATAGGCGAAAGGACGGCGGCTGCGGAGCCACGAGGGCCCCACACCATCCCATGGCGCGACAGGGGGGCCCGCGCGGCCCCATGGTGTGGGTGCCATGTGGCCCTCCTCCGTCTCTCCTCTGGACTCCGTCTTCGTGTTGGAAAAATAGGAGGTTATGTCCAAGTTTCGTCCAATTCCGAGAATATTTCCAGACTAGCTTTTCTGGAATACAAAAACAGCAAAAAATAGGAACTGGCACTGTGGCATCTTGTTAATAGGTTAGTCCCAGAAAATGCATAAAAATGCTATGAAGTGTATATAAAACATGTAACAATTGGTATAATATCAACATGGAACATCAGAAATTATAGATACGTTTGAGACATATCAAGCATCCCCAAGCTTAGTTCTACTTGTCCTCGAGTAGGTAAAACGATAAAAACAAAATAATTTCTGAGATGACATGCTACAATCATAATCTTGATCAAATAGTATTGTAAATCACATGTTATGAATGAAGTGATCCAGGTCAATGGTCTATAGTTTGCTAGCAAGTAGATAATGAGCAAACAACTGAATCATATAAGCAAAAACTTTTCATGAATAGTACTTTCGAGACAAGTATCAAAGAGTTTTGCATAAGAGTTAACTCATAAAGCAATAGGTTATAAGTAAAAGATATTTAACCAACACAAAGGAAGATTTAAGTTTTAGCAATTGCTTTCAACTTTCAACATATATATCTCATGGATATTTGTCAACACAAAGCATATAATAAGTGCAATATACAAGCATATAAAAATTGTTGCACCAAAGTTGACACTAGTGTTTGCTTCTAATATAGAAAGAAGTAGGAAAACTGACTCAACATAAAAGTAAAAGAAAGACCCTTCGCAGAGAGAAGCTGGGATTAAATCATGTGCTAGAGCTTTTTAAGTTTTTGAAATCATATAGAGAGTAAAAATAAGTTTTGAGAGGTGTTTGTTAATTGTCAACGAATCAGAAAATGGAAAGTACAATATGACCCCTGCCAACCAGACTTTTAAGAGCGGCTCCCATGAAGGACGTTATTTCTACCAGCAAGGCAGATCATCCCTCTTTCTCTTTTGTTTACACATGCAGGTATTTCACTGTTTGTCATTGCTTGACCGATAAATCAGGGCAAAAATGTGAAGAGAATTAAGCGGTTAAAGTTGTAATTAATTGGGACTGGGCACCCCATTTGCCAGCTCTTTTTGCAAAATTAATGGATAAGCGGATGTATATGCCGCTGATGCATGTAAAATGCATACATGAACTTTGCAGTTTATTCACTCATATTCTAATCATATTTGCATCATATAAGGGTTATACCACTGTTATTTAATGATTTTAGGAAATAAAATAATTGTTTCCTATTTTTATGGAATTAACCCTGCGCAGGCAGAAAACCCTATTTCTTTCCTTTTATATTTCAGGGACCCAAACGTCGTCATAAAATTCTGGAAAAATACAGAGGTCATTATTTTGGAAGGAAGAAGACGTAGGAGCGAAGGAATCAAGCAAACGGAGCCCGCAAGGCTCAAAGGGGGTGGCCCACGCGGCCAGGTACTGTGCCCGCGTGGGAACCACCCGTTTGGGCCTCGTGGCTCTGCAGCCGTCGATCCTTTCTCCACCGTCTTCGTCTTGACCTAAAAACGCCTATAAAAAAGGTCCCATGACGTTTCGCGAAAGGGGCGCCGCACAAACACAGAAACACCGAAACGGAGATCAGGAGCTGCAGATTGGAGGGGGAAAACTCCGGCGGGGCGCTGCCGGGGTGGTCTCCACCTTCTCCAACGACTTCTCCACCGTCTCCATGATGAAGGGGGAGTAGTCCACCCCCTGGATTTGGGTTTGTGGTGGTAACTTATGTATCTCTCCTCTCTTTGAGCTTCACTAATTAGTACCGTATGAGCTGCTGAACATGATTACGGTCATCTATGTAATTCCCATGGTGGATATTGTGGTGTGAGATAAAATTTGTTATGCATTTACTGTTGTGTTGGATCTTTTATGACTTGTCATACTTTGGAGATATTCTATGATGCATGTGATGGTTTGATTTATGCATAATGCCTTGTTTATCTTTATCATGAGGTGATTGACACCACCAAGTGTAGATAGATGAGAGAGGTGTGGTCACACACACGAAATATAAATCATTGCACTAGTGTTTAGAATATTGTCCATTAAGAAGTATGATGTATGTGGGTACGGGATGGCCGATGTGACACGGCATAGGTATTGAGTGACACAGTACCGCCCAACATCCTTTATCTGGGGGTAAAAAGAAAGAGTATGATGTGGGAGTGAGAGCAACCACGCTAGCCTTACGAGGGTGACCTAGCAACACAAATGAGTACTTCTTTCAACTATGTGTTTTAGGACATATAGCCGTTATAAAAGCTACCATTAAAACATGACAATTATGTGTACTTTATCTATAACATGATAATCACCGCAGATGAGAGAGAGAGGATTAAGTGAACCCATGAACCCATGTCCATTGTTCCTAGAAGAGAAAACCTTTGTCTTGTCCTCTTGCGTTGAAGAGGATTGGGACACTTTTACATTCTTGTTTTGCTACATCGAATTTCCATCCATCAACCACCTTGTTCTCCAAACTTGTTTAGTGCATAATCAACTAAAACTTGTGACACTTTAGTTGTAGGGAATGGATAACTTTTCCTTCTTGCTCCTGCGGATCGATACCTTACTTCCACATTGAGAGGTGCTACAGTGATCCCTTGCTCTTGGGGGTTATCAGCCGCTAGTCCGGTGGTAAAGTCTGTTTGACAGTTGACATAAAGACATCCACCCCGTCCTCATGAGCTTGGTAAACATTGACACAAAATAGGAGTAATAAAGTTTGAATAGTTTAAAGGTAGCACATGAAAAATTTACTTGGAATGGCAAAAAATACCACATATAGGTAGTTATGGTGGACACAGATGGCATGGATTTTGGCTCAAGGTTTTGGATGCACGAGAAGCATTCCCTCTCAGTACAGAGTTTAGGCTAGCAAGGTTATTTGAAGCAAACACAGGATATCAACCGACACAGCAAGACTTATATGAAAACATATTGCAAGCATTATAAGACTCTACACTGTCTTCCTTGTTAACCAAACCCTTTTACTAGAAAATATCTAGACCTTAGAGATACCAATCATGCAAACCAAATTTCAACGAGCTTTACGGTAGTTTTCATTAATAGGTTTTAACTACATGATACAAAAGCTTAAACATGAACTACTTGATAACTCAAAACAATTGACAAGTATCAAATTATCCAATACAGTGATCTACAAGAATATGTAAGCTTTTTCCATTATACCATCTACCACATGCAACATTTTCTGTTCCAACCAAACACCAATCAATTTATTTCAACATAAACTCTCCAAACAATTATAAGTGAAGCAAGAGAGTACTTTCTTTAAAAGAACTAACAGCTCTGAATAAGAGATGCATGCAAAACAGGAGCTAAAAGCATAGCAATAGCTAGATAAGAATACTCAACAAGTATAAGTGAAGAATAGGAGTATTCATATGAAAAAGCGGAGCGTGTCTCTCTCCCAATCAAGAATGCTGGGTCCAATCAAGTTGACCATAAAAAAAATACTGAAAATAAAAGCACACAGACGCTCCAAGTAAAGCACATATGATGTGAAAGAATTAAAATATAGTTTCACTAGAGATGACCTGATAAGTTGCTGATGAAGAAGGGGATGCCTTGGGCATCCCCAAGCTTAGACGCTTGAGTCTTCTTGAAATATGCTGGGGTGATCCATGGGAGCATCCCCAAGCTTAAGCTCTTCACTCTTCTTGATCACATTATATCATCCTTCTCTCTTGACCCTTGAAAACTTCCGCCACACCAAACTCAAAGTAATTCTCATTAGAGGGTTAGTGCACAATCAAAAACTCACATGTTCTATAAGGACACAAACATGACCGTTACTTTTAACATTAGCTACTGCCACTGATGTTATGTGAAGCTCTTCACCCTAAAAAAGAATTCCACTCAACACTAGTAAAAGAGAGAATGCGAAAAATAAAAGACAGAATCTGTCTAAACAGAACAGTCCGCAAAGACGAATTTTTTCGAGGCACTTACGTTGCTCAGATCGAAAAACTTTAAACTAACGAAAGATGCGTACATATCTGAGGATCACGCACAAAAATTTGCAGATTTAAATAATTTTTCTGTGATTTTACAGAATTAAAACGGTGAACAGCAGAAATCTGTTCCTGCGCAGAAATCCAAATCTAGCATCATCTTCCTATTAGAGGCAATACTTGGCACAACAATGCGATAAAATAAAGATACAAAGGAATTGTTACAGAAGTAAACAACTCCTTGACTAAAACTGAAAACAAAAGATAATGGGTTGCCTCCCAAAAGCGCTTTCTTTAATGCCTTTTAGCTAGGCTTGAAGATTTTAATGATGCTCTCATAAGAATAAGAGTTGAAAAACAAAAGAGAGCATCAAGAGGCAAATATCAAAACATTTAAGTCTAACCCACTTCTATGCAAAGGAATCTTGTAACAAAATAAATTATTGAAGCATAAAGCAACTAGCATAGAAAGATGAAACAAATAAACTTCAAAACTTTCAACATAAAGAGAGGTGTTTTAGTACTTGAAAACTTTTACAACCATATTTTCCTCTCTCATAATAACTTTCAGTAGCATCATGAACAAACTCAACAATATAACTATCACATAAAGCATGCTTTTCATGATCTACAAACACATAATTTTTATTAAGCTCAAAAGTGGGGTTATCAAACCCACTTTTGACAATAATAGTATAATAAATATCATTAGGCAATATAGGACCATCATCAAGAGCATTATCATATATAACATTAGGGAGCACATTTTTACTTTCTGCAATTTCCTTTTCTACTTGAGTCAAGGAGTTTTACTTCAAATTTATCAAAAGGAGATATTTCAATAGAATCATGACATTCAACAATATAGCATTCTTCCTCCTTAGGTAGGCATGGAGGGTAATCATATAATGTAAGAGTTAAAGAGTTACTATCATTAGAGGAGGTAGATCCTCCTTTTGTTCATCACTCTCTCCTCTTTTTCATCCAATGAGCTTTCAGTTTCAGCAATTTCTTCTCCCACAGGTTCCTGAAAGGTTTTTTTTGAGAATAAGTTTTCTCAAGAAATTCAGTGATATAAGGATTATCATTGTAATATTCAAGGCAATAACCAAGTATAGCAAAATTCAGATTTATAAGGAGCATCATCATCTTGAATATAACCAGCAATTTCATAGGCACCCTTAAAAACAAATTCTTCAATTTGTTCAAGATTACCAAAGTCATAGTTTCCTTTAGCATAAGCAGCCAAGGTTTCATTATCATTATAATCACATTGGAAAGGGAGGTGTTTATGCCTTCTACAACATAAAGATTCATTAAAGCAGTAGGATTCATCATAAGTAGAGCACAAGTTTTAGCAAAATAATTCAATCTACTTATTTGTTCCCATAAATATTTCCCTTTTTGAGAAAGCGGTATTCCTTATAATAATTTTGTTGTTCCTCGTGAACCCACTTAGCCAATAAGATTTTGTTTCAAAGAGAGAAGCCATTGATAGCAAGTAAACAACTAGACATAATAACAAACCGAAATAAACTAGATGCAGAAAACTAATTTTTTTGTGTTTTTGATAAATAAAGCAAACAAGACTAGATAAAAATAAACTAAGCAAGACAATAACAAAGTAAAGAGATTGGAAGCGTGAAACTCCCCTTGCAGAAATCCTCTTGCTCCCCGGCAACGGCGCCAGAAAAAGCTTGATTGCGTGGATCACACGTTCGTTGGGAGACCCCAAGAGGAAGGTATGAAGCAGTGTAGCAGCAGTTTCCCTCAGTATGAAACCAAGGTTTAATCGAACCAGTAGGAGCAAGAAATCACTTCTGAAGGTTGTCAGTGGTGCGCTGACGTGGAACCTGCACACAACACAATCAAACTACTTTGCCCCAACGAAACAGTGAGGTTGTCAATCTCACCGGCTTGCTGAAAACAAAGGATTAAACGTATGGTGTGGAAAACAGTAGTAAATTGCAGAGAATGAAAAGGAACAATGTTTGCAGTTGGTTGTATTATCAGTGTAAAAGAATGGACCGGGGTCCACAGTTCACTAGTGGTGTCTCTCCATAAAAGATAACTAACATGCTGGGTGAACAAATTACAGCTGGGCAATTGACAAAATATTGAGCGCATGACAATGCATATATATGACATGATGATTACTATGATATTCATGTGGGCATTACGACAAAATACATAGACCGTTATCCAACAGCGTCTATGACTAATAATCCACCGCCAGGTTGTCATACCGAGTTCCCCGTTGGTATTAAGTTGCAAGCAACGGATAATTGCATTAAGTAATGTGCGTAATGTAAACAAATGCATTAGACCTAACGGCGCACCCTTAAGCTAAGCATCGGTTATTTTATCCCTAGTGGCAACAGCACATCCACAATCTTAGAAGTTATTGTCACTCTCCCAGATTACCGGAGGCATGAACCCACTATCTAGCATAAATACTCACTCTTGGAGTTACAAGCATCTACTTGGCCAAAGCATCTACTAGTAACGGAAAGCATGCAAGATCATAAATAACATATAAGATAGATTGATAATCAACTTGACATAGTATTCAATATTCATCGGATCCCAGCAAACACAACATGTAGCATTACAATAAGATGATCTTGATCATGATAGGCAGCTCACAAGATCTAAACATGATAGCATAAAGTGGAGAGACAACCATCTAGCTACTGCCATGGACCCGTAGTCCAAGGATGAACTACTCACGCATCACTCCGGAGGCAGGCATGGTGATGTAGAGCCCTCCGGTGATGATTCCCCTCTCCGGCAGGTGCCGGGAAGAGCTTCTGAACCCTCCCGAGCTAGGGTTGACGGCGGCGTCTCTGGAACTTTTCGTGGATAATGGCTCGGGTGTTTAGGGTTTTCGCGTCGGGAGGAATAAATAGGCGAAAGGGCGCGGCTGCGGAGCCACGAGGGCCCCACACCACCCCACGGCGCGGCAGGGGGGCCCGCGCGGCCCCATGGTGTGGGTGCCACGTGGCCCTCCTCCGTCTCTCCTCTGGACTCCGTCTTCGTGTTGGAAAAATAGGAGGTTCTGTCCAAGTTTCGTCCAATTCCGAGAATATTTCCAGACTAGCTTTTCTGGAATACAAAAACAGCAGAAAACAGGAACTGGCACTGTGGCATCTTGTTAATAGGTTAGTCCCAGAAAATGCATAAAAATGCTATGAAGTGTATATAAAACATGTAACAATTGGTATAATATCAACATGGAACATCATAAATTATAGATACGTTTGAGACGTATCATTCAATTTAGTTATAGTGTAATTCTAGAATAATTGGTAAACATGAACTGATTAATTGGTTCTTGTTGTGATAGAAAGAGAAGTTGAAAACCCCCAAAGCAAATTGGGATGCAGTAGCTCACCGAGCTTTTCTTGATGTGTGCATCGAAGTCCGGTTAATGTTTTGAATGCCAATGGTAAAGTCAACATGACAACAAACTTCAACAAGCGCACCAAGAGAAACTATGTTTGGAGTCAATTGAAAAATAGGTGGGACACCCTGAAAAAAGATTACACTGTTTGGAAGGGATTGCTTCAACATGCATCTGGTATAGGAAGAGATCCTATCACTAATACCATTGATGCTGATGATGGTTGGTGGGAACTTGAGATACAGGTAATGATGCTGCTGGGCACTTTGTAAATGTTTGGCTTAGGTGTTTCTTCTTATGTGCTATACTGATGTTTCTTTATGCATGAAGATGTGTCCAGAGGCAGCCAAGTTTCGCATAGCCCCACTACAAGATGAGGAGGACTTGAAGATAATATTTGACAAGAATGTTGTGACAAATGTGACTGCTAGGGTGCCACCATCATCTCACGACCGAGCTGCTAAGGCTGCAGCTTCTCAGACCAATGTTTGCAATGTTGAGGAACTTGATGGTTCAGGTTGTGAAGGTGAAACCGAGACTACTATTACACCTTTGCGTAATAAGAAGAACAAGAGACTACTATCTTGTCGACTCTGGATATCCCAATAGAACTGGTTATCTCGCCCCATTCAAAGAGCAACGCTACCATGTTCCTGAATTCCAAGGTGCGCCTCCACAAAACATGCAGGAGAAATTCAACCATCTTCATTCATCTCTACGAAATGCCATTGAAAGAGCATTTGGCGTCCTTAAGATGAAGTGGCGTATTCTGCTCGGGATACCATTTTTTCCAGAAGAAGAGACGCAGTCGAAGATCATCACTGCAAGCATGTGTTTGCATAACTTCATTCGTGATAGTAAGCTATATGATGGCCATTTCGACACGATTGAGCGAGGCTCATATATCCATGTGGATAGTGCATCTTATGTCGGGGAGTCACCTCATCTTCTTCCGATGAAGTCATGCGTGGGACGCGGCAGAGAATTGCTGAAAGTTTAGTTGCATGAGGAGTATTCTAATTGTAATTGTTGAATCACTTAAAATGACTTTTATTTTATTTTGGCAATTGATGAATTGTAGAACGTATGGAATTTGTACTAAAAAAGACTTATGTATTCATTTCTATCTCATTTGTACTAAAACCTAGCTTACAAATGAAATTTAGGGGCACTAAAGACATTTCACCACTCACCCCATCAAACAAGCCAAATGTCTAGAAGCTGAAAAGAACAGAGGTAACAGATTTTGCCAGCTTCTACCCACCACAGATTCTCCCCACAATCTTCCAAAATCTAGCTTCTCTAGAATCATAAGCTCAAAAGAAGGGCGCCATAGTCGTGACGTGAGACCACTGTGTTGCTGTGCTCTGAATTAGCGACAAGCCGACAACCGAGAGAGGGAGTGGGCGTGTTTGGTAGGTCAGGGAGAGGGACCCAAAAATGAGTGTTTGGTGGGCTGTATGGGCCTTGCGTTTTTCATCGTACGGACTCCGATGCATGCAGAAACACTGTTCTACTTAGCCTCTGAAAACACTCAAATCGGCCGTTTTTCCACCAGGGCCAGTGCGTGCAACCGAGCACCAGTGATCCAAAAAATTATGAGTTTTGAAGAATTCTGAAAAAAAAAAGATGTACCCAATTATGTATTCCAAAAACGTGCAAAAAAATAACTTTAAATACGTTGTATTTTGGGCTACGCGAAAATGATAAAATTTGAGATTTGAAAATATACATATTTAGATCCACACTTTTGTCATTTTCGTGTAGTCCAAACTACAACGTATTTGAAGTTGATTTTTTGCAAGTTCGTGGGATATATCATTGGTTACATCTCTGGGTTTTTAAAAACTCATATGTAGTGTTTTTGAATTTTTCAAACCACCAGGATCACTGGTGCTCGGGAGCCAAAGACACTATCCGAAGAACTCGCAGCGATATCTTTCATTTGTCTGCCAGTGCCAGCCATTCAAGAACTGACACGATAGAGCGTTGAAACAGAGTGTGATTTGCTGGTCCATCGCTACATTGTCCATTCATCTACACTACCATATTGGTTGCTTCGAAGCTAACCATTTTATCTCTTGCCTTTGACTAGTGCATGGTTCATGGTTGTACATGGGTTGTTGTTAAATTGATGTCCTAAGGGCATCTCTAACCGATCCCCAATAACCGGTTAGAGGAGTAAAAGATACCCTTTTACTCCTCTAACTGGACCTAACCGAACTCTCAAACCGTTTAGAGGAGTAAAAAATTTACTCATCGGTGCCGCCGACTCCTATATTTACTCATCCAACACCACGATGAGTAAAAGATTCCCTGCCCGTTTTTGCGTTCACACTGCCTATATCTTCCTCCACGCACAGCCGGTGTTGCTCCCCACCTCCGATCCGTCTCCGCCCCGCCGCCATGGTCGCCACCAAGCCAAGCTGGGCATGGGACTAGCTCCGTCTCGACTTCCTCTATGCCCGAGTATGCGGAATCAATCTGCAGCGCCACGAATCGAGCTCACGGTCACCGTTTCCTCCCACCCCGACGTAGCTCCGCCGTGGAGAAATTCCATCGCCCCCGAGATCCTCCGGTTCTTCCGCGCACGGTGGAGGCTCCACCGACCCCTCCTCTTCATCCTCGTCAAGGGAAACAGGCCGGCGCCGTCCCGTTCCTCGTCAAGGTCGTTTTCTTCCACCTTCTGCTTGTCCATGGTGAGCAGCACCAGCTTCGTCAAAGCGGCTGGCCTCCCGCCGCTAGCCCCGTCCTGCTCGGGCGGCCTCCGCACCTGGCCCCGTCCTGCTCGGGCCGGCCTCCCGCCGATGGCCCCGTCCTGCTCTCCGGCGCCGTCGATCTCGCATAGCAAGCTCGTTCTCCCAGCCTCGGTCACGAAATCGAGGGAGGAGCCGGCCTCCTGCCGCCAGGTTCTGGTAGCGAAGGTCGCCGCCGTCCTGGTCCTGGCCGGGTGCAGACGAGGCGGGGATTCGACGGAAGGTGCCCCGTGTGGAGAAGGTTTCGCGCAGAAGTTTATGTCAAATTCGGTTGAAATTGTCTCAATTTTGGTTGAATCTGTGTGAAATTCGGTTGAATGGGTGTTTTACTCCTCTAAAGTTTTGGGGATCGGTTAGGAACCGTTGGTCTTTAGAGGAGTATTTTTACTCCTCTAAGTTTTCTCCAGAGGTTTACTCCTCTAAACTTTAGGGGATCGGTTAGAGATGCCCTAACTGCGGCAGACAATGAGGGTGTTGCTTATCGTCAGTAGTTGAGTATAATTATATGTCAAAACTGAAGATTTTCCAGTGCGGCCGTTGGTTGAACGCATGGGGAAACATGACGACATTAAAACCATAGTATCTTACAGTAAGCAATTAGAAACTTCATGATGAGATCAGCCACAAAACAGCTTTGCATAAGAAAACAAGACGGAACTGCCTTTACCCGGACCCTTCTCTATAAACAAACACAACTCTGCGTGCAAAAGTTGGGGCAGCTAGATTTAGTCCGAGTACTCGAGCGGAGGAATGCTCCCTGGACGATCTTGACTAGAAAGCGTTGCTAGACTCCTACGAAATCACGATTGGTTCCAGTAGTGTCATTCCAGCCTAGAGAAAATAAAAATCGAACCTAGATACTGGTCCAACTTTTTAAGTACACCTGCTTGCGCTAAAGCTGCATATTTAATTAAGCAGTGTAGCACTAGTACTCCCTCCGATCCATATTAGTGGGCATAGCTTTGTCTAAATTCATATGTATCTAGTTAAGTATTTAGACTAGATACATGTGTATCTAGACAAAGTTGTGCCCACTAATATGGATCGGAGGGAGTATATATATTTCTTCTCTCGTAAAAGGTCCGTGGGGCAATTTCCCTCGGAACACATAAGCACTTTTGCCAGGATCCTGTTGGACGTTTTTTTTTTTTTTTTTTGAGCCTCTCCTGAGTGTACAAGTTGTAGCATCTGTTCAGAGGATCCTGTTGGACGTTAGGAAGAAAGCCGCGTCTCTGCGCAGGTCGCGTGAAACGGCGGATTTTGGTGGTAATCAAGGCAGCATCTCCGGCTTCCGGTCGAGTAGCACATTACCAGGGAGGTGGTGGACGCTCTGTTTTATCCGGTGCCGTGCGTGCTTGTGATGTGAGCACCGCTTTGGCCGGGAAATTGATAAAGCTTTCTGATATCATATGCTCATGTTAGAATAAAAAATGTGTAAAATATTTCAAAAAAATTGAACAAAATGGTGAAGAACATATATAAATGTTCAGCAACATGCCAAATTTCATGGTAAAATAAATTTTGTGGTGTTGTGTGCAAAAAAACAAATTTAGTGGCTAAAATGGGATTTGAAAATATTTTTTGGAGCACTCTTTTTTTTTTGCATAGAGCACCACACATATCTTTTCATAACAAAACTTGCCTCGTATGTATAACATTCGTATATGTTCATCTTCAATTTGTTTAAGAATTTTTTGAAATATTTTACTATTATTTTTTAGAATTTTAGCATATGACCTCAGGAGCCAAAACACCGTTGCTGCAAGTAAAATTCAACAGTAAAAAGGAGGGCACTCCTGCGTTGATTTACACACGGTTACTTCTTGTCTCAATTCACATTCACTCTGCCACCATTTAACACCAGAAATTCAGACATCTAGCGAGAGAGACAGGTTCAAGTTAAGTTGGATCGTACAGTGCGTATACATCATACTACTAGAACCGGGACATGTGTATGGTAGCTGCAATTACAGGGCAACCTGCAATTCATTGCGCAAGCTAACGGAACGTTTATCCTCTGCCCAACCATTAATACCGTGGACGTACGTTACCGCGACCACCTCGCGTGACTGAGCGCGCCCCGCCACCAAAATACAAGACGCCCGCATAAATTCCCTTTGCTTCTTCCGTCGAGTTTTTCCTAACGTAGCCGGGCCATCCATTTTCAACTTTCGAAATCTTCTTGGCTCCGGATGTGGGGATCAAACGTACGCATCTAAATAGTTGACGCCGTAGCTGTGCTGTCTGAATTGTTTTGGCTCCAACGAAACGTGCTGGTAGTTGCATGGTGTACTTGGAGTATTTAAAGTACTCCCTCCGTTCCAAATTAATTGACTTCCATTTGTCCACACATGGATGTATGTAGACATGTTACACGTATAGATACATCCACATGTGGATAAATGGAAGTCAATTAATTTAGAACGGAGGGAGTAGTGTCGACCTCATCCAGTGCAAATACGTAGGAATCAATTTCAAATTTTCTTGAGTAAAATTTACGTTTTACCTACCAGTTGTGATGATCCTATAATATGTTTATCTCATTTGACATAATCTTGTCATATTTTACTCCTTAGTTAGAATGTTGTGACCGTATTTTAATATGTTTACTATTATTATTGTTATCATCAAACTGTGTTCACCTCATTCGGTCGGTACGGTTTCTCCCGCCCGGAACAAGCCCTTGACCGACCGGTATTTTCTTATTTCTCATGATTTTTTCTTCTCATTTAGCTCCTCGGATCAACTATGATGACTATTATGTGCAGAAATCGAGTAGCTTAAGGATATCCCTCAGATGAAGGCGGGTCTTCTTCGGCCGCAAAGAAGTGAATCCTCCATTTTTCGTAGTTTGCTTGGTAGATTAGACGAGAGGCTTAAATCTCCAAAAAAAATTACGTAAAGAGTATGATTTGAATGAAATGAAATTTCCATCGGAATTTCTAATAGTGTTGTTGCCGACAAGCGCCGTTGCAATATAAAATCTTGAAATTTGATTTAACCTTTTTACTTAAATTTTTGTTGTCATCAAAAGCATCGACCAAGGCACACACAAAAGCCGACGATGCATAAGTGTTGAGGCATAGTTCTATGAGCGAGTCGCTAATTTCCGAGTTAGCATAAACGGCAAGGAAATACTTTTGGCGCTTTTCATCCATGGTCGTTAAGCGCATGGAAACATTTTCCAGCCATCTAGCTTAGTGAATATAAGGGTCCTTTCAGCACGAAGGTGTTGTGCTGTTTTGGCATTGCCACGGGGTGTGTGACAATTCGTATCCAATTCCAATCCACGAATTAGAGCTTGTGGAACAATCGTCAACCACAATGGTTTTCGCCTTGATTAGTGATGGTGATTGTGGTCACATCAATAAGATCACGCGACAATGTCTTCATTGTCGGACGCAGGTTAACTCTACTCATCCGACCTTAACTAAGTTCTCCAAATTGATGGTCTTTGTTTGAGATCATCCTCACGTGTATCCTAATAATGTTTGGTGACATCTGACCGCAATTATAATGCCTCATTTCCTTTAGCGATGCGGAGAAGGACCTGATTGCGTTTCCGAGTCTATATTGGAGGTCCTTCCTGCAAATGTCTAGGGACCTGTTGTAATTTTTTTATGTTTCGGGCCCTGTTTTAAACTGGTGTATATCCCTTGCCAGTTGCAACATATTAATGCAGTGTCTCGGTCCTTCGGGGCCCTTTTATGTTAAAAAATGGAGCTAGGTTCAGGGCTTCATCGGCTTGAGTAGGTCGGGGACGACCAAAAACTCCCCTTGAATCTGTTTTGTAATTTTTTTTTTTAGAAAATTCTTGTAAGGCTAGGACTTGGTACTCCCTCGGGTCCAATTTAATTGTCGTGACAAACCTACTGTGATAGTACAAAATCTTGCATAGCTTCCGACACTTTTTGTGGACCGGGGGTAGTATATGATTTGTTGCCATCTTGGAAAAAGAAGTTTATAATCTGAAACATGAAAGCTTGCAATAGTAGCACTGATATTACATAGCACCACCAGCAACAAAATGATAAATGCGATAACGCCATGAGTTCACCAATCTTAGGAATCCGTGACTTGTATACGCTTTGTGGTGGCGTATATGCGTCTACGTCACACTTGGCATTTATAGAAGTAAGAAGTCGGCAACGAGGTATACGGAAGTCGTACATACCGAAATTTGTTAGATGGACTAAAATAGGTACCCAACCAAAGCAGATGTTCCTTCCTAGAGAACTGAACTGATGAAGGAATGTTAGAATACGCTGGAGGTAAACACCGTGGATTCGTGGTGTTTGTTGGGCTCAAGACGTCGTGGTTCGTGAGCAGCCGAGCACATGTCCTCTGTTGGCTTGCAGTTTAGTCAACCGTTCCACATTTTCGGCAATCCGGTTCAGGTGTTCTTCGCACGCATTTAATATAAAAAATAACACGCTAAAAAAAATAGCGGCAACCTTCTCTAGATGCTATACACATTATAGCGTGCTAATAGCATGCTATTTTTAAATAGTGTTTAAAAAAAACATATTTAACTTAGGAATAAAAGGTTTCACAACAAGAATAAAGGATATATCAAAAAATGCCAGAACAATATATGCATAAACACGTATAAAAATTGTTCTAAAGTTGTCTAGAAGCCTATAACATCAACATCCCACAGGCAACAAATATAGTATTAAAATTTATTTATAATTTCAACATTAGCGATGTCAACTTTCGGTAGCAACTTGTTCTTCTTCGTAAGGTGGAAAATTCTGTCGTTTGGGCCTCTAGGTTGGAAACAAAATAGCATGCTATAACGCTATGACCTTTTAGCGCGATATAGCGTGCTATTTTCACGAATAGCACATAGCGAGCAAATGTAGTGTGGACTGTCTGCTATAGCGTGCTACTCTCTCCGTTTTTTAATATAAGATGGTTTAGCTTTAGTCCACATGCACATGCACACAAATATATGTAGACACATTTTTGTGTGCATATTCACTCATTTTTATGTGCATATAGACAACATGCGTACCACCTAACACATCTTATATTAAAAAACGGAGGAAGCATTAGCGTCGAAATAGCGCACTATTTTTTTTCCATACTACTGATTCCTTGATTTAATTTGGTCAGCGACAGGTTCAAGAGCTTGACATATTCTTCTCTGACATAAAAGGACTTGCTGTGAGTGGATAGTTACCGTATCTCGGTTTTATTATGAGATGGAAACGGAAAACGCCACGGTGTATGGAACTCGTGAGAAGCACGGGTGGATAAGTAGCAACGTGTCACGTACGGTTGTGAATGGCAAATTGACACGCATAGACAGGCGTCAGACCGAAGCAGGGAAAAGAGAAACAGAGAAGGCAGTTCGTAGTTGGGAAGCAGGCTTTATACTTTCGGGATTACCCATGGCCTACTCCATTCAAACTCAAGAAAAAAAAATACTCTAGTTTGTACACAGAGGAGGCTAAAGCCGCCACGGTTGTGCCTCGTACAACGTGTACCGCGACGTGTGTGCACCAAAAAGGAGAAAATCTATTTTAAAATTAAACTTGTACTGGATTGAACCTGAAGTCGAAATTCATGCTGTTCGCACTCTAAACTTGTGTATCCGACATGTTTGGTACACTGGGATTGTGACAATCCCGACCCAGTACTCTCACTGATATGTGGATCCTACTTTGTTCCCATTCTTTCTCCTCTGGCTCTCACTCTCTGTTCTCTGTCACGTGGGGTCTCAATTTGCTGGATCACAATGCCTCTCTATCTGCAGTTCTGCACCCTAACGCTCGCTGGCCGCAGCCAGGACCACGTCGTCGCTGCGCTCCGCTGGGCCGTGGTGCCAGTCCCTGGCCCTGGCGTCCCCATCCTCGTCGTCGACGCATCCAAACAGGCCTCCCTTGCAGTGCTTGTAGCGCGGGGTACGGGTGCTGCTCTCCTGCGTGGGGCTCTTCCGCCCCTACGGCTGAAAGGTGGCAGCATACACATATTCGGCGAGCCCACGAGGTCGCTGACCGTCTCCGCCTTTGGGTTTGACTCCATCCCCGTGGAGTTCGGTTTCTTGTTCAACTCCCCGCAGTGGGATTCGCCGTCCACGCCGGCTAGCGTCGTCGCGCACGTCAGCCCAGAGTCTGGCCAAAAGATCGTAAAGAATCTCGAGACGTTTGAGTCAGCCGTGCTCGGTGTTGACAAAGACCTAGCGTTGTATGAGATGGGCGATTGCGGATGTTGGGGAAAAGATGGATATAACATGTGGATTGTGGGCCAATGTAGTCAGCGAGAGTTGCAATCTAGAATATTATTTTTTCTATCAAAAACAGGTCCAAGTTTCAATTTAGACTAGGATTTACAAGTTTGATAGGGATTTCGACTCCAGAATTCGATCCGTCCAACTACAAGTTCAAAGTTTAAAATGAACATTTTCAAAACGTGCACTGCTCCCATTTATCCCGGCCGGAGGTCGGAGGGGCGGGTGACGACCCGCCCGTCACATGGCACATGGCGCGGCAGCAGTCACTCAACCAACCACCCGGCCGGTGGCCCGCCTCCCCCTGAAACGGGAAAGGTTTTCGCCGTGCCGATTGAGAGGTAGCTTCCGCCATCGACCCCATCACCGGACGGGGACCGTACCGACCCAAATGCGACGTGAAATCGCGCCGAAACCACGTCGAAAAGATCACCACTAACCCCGCACCTTACCGTAACGGCACCTACGTACTGCTAGTACGTTGCGTCCTCTCTTCCCCCGCCCCCTCCGCCTAAATTTCGCAGAGGGCCGAGCAAGGCAAGCCAAGCTCCCGTGCGCAACGGTTCAATCCACCATCGTCTTCCCTCCATTCCAATCCTCTCTCCTCGCTGCCGCAAACGCAGGATCGCACAGCGAGCGAAACCCCCCATCCGTTCCCGTGGAGCTGGAGCTGGAGGCGGGAGCTTCGCTTATATTCACCGCCGCACACGCGTCCTCCCGCGACCACCGGCCATTCTTAGCCAAGGCCGCGGTCTCTCATCCCTTCTTCCCTTCCTCCATGGCCTCTTCGGTGGCCGCCATGCCCCGCGAGTCCGCACCATGGAGGGACCCCTCCGCCTCCAGGCCGCGAGGCTTCTTCAACGTCCTCATCCCGCCGCACCGCCAGCACTCCTCCACCGCCACCACCTCCCCCGCCGAGCCCACGCCCAGGCGCCGCCGGATCATCCTCGAGCGCTGGGCGGCCGCGGCCGCCGCCGTCACCGCGTCCGCCGCGCCGCCGCCCGCCGACGCGCGCCGGCGCGCCAGGGAGGCCGAGCTGTCCGAGCTCGCCTCCGCCACGCGCCCCGTCGCCGCCCGCGCCGCCGTCTTCCGGGAGCCCTCGCCGGCCCCGTCCGACGCCTCCTCCTCCACCGCCACCGTCAGCCCGGACCTGCCGCCCTCCGGCCCGCGCGCGTCGTCGCTCATCCAGCGCTGGCGCGAGATCGAGTCCGTCGCCGTCGGGCCCGCCACGCCCCGCGCCCCCGGCGACGCCGCCTCCGAGTCCGACACCTCGCCGCGGGGGCGCGTCGGGTGCATCGTCAAGAAGCTCAGCGGGGCCGCGTCGCTGCCGGAGGAGGACCTGGACGCCGCCAATGACGAGCTCCCGCTCTCGCAGTCCGCGCCCACGTCGCCCGCCGTTCGTGTTAAGGGCACTCGCCCGCCCAAGCTCGTGGTCCGGACCGTGCGCGGCCGCCGCGCGGTGGAGGAGCTCGTCGCTAGGATGGCCCATCGCCGGAGGCGCGAGCTCGCCGCGCTCGCCGACCGCCATGTCGTCTCTCGGTTCGGCCACAAAGGCAGGATCCAGGTAAAAATCACTTTTTTTCTTCTTCTCCTTGCATAATGCATTAGATAATTTTAGTCACCGCTATCAATTCAATCATGGATCAGGAGCTCCTAGTTTTTTAGCATTGGTTCTGTTTCGCCATTCTTCCGTTTCTTGATCCTCTTGAAAACAACATTAATTATTTAAGACGAGCCAAGAAGTGTGATTTTAGACCCGCAAGGATGGGGCCGGACGACTGTTTGGTAGATCCGCTTCCCAACTGGCATTGCTGATCAATGGCATGTGCAAAGTCCATAATCATGCTTTATTTCGGCTCCTTGCTTGACATGCCAGTATGAACCAAAAGAAGACGGGGTACTTGACATTTACATGTTATAAAGTGACGATGAAATTAGCTAATCCTATTCATGACTCTGGTTAATATGTGCGAAAGCTCAACCAAAATATCCAAAAAAAACTCATGGAAACTCTAGTACCCGATAGCCGTGGGTCGCCTTTGCCGATCTGTTAGCGTGTCATTATGAATGAGAAAGGAGATGAAATTAGATGCAAAGTTCACATAGTACTTTCTAATGGCATTAATACGCAACTAAGTTTGCTGGTGACTGTGGAGCAACGTCCAGCACAGTAGCGATGGGCATTTCATTCAAAGACTGGTGGGAGGTTGTGACTTGGCATATCTAATGGATGAGATGTCACAAGTGAATATCATCTGCCATTTGTACCATGTTTCTGATACGTCCATAATCTGAAATCTTGCATAGATTGTAAATACTTCGCAAAAAAACATAGCACGTGACTTCATAGGTTACTTGTGGCAAAAAAAGTATGTACCTGACACATAAATACGAGTAATGGCTGGGCAGTTCACTGATGCAAAGTACACCACAAATCTTAATGGCATCGCCTTTTAGGCTGTTTTGCTGTTACCATACCTTCTGTTACTCCAACTCCATTGTCCAGCCACTATTGATGCGCTGGGTACTAGGAAAGATAATCTTTTAACTGGACAAGATATTGACAGGGTGTTTCTGAAGTATTGCCATCATTGAAAGACACTGTTCTTGTTTGCAGATATATTTAGCATGTATTTTGCTTGCTTAGTTCCAGGCATTAGCAAATAACTTCAATAAAATTATTCCTTTTTAATCATTATTCCTTCCTCCTAGTACAAGATTATCCTTTCCTCTACTGCAAAGACTGTTAATACCACAACACCTGTCTGCAAATGTTCCAAACTGAAAACTGTATGTGTGATAGCTAGCATGACTGCATTTGTTTACTCTCGGGCATGGTATTGAGTATCTGTTATTATCTGTTTTATTTCATGAGGTTCTACTGCTGTCCTTTTTATCATGTTTATGCAGTAACCACTTGTTCTCATCTTAAATGTTCTCTGGTATGCTGCAGTCCATGCTTCGTCTGAAGCTGTTGCGTCAGGGAGATACAATCAACGATGAAGTGTGGAATTTACTAAGACCGGTTAGACCACACCCACCAAGATGTGGTCCTGAGGCATCTGCTATGAGGTAATAGCACGTTTTTGTATATAGGATGGCTTGACACAGTGTTGGTGGATAAAAAGAATCTCTGAATGCATTATTACTTTTTACCACAGTAACATCTAAATGCCGGTCGTCCAAGTATTTTGTAAGATTGTAATGAAAATCATAAGAACAAGTACTTAAGTGTGTAGTATGATGGATAGTAAGAGAGCTTACAAATCTTTTCTGCAATTTCTGATGGACAGAGACGATAGCAGCAAGACAGATCTACAAGAAGCAAATGAATGCAGTCTGCAAAATAATAGGTAAATTACTGTTTTAAATATATGACGTGGAGAAATATAGTTTGACCTTTCTCATAACTATGTACAAATGGCTTGGCTTTCCCTCTACTCGCCTCTGCCTAAAGCAATACTTGTTTTCACAAAGTGCAGGGTTGACGAACAACAGAATGATGATAGTAGTCCATCCGTGGAAAAATCTACTGGGCTGTCAATTGAGAACCTTGTTAATTCTGACTGTCTAGGAAACCAACAATATGATGAGAAGATAAACACAGAAGGAAATCAATGCGAGGAAGATTGTGCAAGCTTAGTAAACTCTTGTGCTCACAGTCAGGAATATTCTAAAGCTTCAAGCTTTGCAAGGTATGATGATCATCATGCTGTCTATGACAGTCAGTATATGGATGATATCTCCCCAAGTACCACAAGCACAATTCGTGAACTCCAGGACACTCCTTCATCAAGAGGTGACAATTTGCGAGAAGAAGACAACCAAAGTCTTAATGGTTCTTGGGACGAGAGAGCATTATGGAGCAGTCTTGGTTGGCCCGCACCAGTAGATTCCATGAGTCTGGACAGCTGGCATGAAGACACGATTGGAGATATGGAGAATCATAATCAGACTGAATTTAATGATCGGCCTTGGATAGACTCCCCTAACTCATGGAGATCATTGCATATTGCCACACAAGCAGAGGGCCGAGATTTATCTGGCAATACTGACATTTGTAATCTTCTTGAGAGGTAATTTTGTTTTCATTCTGAATATATGTTTTTGCAAATTTCCATGATACCATTCAGGAGTAACGTCGTGTTAATATCTTATAACAGCCACTAAAGCTTAAACATTAGTCATGGGATCATTTTATCACCTTTATAAAAAAAGATCAATGCATATACTCCCTTTGTGGGTGTCAATTAGAGTCCATAATGAATTTCGCCTGTTTTTTATTTTTTCAAGGATTCTAGTTTTAATTAGTACTAATTCTACAGTGCTAAGGCATACTAAGCACATGTCGATAAGACTCCATAATGAGCTTGCCCTTTTTTTAAGTTATGGATGGTTTTTACATAGTACATACTAACTCGATCATACTATACCCTGATATATTTGTTTCTTCTGTGCAGCAAAAAGGTCTCAAAGTCCCTTGAGGTGATTTTAGCAACAAAATGAATCATCTCCTGCGAGCAATCCTGCAGAAGCAAAGGCAACAACACATGATTGATGATTTTGGGGGATACTATCAGGAACACTTATACTGGCAACAAAATCATGAACCCCGGAATGAAGACCAGGTGGCATCTGCACCATGTTCATTAGCACCTGTTTCCCATGTGGCATCCCACCCCCAAGAGAGTTGGCAGCACTCTTCATTTGAACATCAACATCGTGAAAATCAAAATCTGCTTGTGAGTTAGCTGCTGTTCAATGTCAATTGTGGGAAATTCATATCCTTACTATGTTTTCTGTTGTAGGAAATGGAGGTCAGAGTGAGAAGTGAAATGGCTCAGATTCATCATGAAATATATGAACTACGTAAGTTGGCGGAAAGTTGTATTGCATCCCAAGTAAAGATGCAGCACTCCATTAAAGAGGAGGTGTGCAGTGCACTTCGTGAAGCCGGTAAGTGGCAGTACAAATTTTTTAAGTCGTTATATATCTAGAACAACCAAAATTCAAATCCAGAATATGCTCGACACTGTAAGCTGGCTAACTTCCATATATATGATTTACGGAAATTGTGACACAAATTCTGATCCTGCTAGGCATAAAATTGAATGGAGTTGACGTTTTTTTTATTAAAAAATGAAAATTTCGTTGAAGGCAGTATGAGCTGTGGTGACATGTGAGCTAGTTTGGCTTAAAAGGCTAGCCAGATGAAATCTTGAAAAAGGGACCACAGCTACTTTCGGGTGGCACTATTTAGAACAGAGTCACTCTGGTTTTCTAAGTAAAACTATTTTGGGCTTCTTGGCCTGGACCAGTCTCTTTCCATGGTACCTATGTTGTTGCTTAAATCTTGGCATGTCAGGTTTCAGTAGGTTTTGTAATGCAGCCTGGTGAATAAATACCATCTGAACTTCGATCTGTTTTTCTTTGCCACTCCCTACTGTATTGACATTTTAATTGAACCCGTAATCACTGATAAGTACTTTAATACCTGAATATGTTATCCTTTTCAAATCTAATGCAATCTTTTGAACAGGGCTGATGCCAAGCCAACCTGACATAACAGCGAAAAAAGGCACGTGCTGCATCTGCCATCAGTTGCAAGTTGACTCCCTACTTTATAGGTAATAATTTGCAGGAACGAATTATGTGCTTTTACTCACTTTAACCTTGAATTCCTGTGTACATGTCATGCTAATCGAGTTAATTACCTTCATTCATTCAGGTGTGGTCATATGTGCACATGTTTCAACTGTGGTGATCAGCTGAGATCGAGCAGCGGGAGATGCCCAATCTGTCAATCTCCTATCGACGATGTTGTTCGGGCTCACCTGAATTTTTGAGCTTTAGGATTTAGGAAGGAGAAAAAAAGCCAACACTCCCAGCTTTAGATGCGGAGTTTGTGAAGCCCAGGTTTTGAGGAGGCTTCTTATCTTTTGTTAACCACTGAAAGTATACGAGCTAGCCTTTCTCGAGAAATGTAAATATGTTTTGCGCAACTACATGTATTGACCGAGAGGAAACATAGATCTAATCAAAATGCTGATCTTATTTCTGTTGTGATTTTTTTGTTTTATGTATCATTGTCATTTATGTTTTTTTTTTTGTATATAAGGCCGATCGATAGTTTTTCCTTTTTAACGATTCGTGTTCCATAGCTCCTTAGAGCATCTCCACCAGTGGCCTGGAGAAGTGTCGGACACCTCCCAAACATGGGCCGCTTTCGGAGCGTATTGGCACTGCAGGATCCTATTCATTTCTTTTGGCCTTCTCTGATATGTAGACTATTTTTCTAATATAGGTTATAAACAAACAATTAATAAGACACAATTAATAGCAACAAAATTAAAGTGCCACCAAAAATCATGGTCAGCCGCCAAAATGTCACCAAGTATGGCAACATCACAATACATCATCAAAATACATTCTTCCCTGAGATGCGCGAGATGCGCTTTATACAAGTTTGATCAATCCAAGCCCGCACATCCGGCTCCACATTGCTCATGTCGGTGGTCATGATCTTCTGCTCCTCAGCCATTTGATCTGATTGCGCTTTGATCTTATTGTTTTCAATTTTTGTTGTTTGAAGCCTAACCTTCTAGTTTCGCACCTCAAGAAGGTCATCCACCTTTCATCGGTCTTTTGCTCCCTCAACTCATTGCGAGTCGGGTACGCCGAGACCTCCTTTCTGAAGTCGGTAATCATATTCTTGCAACATGGTGCCGCCTTCCTTGCAGCCTTTGCTTTCTTTGTCCTGGGTGGTCGTTCCAAGATCGTTGAGGGTGTCGGCCCTTCTAAATCGACGGTCTCACGCTTGTTGTCCACTTTTGGCATTCTTAAAGTTTTGTCCAACAATGCAGCAAATTAAACTTCTCTTCTTGTTGCAACTTTGGTACACCGGTATACCATCTTACAACTAAAAAGGGCACATGAATTTGAGTATACCAAATTCAACATAGTTTGAGCATCTTACTTGTGTTGTGAGTCTCACCATTCTCATTTCTTTGGATAATTTGATCATAGCACCCATGGTATCTCTTGCATAACTCTTGTATGTGGCTACACCGGTGTGACATAGCACTCTCGTTGTGATCCATTAACATTTTGTCGAATGTATGGCATCGCTTCTGTTCATCGAATTCAAATCTTATCCTTTGCCAATACGTTCATCATACTGTTGTGCGCTCATAATGATGTCTAGACTTATTGCCATCCAAGAATCACATAACACCAAGTATTCATCTTTCTTCCACAACGGTGGCTCTCGTCGTCTTGTTTTTCTTTCCGGTCTCTACATCGATGAGATCTTGTTCCTCTTCTTTCGCCTTGTTCATGTTGGCGGCCTTGGAACGAGCAGCACCATGGATAATGGAGATCATGACGTCAACGGAATCACTCTATGTACACATACACAATTTTCCAAATAAAGCCTAGGATTGTTTCTCCAAATTATGAAAAAGCTTCAAAAAAAACTGAGGCATTCTCATGATTGTTTGTACGACGGCAAAAATGTCGCCATTGTCGGTACCATCATGAGGCATTCCGTTGAACACGTTGCACACGTCCTCAATGTCGGCACCACCATCACTAAACAGTTGGCGACCACCACGATAGAGCCATCCGTGAACGCGAGGGGCATCCGACATAGCACTAGCGAGTCGTTTTAGGTGGCCTCATTGAGGTCAAGGCCTTGGCCACTCTGCCGTGGGTTGACGATGCCAACCGGGGACAGGCCGAGCTCGTGGGAGGAGAAACGTGTCTGGGAAACTGCGGCGGGTTATCGTGGAAGTAGTCCCGGGAAGATGGCGAGGAGATCCCTGAACAACAATTTGGTGGTTCTCCCTTGGCTGAAGGGAGAGGCCCTTCTTCCTTTCCTACTAGCGTTTGCGTCGGCCTTCTCGGCTGGCAATCTCCTATGCCTTTCGGGCCGTCTCCTTCGCCGCCACTACTGCATTGTTGCCGTCGTACAAATAATCATATAATATGGAAAGTAACGAGCTATAAATAACAAGCTGATCAAAGTGACCCAATTACAATATTTAGGCGCACTTCGCCAAAACGCCCCAACCAAAGTGCCCCCAAATCTCTATTGTAGCATGGTGACTTATATCAATTCCTTTTTAAAGTTTAATTTTTTTGTTTCTTATTTTTACTCGCTCATTTTGTAGTCTAATGCTCAACCCAGCCAAAAAAAAAAATTGTAGGAAAGAGAAGGCATGTAAGATATCAGCCCTCTAGTGGCTCATGTACATAGAACTACAAGAATTTTTCTTTGTGGGGTTAAAAGAAAATTAACAACGATAGGATATGAATCTTTTTTGCAAAAACGAATGAATCTAAAGGCTAGAGGAAAAGTGGTTTAATTTTATAAAACACATGCAATTTTGAAATAGACAATCCCATGGGATTAGTATATGTTTTGGTTTATCCGTGATGAGTATGTCTGGAGTATATCAGTACACTACCGGAAAATCAATCATTGCCGTGTATACGGTTCTTTGCCGTGTGTGTCATGTTTTGCGGAACACGGCAAAGACAGGCTTTGCCGTGCTGAACGGAAATACACACGGCAAAGTTTCGGTGCACGGTATCGTCCACGCAAACACACGGCAAATAAATACACACAGCAAATATAAGCCAAAACACACGGCAAAGAAATACACACGGCAAAGACAAAGAAAAAACACACGGCAAAGATAGGTACACGGCAAAGAAAATGGAGCCAAACGGGAATGCAAATGGCGTGGCCACGGCAGCTCTTTGCCGTGTGTTTGCACATGGCAAAGAATCTTTGCCGTGTGTTTGCACACAGCACACGGCAAAGACCAATTTTTTTTTTCAACTTTAGTTTATCTACTTGTAACAACAGTATGACTATTCATGTGGCATAGTTTGTGATAATTATCCATATTTTACACATGAGTGTGTCTTGATAAGGCAAACAATATTGTCAAAAACAGTTTTCAAAATATTTTTTATAAATATTATTTTCTATTTTTTAAGTGTCAAAGGTGACATTTTATGTGAAACAAATAGACAAAATATGGTGCAAAATGACACCCATCTAGATTTCACACAAAGTAGACCATATTTTATGGATAATCCGAAAATATTAGGAATTTTCTCGCTTTCTACCTAATTTCGCGTATTTAAATGACTTTATGTCGATTTTTCGAAAGTAATTCAAATTTGAACTAAAAGTGTGTGATAGTTTGCTCTGAATTTTTTTCAAAAATAATTTTAAGATATACAATTAGTGGTTATATCATAGAACCGTCGATGGTTTTGAAAAATTCGACCCCTTTCATTGAATAGACACGGCGGCCATTTTGACCGTTTTTTCAAAAAAAAAACAAATAAAGTGATAAATTGCTCAAAAAATGAAATCCTTTGGCATGGAGCCCTTTTAGGTGTAGTAGTTGATATAAAAAATAATAAACTTGAGTTTTGACGAAATTTCCAAAAAATTCTTTCACAAAAAGGTCTATCGTCTACAAACATGTTTAAGTTTCGAGACAAATAACCAAAATATGACCATTCCCGTGGCATAGTTTGTGATAATGTGTCCATATTTGACACATAGGTGTGTCTTGGTATGGCAAACAATGTTGTAGAACTGAGTTTGTTCAAATTATTTTTATATATATCATTTTTTATTTTTTAAGTGCTAAAATGACTTTTTTTTGTGAAGCAAGTACAAAAAATATGGTGCAAAATGGCACCCATCAAATTTCACACAAAGTAGACCATATTCTATGGACAATCCAGAAATATTAGGAATTTTCTCGGTTTCTACCTAATTTCGCCTATTTAAATGACTTTATGCCGATTTTTCGAAAGTAATTCAAATTTGAACTACAACTGTGTGATAGTTTGCTCTGAAATTTTTTCAAAAATCATTTTAAGCTATACAATTAGTGGTTATTTCATAGAAGCGTCGATAGTTTTGAAAAATTCGACCCCTTTCATTGAATAGACATGGCGGCCATTTTGACCGTTTTTTCAAAAAAATCAAATAAAGTAATAAATTGCTCAAAAATGAAATCCTTTGGCATGGAGCCCTTTTAGGTATAGTAGTTGATATAAAAAATAATAAACTTGAGTTTTGACGAAATTTTCAAAAAATTCTTTCACAAAAATGTCTATCGTCTACAAACATGTTTAAGTTTCGACACAAATAACCAAGATATGACCATTCCCGTGGCATAGTTTGGGATAATGTGTCCATATTTGACACATAGGTGTGTCTTGATATGGCAAACAATGTTGCAGAACTGAGTTTTTTCAAATTATTTTTATAAATATCATTTTTCATTTTTTAAGTGTCAAAAATGATATTTTTTGTGAAGCAAGTAAAAAAAATATTGTGCAAAATGGCACCAATTCAATTCTCACACAAAGTAGATCATATTTTATGGATAATCTAGAAATATTAGCAATTTCTCGGTTTCTACCTAATTTCGCCTATTTAAACGACTTTATACCGATTTTTCGAAAGTAATTCAAATTTGAACTACAAGTGTGTGATAGTTTGCTCTGAAAATTTTACAAAAATTATTTTAAGTCACACAAGTAGTGGTTATATCACAAAACCGTCGATAGTTTTGAAAATTTGATAAATAATCTCCAAGTATTAGTTATTTTCCCTCTTTCTAACTAATTTCATCTATTTAAAGAAAAAAAACCAAAAATATCTTTGCCGTGTGTTTGCACACGGCAAAGAAACCATGCAAACACACGGCAAACAAACCATGCGTGCTGATTGGCTGAAGCTGTTTCATGCAGACCACGATCTAACGGCTCACATCATCTCTAAAGAAGCACAGAATCTGTGTGCCTCTTCTCTGATTGGTGGAGGCTATATCCACGTACGAGTGGGGCTAGCTGCATAAAGCTGCACGTTTCTGGGATTGGTCGTCAAGAAGCTGGCTGGCTGGGCGAGGCTGTGCTCTGCCTCCTCGTCACGAAGCTGGCTGAGATTGGTCGTCTTCCGCTCCGACGACAGGAGGAACAGTGACCTCGCCGTGTACTGCTCCGACGGCAGGCCCGGCCACGACGCCACCCGCGTCAACGAGCAGCGCGTCGCCGACCTCCTCCACGCCAGGCTCGGCCACCGTCTCCTCGACGTCGGCTGCGGCGTCGGCGGGCCCATGCGCACCATCGCCGCCCACTCCGGCTCCAAGGTCGTCGGCATCGGTGAACCACGCCCGCTCCCACAACCGCAAGACCGGCCTCGACGAGCAGTGCGACCTTCGACGCCGCCTCCTTCGACACCCTCGAGCTCGCCGCGCTGCCGGCGTCCTCGCCGCAACCCTGTCTCCGCCGCCGCCGAGGTCCGCGGCCTCGAGCAGGAAGCTTTCCGCGGCCTCCGGCAACCCCGTCTCCGCCGCCGCCGACGTCCGTGGCCTCGCGCAGGCAACGCGCCGTCGAGTCCGGCGCCACCTCGCCCTGTGCGACGCCGCCAGCCCGTCCCCGGCGAGGGACGATTTTTTTAATGACATAATTCATCTTTGCCGTGTGCTGGTGCTGGGAGGACGCACGCCAACAAAATTGCCTTTGCCGTGATTGTGCTGGGAGGACACATGGCAAATTTGGTGCCGTGCACAGGGCACACGGCAAAAGCCTGTGCCGTGGTGTTTCGGAAATGCGCACGGCAAACGCCTTTGCCGACGCTTATTAGGCCGTGTGTGGTTTGCCGTGCAGTTTGACACGGCAAAGGCTTTGCCGTGTATTTTGGCCACACGGCAAAGACGGCGATTCCGGTAGTGGTATATGCAGACGCTGGACTCGCCGCATGTGCACTTTTTGTGATTAAAACTCTGACCATGGATTGAAGGGCAAAATCTATCGACTGGAGTAATTCAAAACACTGAATATAGTAAATATATCAATATAACAGATTAACATGACAATTAAGGGCCCAGTTGAGAACCAGAACTTAACAAGAAACTGGTACTACACATTTCTACTACAATCGTAAAAATCAATTCAAGCGTTAGCCGCCTCTGAAAGCGGGGTTGATCGGCGTCGATGGCGAAGACAGCCTATGGATCTGCCGGTGCCGACACCGACGTCACTGAGAACCTCACGTGGTGGCGGGCCGGGGTCGTGTCTGTGCCGGAAGCGTCATCCGACACTTTGGCTGACGCCGCCGCTCGCTGCACGCCATTCTTCAGCACACTCTTCCGTATGCCGTCGCTGTCGAACATGAAGGCCGCGTGCATCGGCAGCCCGTTCTCGCCGTCGCCATAGTTGTCGTCGTCGCAGCCCAGGATGAGCTCCAGCGGAAGGTCGAAGTAAGACGACGAGGGGGCGGCCTCGTCCTCGTCGTCATCGAGGCCCAGCAGGCCCGAGGACCTCGACGAGAAGCGGCACTCAAACCGCTCGAGCGACACGGCCAGCGACATGGTGCTGTGCCGCGCCGTGCTCGGCCTCGGGTCGTCGGGCTCGGAATCGGGCTCGGGCTCGACAAAAGCGGCTTTTGGGCCAAAGCCAAACATCGCTGAAGCCGAACCCGACGACGAATGCGACGTCCGTGCCGTGCCCGTTGTCGTCGTCGTTTGCGGCGGCGGCGGCCTGTTCCTCCTGGTGAGTCCCGGGAGGTAGAGGCAGCAGCTGAACGGCGCGGCCGCTACGGTGCTGTGCTTCCCCCTGCGCCGGCGCGCGTCCGCGATGAGCGGCACGTCGCTTCCCCACCTCTGCGGCGCGCTCGCCCTCCGCTCCGGGGAAGAGAGGATGACATTGAACTCATCGTGAGCCGGCCCCGTCTCCCCGTCGGCGAAGGACTTGCTTCTCGAAACCGCCTTGGACAGAGACGTAGTCTCCGCCACCGACGACGGCGCCGGGCGCACCAACGCGAGGTGCGCGTCCCACCTCGTGGGTGCGGCCTCCGCGAATGACAGGCGCGGCGAGGACGGCACGCTGGAGCTGGCGCTGGCAGACCGCGCCGGAGCGTACGCAGGCAGGTTGTGGTTGTCGACGGAGACGGAGGGGATGGGCAGTGGCCTGTCGATGTCGACGCGGGAGAGCTGCCGAAGCGAGAAGGGGTCGACGCCGATCTGCCTCTCCTCCGGCTCGTCTGGGTGGCCCTGCTGCCATTGGAAGCGGTCCACCTCCCGGTGGTGGGGCACTTGGAACATGGGGTTGCTCGCCATGCTAGCTTGCGTCTTTGCAAGGGCGTGAACAAGGAGAAGAGGCTAGCAGCGCCCGCTACTTCGATTGCTTCTGGTAGGAGGGGCGCCATGGCTCCATGAGATTAGTTTTTGTCCCGACGGAGTGTTGGAAGGTCGTAGATCGGCATGGTATGCACGACAGCATGTACCGTGATCGTGCCCGGCCACCACTAGTACGTGGCTGCCTTTGCTATCAGAGGTTGACCTGTTTCAAAGACTCTGCGTGACGGAACCATTGGCATCACAGTGCCACCCTCTTCTTGGGCTCGGATAGGGGAGAACGAGAGGCCCATATTACCCGCTTCTGCAGGAACCAATGGCGCACCGCAGGCCTGCGTATGCAGTACAGTACTTACAATGTTTGATGCTAAAAAAATAATACTTACAATGTTTAGGGCCAATTGCTCTACCCTACCCTACCCATTTCCATCCTTACTTGTATACAAGGGTTCGCCACGGTGGCGTCGGGGCTGGCCTAGTCGTCGTCCTCGATCTAAATGACGACGTGTGGTCACACCGGGAAGGTGACCACGGAGCTCGCATGTGGTGACCGCGCAGGCGCCCGTGCCCACGTCTGCGCCTCCAAGCGCTCACTACATGGCAACCGGGACGGCCGGTGGAGTGGCAGGGGCGGCCGGGGTATTGGTCGCCGCAGACGACTCGTGGAGCGCACGGGCCATATCGGGCCACATCGCGTGCTTGGACTCGTCGAGGCGGCTTGGAGCTCAGCGTGCATCTCCTCCTTCTTGGGTGCGAGCACGGGCATAGGCGCCTCCACGCCCCGGTAGGCTGACCAATCCGTCAGATCCTCCTCCTGGGTTTCCTCCGGGTTCGGATTGACGAAGGCGGCGTACAACTCCTCCTCGTCCTAGGGTCCTCTGACCGCGGTGGCTCGGCCACGAAATAGGAGCGGCCACGCTTGCCGTGCTTCACCTCGAACTAGCGGTCCAGAGGTCGGAGGTGTAGGCAGGGTCCTCCCGTAGATCCAGCGGGAGGAAGGCTTGGCGCTGTGTTTGGATGTAATAATTGGGGCTTGAAATTTCCTTTTGACATTTCCACTCCCAAATTTCATTGTTTGGATGCATGCGGTATTTGGGCCTGGAAACCGAACTAATTGTGAGCCCTGCCCCATGCGCCTCTTGACGCGTCCAAAATATACGCATATTTATCTATTTTTAAATAGTATATTTGTCATGAAAATGACAATTAATCACTATGTACCTGTCACTAACCGCTACTGTAAAAATTACTTTGCAAAATCACTTTGTGATTTATTTTCTTGCAGTTAAGTAAGCTATTCTGGTGCAAATCAAGCATTTATGAAGATATAATCCGGTTGGGGAGTTGCCAAAAATCCAGAAAATCCAAAATCTGGCGAAACAAGATATAACAAGTCACGAAACAGTCGGAGCCGACCGTACTCATGTCGGTCGGATCGGCGCCGTCAAACGGAGCAACTTTCGTGAAGGGCACAGAGACGATTTCACAATAGAAAGTCTTTGAAACCCTAATCTTCCAGACTGCTATAAGAAGGAGAGGAAACCCACTCAAGAAGAGCCGCCATTTTTCACCGCCTCCACGAAGTGCTGCCTCCGTCTCCACTTCATAGCCATCTCCATCCTGCGAAAACCAATAGGATTTGTTGGGCCAGCGAACACTAGTTTCTAGTTTCTCAGGACCTTGAGGCAAGGGCAGTTACGCAACATTTTCTCAATATTGAATGCTAGTCATCATCCATAGCTATATACTACTTGTAATTTAGATCTCATCGTGATTGACAACATTGTAAGAACTATTTCAATCATTCATCTTCAAGTTCTATTTTCTACAATGTTTACTATTGCGGATATGATCGTGATGTGTGAGTAGTCCACTCAGGTTAGGGGCTGAGGCCTAACCTAACAGCTATGTGCAATCTAACCATTGGGATATTAGTGTAAAATGTCATATATGATGCATATATTTTTGGCTATGTGCATCCTTTATGATCTTGACATTGTGTTATCCAAATTCCAGGTGTAATTGATATCTTCTTTTATTATAATATATGTGTCCTTTACAAATTAAAAAATCGTGACATATGATCCCTTTAATTCTCTATGTTCTACACATTTAGTGATCGTGTAGGGAAGTCATTTTGTGTTAGGCAAGGTACAAAAAATTATCCGGTTTCGAAAGACACTTAACCAAAACTTTACGAAAAAGATTGAAGGACTAACATTGCTCGTTTTTGTGAACAGTTGAGGTGATATAGCATCTACCTTCCTCTTTAATATCAAAGATGATAAATTTGTTTTACACAAACGGGGCAAATAGCCTAACCAACTCCGTAGGAGTTCCCGCATAAACGATGAAGTAACTAGCAAATATGCCCGTGCATGGATTTTTATTATAGGTTATGCCCTCAACTATTGACCCGCGGTGGGCATCCTTTGGCGAATTTCCTTTTATATATTTTTGGTTGTGGGCGTCCTTTTATAATCTTGACATTGCATTATCTAAATTACGGGTGTAATTGATATCTTCTTTTATTAATATATGTGTCCTTTATCACACAAAAAAGACTCACATATGATCCCTTTAATTCTCTAAGATGATGAATATGTTCTACACATTTAGTGATCGTGTAGGGAAGTCATTTTGTGTTAGGCGAGTTACAAAAAATTAAGTATCTGGTTTCGAAAGACAATTAACCAAGACTTTACGAAAAAGATTGAAGGACAAACCGTGTTCATTTTGTGAACAGTTGAGGTGATATAGCATCTTCCTTCCTCTTTAAAATCGAAGATGATAAATTTGTTTTACACATTCCGTGATCGTCTAACTGAAAACGCCAGAAGATTATCATCAGAAATAAAATACCTCAACCATCAATCATCAAGTAAGCTAGTAGGAGTAGGGTCAACGAGAGGCCAGGTATATAAAAAAGCCACACGAGCTGCTCAAGGCCGCGAAAGAAACAAGAAGGTTGCTGTCCAATCGGCAGATGTGTAAGCATCTCTGCTCTCATTGCAAATAATTGACGGCCGAACTGATCGAACTTGCTGCCTTCGGGGAGTGATTGCGGGTTCAGCATACGCGATCTGTAAGTCTAGTCAAACTAATCGTTCTTGCTCGGAGAGCGGTTGTGAGAGGTCACTGTAACTCTAGAACACCTAGTACGAGTGTGTGAGTAACACATGGCAGCGCACGGGAGGCGGCTCAGTGGAACGTGTTGTGACAATTAGGAGAAGATTATCGTCGAGATCAGCCATGATCCATACAGAAAATGACAGTCTATCTCTAGTTTTGTATTATTTTTTTGATAAAGGGAATATCTTAAAATCACGAAGATACCGATTAAGGCCAGCCTCTGCAACAACGAAACATCCTAAAGACATTAGGGATGCACACAGCTCTACAAAAAAAAATCCCGCTACAGTGATCAATTCGTCATAGCTGCAACCCAAACCACCACCAAGACAACACCCGTAGTCCAAATTCTTCAAAAGCGACGCCTCTAAGAAGGAAACAGTGCACAAGCGCCGTCGCCCCCGATTATAGATATTAGGTTTCACCATGTAGGAAGTCCGCGTTCTCAAAACAATGCTTTCAACAAGACAATTGTCAGTCACAACCAATTATGCCTCGTTCGGATGTTCGTATTGAGCCTCGATATTAGATATTCGCGAGTTTGCAGTCCCGAATATCAGAAATCAACTTGTTTGGATGTGGTCGATATTCAATCTGGGTTTGTAACTCGATATCGAGCCAGCTCTGGGGACGGCAAAAAAAAGGCCAGCTAATGTCGAGGGGTTAGCCTCGACATCGTGTGATATTCGCACCGCGAACAGGTACGCTAGGGGCTGACCCTCTGTTTCTGTTTCCTCGCATCTCCTCTGCTCGCTCGACCTAAGCGGCGACTGGCGGCGCTGGAGGTAACCCGTCTCCCGCCCCACTCCTCCTTCCCGGCGACCGGCGGCGCAGCTAGGAGCGGATCCGTCCGGCCTCCCGCCTCTTCTCCTCCCTCACGGCGCCGTCTCCTTCTCCCGCCATGTTTCCCTCCCTTCTCATCTTCCTTTTCTTCACTGCTGCAGGTACGGACCATTGGAGGAGCTCCGGCGGCCGGCGCACTTGCTACAGCTTCCCTGGGTCAAGTACGGATCGATTGGCCCTCCATCGCCGGCGACCGGCACACATGCTCCGTGAGGCAATCTGTACTGTTTTGTGTGTGAGCGGGATGCTTGCATCTGATGGTATCGTTTGCTTGTTGGAAATATTTGTTTATGGCCAGCTTAGGAGAGTTATCTTGTTAAGGTGATTTATTAGCTATAAATTTGCCCTGTTGGACCTGATGTAGAATTCGAGGTTTTGATCTGGTTTCATGTACCAGCATGTTGTAGTTAGCCTCTGTCGTGCTCGAAGTCACGAACACCGGAGGTCGCGAGACCCCCTTTTAGAGATTCGGTGAAGGGCGTGAAGTGGATCTAGGCGAGCGAGTAAGCGATGCAGAAAGTAGAACACACAGGCAGTTTACCTAGGTTCAGGCCGCTCGGAAGTGTAACACCCTACTCCTGCTTGTCTGGATATATGATGGTGATATGCGTATCCGGGTTACAGGGGTGTGTTCCCGGGCACTCTCTCTATGATGTGCTCTCTCGATCTGATCTACCTAGCTAGCTTGTCTTCCAAGAAGATCCCTCTCTCATGACCCGATCCTCCTTTTATCTCAAGGGGATACCACAGTGGTCTGACCTTTCTGCCCTCGGCATTGAGCTTCTTTTCTGACGGGAGTACCCCACCCACCACCTTTAGCTCAGAACATGCCAAACTGGGGCTGCATCGGCATGGCTTTACTCTGCAGGTTTGCACATGGTTTGTTCTCCTGTGTTGTCCCGGATTCACTTACCCCAATTCCGCCCCGGGAAGGTGCCTTGATGGTTTCATGAGATCTTTGCGTCGAGGGGCTATCCTTCTGGGGGCCACGCGCGGAGACTTCACGGGAACCCCCAGTTCCCGGGATGCGACAGCCTCTTTTGGATGAATTGCTAATGCAGTGCAGAAATTTCGAAGTGCTAGTTGTTGTAAATTAATATAGTTGCAAAATGTTAGCTTTGATGATGCTAAAATTTCATTAAAATTGCCTATGAGACTATGTACTTTGTTTGTTTGAGACTTGCGCCCCCTACCTGGCGCGCCCGATGTCGTGCTCGAAGTCACGAACACCGGAGGTCGTGAGACCCCCTTTTAGAGATTCGGTGAAGGGCACGAAGTGGATCTAGGCGAGCGAGTAAGTGATGTAGAAAGTAGAACACACAGATAGTTTACCCAGGTTCAGGCCGCTCGGAAACGTAACACCCTACTCCTGCTTGTCTGGATATATGATGGTGATATGCGTATCCGGGTTACAGGGGTGTGTTCCCGGGCACTTTTTCTATGATGTGCTCTCTCGATCTGATCTACCTAACTAGCTTGTCTTCCAAGAAGATCCCTCTCTCATGACCCGGTCCTCCTTTTATCTCAAGGGGATACAACAGTGGTCTGACCTTTCTGCCCTCGGCCTTGAGCTTCATTTCTGACAGGAGTACCCCACCTACCACCTTTAGCTCAGAACATGCCAAACTGGGGCTGCACCGGCATGGCTTTACTCTACATGTTTGCACATGGCTTCTTCCCCTGTGTTGTCCCGGATTCACTTACCCCAATTCCGCCCCGGGAAGGTGCCTTGATGGTTTCATGAGATCTTTGCGTCGAGGGGCTATCCTACTGGGGGCCACGCGCGGAGACTTCACGGGAACCCCCAGTTCCCGGGATGCGACAGTAGCCCCCAAGTACTGCCTCAACCAGCCGATGGAGTTGGGGCGATACCCATTTCGTGTAGCCCCACATGTAAAATTACCAGGATGCTTCCTCGTTCACGGGCCTCTCGCGGAGTTGGTGGTTTGAATGGTTTCTCCAAGGTTCGATCGGTATGGCATCCGTCATGTTGGGTCCCGCGCCTTGGTTACCCTTTATGGTGCGTGGTGGGCCTTCCACCGCCTGGAAACCTTCGCTAGTTGACTCCCGGAACGGCGTCCAGATCCAGCACTTTCCGGGAATTTCCCTCTTCCTCCTTCATCCATTCTCCGCATCTGAGATCTCGAAGCCTCACCCTCCTGCGGGACCATGGAGCCCAAGCGGAAGGAGGTTCAGGAGCAGCAGGCGGAGAAGCCCTCCTGGAAGGCGAGGATGGCCACGCGAAACAAGGTGGACGCGCTCTTCGACAGCAAGTTCCGAACTGAAGAGCATCTGCGCGGAGTTCGAGCAGTCGTAGCCAGCGACCACTGCAGCTCGGGTCCTACGCAGGTCAGTGCTCCAGGGCTTGGATCTTCAGGCGATCCCCATTGTCTGGTTCTTCCTGGCCATGGGCCTCGTGCCTCTGTTTTCTCCTTTCTTTCATGCTGTCTTGGATGCGTACCGGTTGAGTCTCCTACAGCTGCATCCCACAGCTGTCCTCTCATTGGCCGTCTTCGCACATCTCTGCGAATGTTTTGTGGGCATAGTTCCCTCCGTGGCGCTGTTTCGCCATTACTATGTTCCTCGCCTTACCCCGAAGGAACCGATCTCTGCCAGCGTCACGTTTCAGC
The DNA here is from genome assembly GCA_947311845.1 of Poa pratensis. Classification (NCBI taxonomy): domain Eukaryota; kingdom Viridiplantae; phylum Streptophyta; class Magnoliopsida; order Poales; family Poaceae; genus Poa; species Poa pratensis. The sequence continues at coordinate 39,056,953 of CAMZMU010000093.1, read as the reverse complement.
TTCGAGATGGCATGGCGGAGGAGTATCTCAATATGGACACCGGTGGCAAATGGGATAATTGGAGAAGAGATTGGTGCTTAGTTCAAGTTGAATAAGCTTCTCATCCTCATTACGCCCTTCCTGTCACCAAAGCTTCTCACATTGTCAATTCAAACGAGTTCAGCCCCGGTGACGAGGAGTTCGAAGAGGTGTTCAAACGCATCAAAGAGCTCAAGCGTCGCAAACTGTCCGGCTTGATGGTAGTTGCTCATTTTCTTCAGCACCGTTTGGCTCCACTGCAAGAGAGGGCCAAGTTCATCTGGGATTACTCCGGGGAGGGTTCAGACAGGATTCCTCTCCAGGAGGCAGATATGTCTTCTTCTGAGATAGCCAGATGGATCAAGAAGTTTTTTCATTCCAACAAGTCCGGTGCTCTCCCTGTTAACGTCGTGCCTCTGTACCGTCGGAAGAATAGGACCCAGCTTCTTCAGTCAGTTCCGGTTTGCGGTCCCGTCGGAATCAGGGGGACAGAGGATCAGGAACCCAACTCATGAACTGATGAACGAACCAGGAAGAGATTGCTCAACCTGCCCGTCGTCAAAGATCGAAGAGGGTGGTCGTGCAATCTGACCAAGAAGGCGCTCGCAGGGGAGGCGCAGACCCGAGCTCTGACCGAGCATCTCCCTCTGAGTCCCGGGAAGTAGAGGATGACCTTCCGCGGCATCCTTCGAGCGAAGTCCCCACTTCAGGTCCCCGTGATAAAGTAAAGAAATGCAAAAGGTGCTGACCTTCTCCAGATTTCATTTCTCGCGGAAACGGTACCCTTTCCCGTGAACGTCCGCTCAGAGCTGATACCTTATCTTTCTTTTGCAGGGTCTTAATAGGTGAGACCAGCAAGAAGTCCAAGAGAACGCCCAAGGTAGTCACCCCAGATAGCTCCGAAACCGAAGATGATTCCAATTTGCTCAGGGGTGGCAATTCCGGGTCTGACGAAGAGTGGCCTGATGTGCTTAGGGCCTCGACTCATTCTACCCGGGAGGATTCTCCTATGACTGGTACGTGCTCTCGCATGTTCTCGATCCCAATAGCCTTGGCAACAGTAGCTCAGACGTCCGAGCTAACCACGTACCTCATACAACCTTAATGCAGGCGTCAATCAAGGTTCTCAAGTTCTGGCGTCTTCAGTCCCCATCTTGGCTGGAAAGGAAACAGTCCCCGTTCCCACCGTGGAACAAGACCTCCGAGACGAGATTGTTTCCCGAGAGTCTGCAGTCGTATTCAAGGACGGAGAAATTGCCGCTCTGAAGAAGGAGCTGCAGGAACTCAAGGCTTTCAGGATTAGGGCTGAAGAGGACCGCGAAGCTGCTCTTTCCCGGGAACGAGAGGCTTTGTCGTGGGTGAAAGTTCTAGATGAAGAGGTTATTGCTCTACTGTCCGTGATCGAAAACCTCGACCCACCGGGATGAAACCAACACTTGGACTCCGCATCCAATCTGCGCGAGTTTCAGCTGCTGTCAAGATGACTGAGGAAATGGGGCTCCTTGGGGTCCATGTTTCCCGTGAAGGTCTAAGTCCTGAAGGCTCGTCATTGGGGGATTACGCGCAATTCTTCAAGACTATGGCAAGCAAGCTCGGGACGGCTGTTGAGGAGGTTGATTGCAACCGCCAGCTAGAATGCAAGACCTTGGTTCGGGACGTCGCGACAGAGATTCTGTCCGTAGTCCGTCTTCTGGACCCGAATTTCTCTGTAGAAGACGTCCTTAAGGAGTTCGACGAGGAAGCTAAGGCTGCAGACGAGAAGAAGATAGCTCCGGTGGTCGACCAGCTAGTGCACCAATTCATGAGAACGGACGAAACAGTTGAGGAAGATCCAAAATCTTGAGTGTCTGTCTGTCATGTACATAACTTGCAGTCACTGTGTCCCTGATTACCCATGAACAATAACTTTATCCCTTTGCTTTTCCCGACAACTTGGGCGGGGCGTAGCTCCTCCGTGAGATTGCTAGAAATACCTGTTCACAAAACACAAACATTCCGCGACATTGTTCGATTAACGTTAGAGTCAGTAAACCGTTATGCATAGTAAAACTCGATTCCAATGCCACTAGTACGGGTTGACAGACCCTTCCAGACTGTCATGCGTGCGGACGGACGGACCCTTCCCGCTTCTCATACGTGCGGAGGGACGGACCCTTCCCGCTTCTCATACGTGCGGAGGGACGGACCCTTCCCGCTTCTCATGCGTGCGGAGGGACGGACCCTTCCCGCTTCTCATACGTGTAACATACGTGTCGGAACGGATCCAGGCCCACTATCACACCGGTAGAGGGACGGACCCTTCCCGCTTAACATACGTGGCGGAACGGATCCAGGCCCACTATCACACCTGCGGAGGGACGGACCCTTCCCGCTTAACATACGTGTAACATACGTGGCAGAATGGATCCAGGCCCACTATCACACCTGCGGAGGGACGGACCCTTCCCGCTTAACATACGTGGCGGAACGGATCCAGACCCACCAACACATGCAAGGTTCACGGGAGCGACCCGGATACATAAACTTTATTCCTTATCATCATCGAGGGCCCTGTGGTGCACCACACTCTTTTCCTGAAACACTTGAACAAACACGGTTACCCAGACTAGAGAACAAGACACAAGCTTCTACCTAGCTTAAACGAAGGCTAAACCTCGGGGCTTACGAAACTCGAAACTATTAAAAAAGATTTCAGAAACGAAAGGTAAACCAACCCAAGTCAACCTGTCATAACTTGCCATGTCTTGCTTCGATGCCTTCCCGGGATTGGTTTCATGACCAAGCACTTCACGTACTTGATTCCCCGGGAAGAGGATCCGCCTCTAGAGGGTTCACGGGGTAGTGGTGTTCTTCCTTCTCAATGCACTTGTCAACCAGCTGCCATAACTCTTCCTCGGTGTCAACGGTGTGAGAGCTAAGCTCGATCCTCATCTTGCTGTTGCCGATGTTGGTGTGAAAGGAAGATAGGACGGTCATGCTTCTAACGTTGGGGATTCGATCTGCAACTGACTGGAAATGCTTGACGTATTCCCTCAGACTCTCCCCAGGCCACTGAGCCAAGCAGAAAAGGTCACAGTATGTGCACGGTTGCTTGATCCCATCACAGAATGCATTCTCGAACAGCGTCTTCATCTCAGCCCACGATCCGACTGACCCTCGGGGGAGGTTCTCCATCCATGATTCAGCTCGGCCACTTAGGGCCAGTGGGAGATAGTTGGCCATCATAATCTCGTTGCCTCCGACAAGGCTGATGACCCGCGCAAACACTTTCAGGAAATCTTCTGGGTCGGAGTTCCCGCTGTAGGCTTTGGTTAACCCACGGCAGAGCTGTCCGGTCCTTACTGCCCTTCTCAGTCCTGGAATGAGAGCAAGACAGTCGATCTCTTCCTCGGAATCGGTGTCTTCCACTTTCACCGCATTCTGGTTTTCATCGCTCCCAGGAAGTGAAAAGATGCCTTCACCTTCGCTGAGCTTCTCCTGCCCTGGGTTGCTCCTTACCCCACACATGACAATATCCATCTGACGATCCAAATGTTATAGGGGTGTGTTCCCGGGCACTCTCTCTATGATGTGCTCTCTTGATCTGATCTACCTAGCTAGCTTGTCTTCCAAGAAGATCCCTCTTTCATGACCCGATCCTCCTTTTATCTCAAGGGGATACCACAGTGGTCTGACCTTTCTGCCCTCGGCATTGAGCTTCTTTTCTGACGGGAGTACCCCACCCACCACCTTTAGCTCAGAACATGCCAAACTGGGGCTGCATCGGCATGGCTTTACTCTGCAGGTTTGCACATGGCTTGTTCTCTTGTGTTGTCCCGGATTCACTTACCCCAATTCCGCCCCGGGAAGGTGCCTTGATGGTTTCATGAGATCTTTGCGTCGAGGGGCTATCCTTCTGGGGGCCACGCGCGGAGACTTCACGGGAACCCCCAGTTCCCGGGATGCGACAGCCTCTTTTGGATGAATTGCTAATGCAGTGCAGAAATTTCGAAGTGCTAGTTGTTGTAAATTAATATAGTTGCAAAATGTCAGCTTTGATGATGCTAAAATTTCATTAAAATTGCCTATGAGACTATGTACTTTGTTTGTTTGAGACTTCATTAAAATGGTCGTTTATGATGGATTATGCATTGACTTTGATATAACGTTGTTGCTGAAATATTGGAGAAAAAATTATGTATTTTTCTAGCTGTCGGTCGGTACCATAATATGTGGCTGTTCTGTACATTTTGCCATGAATATAACAGTACAATGATCAATGTCTCGAAAAACTGCTTTTATACCATCCAAACATCATTTGACATTCAAACTCAATATCTTGTCTCGGTCCGAATATATAACACATCCAAACAGAAAATATTGATATTCAATCTCAATATCAATATCCTGGGTATTGGACATTCAACCCAATATAATGTCTAGGCTCCCAATGCAAACATCCAAACGGAGCATAAAGGTCAGACCTTGGATTTTCACACTGAAAGACAAAGACTCTGTACTCCTCCTGTGCTGCTGCCCCCGCTTGCCTACGCTGTAGCTACAAGTCACGAATCACCAAGCAAAGTCCTCCTCGCCTCGAAGACTAGGTCCGCCATTACTAGACCTCAGACCTCAGCCACCATGAAATTCTTCGCCACTGTCGTCACCAAAGAAATCGAAATACCTACATGTCCCATGGTGACAAGAGACAACGAAGGTTCGTGTCACTCCATCCTGAAGCCTCACGGCCAGAAATATGGGTGCACATGACCGAACCTCATCCGATCCAGCAATCTACATCATCAAGCGCCCAATGGAGATCTCCGGCGGAGCCTTCCAGAACTCGTCACCGGCCAGATTAGCGAGGCCAAGCATCAAGTAGAACACCGTCTTGACGCGAGAAGAAACCTAGGATCACCACCTTTAATAGGCAGATCGGCAGACCCCACACCGCCGCCCGCCGACTTCCAATAGCAGGCCGGAGATCTCAGCAAGCACCGCCGCCACCGCACGCACCACGCGGAGATGAGAGGCTTAGCCACACCGAGTCCCGTAAACCAGCCGCCATGCCATACTCACGGACACAGCAGCTGCCAAGGTTGTCGAAGAAATCCAGGGCCACCGCCCCGGCGTTCGTCTCCGCCAGAAGAACCGCACTGTCTAGGGCCACTGCGAGGATCCGGCCGGAGATGCCGCCATGCGAGGAGGATGGGGCCCCGCCGCCACCATCCATGCTAGGGGATGAGAGCCCGCCACCGCCGTCAGCCGCACGGCCTTTGACCAGCAGCATCCTTCGACGGTGGCGGGAGGATCGGGAGCGGAGGGGAAGGAGATGGCGGTGGCTAGGGATCCGCTCGAGTCGGTTTTGAACTGCTGGCCTATGATCACTTATATCGGGTCCGGTTTAATGTCATCAGGTTTTTTTTTGACGAAATCAGTTGGCACTGCATTCATTGATCATAGAAGAAGGTTACAACGTCATTTACATAAACAAAAGTTGAAAAGAAGGTGTACAACAACATCGTAGAGGTGAAATAGCAAATGCAGCAGCTAAGCTAAAGGGCATGAAATCAGGGAATCAATCATATTCTCTTGTCCATTGAGCTAGCTGCCTGGAAAGGGAGCGGTCAGCAAACAGCCAGCCAGTGGTCGTGTCGACGATCCTTTGAAGAACTGCAGCCGGAGTGGAGGAACGTTGATTGAAGATGCGGCCATTTCTCTCCTTCTAGATGAACCACGAACGAGCGAGGTCGACGCATACCATCGGCGTCTGGCCATATGGTCCAAGCCAACATGGTTTGAGCACCATCAATCAAGAAGATTAGAAGCCATGCCATGCGCAACTCTGAGCGTCTGACCAGCCTTCAGGCTTTGGAAGTAACTTAGTTAGGCTACCCACAGCGAGAGTAACTAAGTTGGTAACATAGTTGTCACCAAGGTAAAAAAATATGATGTGGCAATAATTTAAAGATGAGAGATAGCATTGGAGTAACATAGCTAGTTACCATCACGTAGCGCTTCCCAATGCAATATTAGTTTACAAAGTAATAAACACACTCTTCTATGTTATCACACATATGTTATTTCCCACTATGAAGTTAGTAGCATACACTAGTAACATTGGAATGTTACTACTTTTAAGTTACTCCCGCTGTGAGCAGTCTTAGTAACATCACACATCTCAATATAAATTTGCTTATGTGCCACTGCACACGTAGTTAATGAGCAGAGAGATGTTTAGTGTAACATAATATGTTACTGTAACTTCACACATAATGAGCTTAAATGAGTATACAAACTAATAAATTAACGCTTGCATAACATCACACATAAGTTAATTCCCACTATAGAGATAGTAACATAATAGTAACATATATGTATGTTACTAGTGTAAGTTGCTTTCCATTGGGGCCAGCCTCAAAGCGACACCAATCCAAACTTGCTAGACAAACGGGCAGGTTAGCAAGATGTGCAGCCTCGTATCAGCCTAGGGCATCATTCGGCCACACTGTTTTGCAAATTATCACTTGTCAAGCATAGGTCAAGAACATCAAACCAAGAGAAGAATTGGCACTTTTAAGAGACATTTGAGTCCCACACAATGGCAACCAAAGAGGACATCCGAGTTCCACACAGTGGCAACCGTGAACATTGAAGGGGTTCGTGTGCAGAAAACAAAAAAAATCCTATCGACGATAACCACAACTAGCTAAGATCTATCTATGAGACATGTAAGTAACGGAGGGAAGGGTGTTCATACCTTTGAAGACCGTAAGCGTCGACGATCAAAAGATCTGTTTTGATGACGACGCATGATGAAGACGTACGGCGATGCCGACCTCAAGGTCGTGTAGTCATACAAGCTCCGAGTGCCATAAGTGCAGCACCTCCGAGGGATTACACACATATGGTGTAGACGACGTCCCTCTGAGCTCCGGTCCAGCGAAGCAGCGGAAGAAGAGTAGCTTGGACCGAAGTACCAGCAGCACGACAGTGTGCGTATGGTGGAGAAAACCATCTACCCGTGCGTAGCTCCAGAAACGGAACCACATTTGAGTTGATAGAGAGAAAGAGAGAATTGGACGCACTTGAAAGGGAAAAGGGGGACCTATATTTATAGGTGGAGGAGGGCTGCCACCCTCAGTGGCCGGGCGATGTGGGACTAAACCCCACACCAGCCCGCACCTCCTAAGTGCACCGGCCTAGGTGGGCCCCATGTGGCCCACCCGACCGCCTCCCTCCTTGGCCTCCTTAAGGGGGCGGTTCCCCCCATGGGCCTCCCCATTCGGTGAGGCCCATTTAAGGTGGGCTGCCCCTAAAATCAAAATAAAATTATATTAATTATTAATTACTTTAGTTAATATTAAATATATATTATTTAATTTCTTTTTTCTCCGAAACACCTTTCGTAGCCCTCTGATCTCCATCGGATATTTCTCCCTTATTCCGAAACACCTTCCGGACTCCTCCGATCACCATCGGATAATTCCCTGAACAATTTCGGACTTCATTTCTCATTTCTCTTCGGTGTCTAGACTATTCCTATGCGTCGTCTACCATTAAGTGTGACACCCTATGGTTTGGGATCACTCCAGACATGATCGAGACACCTCTCCGATCAATGACCAACAGCGGGATCTGGAAACCAATGATGGCCCCTGTGCAATCCACGAATCAATTTGCTTGAACCTAAACAATCGTATCCTATTCCCTTCGTGCCTCGATACTGAGTTTGTCCGGGATATGATCTTCAGTATCCTGATACTTAGTTCTATCTCGTCACCGACAAAACTCGTTTAACTCGTTTTCATGATCACAGATCCTGTGACCTAGTCACATGTTTGCAAACTTCGATGTGATCTCACTGAGTGGGACCTTTAAGTATCTTTCCGACTTTCGGATGCACAAATCCTAGTTTTGATCATACGCCTCAACATACCCCTTTGGTGTACCTGAGAGACACCTTTATGATCACCCTGTTACGTGTGATGATTGATGCATTCAAGGCAACCTCTGGTGATAGTGATTAAATAAGATCTCACGGTCTAAGGATTAGGTTACCATGTTTTCTAACTATCATGACGCTGAACATCGATCATGTCATGATACTTATGTTGGGTGTATCCATCACATCATTCACCCAATGACATGACTCCATTGTCAGTTGACATAAATGTGCATGATCAGTAAACGTTGATCACGGCTCACCAATGGACTAGTTAAATAGAGGCTACTAGGGACCTGGTTTGTTTACAATACCACATGTGCATCAACGTTTCCGGTTGACATAGTTATAGCATGGCACGAAACTAATTATGAACATATATGTGATATACCAATAATGCATTTATTATTTGCCTCTAGGGCATATCTCCTTCAAACATCACATTATTTGGAAAATGCAATTCCATACCTATGTCCCCTGCTTAGTCCCTCGCTTAAATGGGACGTTCAGCAGCTTTACTATCCGTGCACAAATTATTAATGATTTTTCAAATATCAATGCATTATCAATAATTTTTGGATTTATATAAAATATTTTTTGGATTCACGTACTAACAAGAAATTTTCAGACATGCATTTACGAAAAAGTTAAAATCATGCATTAATATGATTTATTTACTCAATGCATCAATTAGTAAAAATCATATTGTTCGTTGGATGCAAATTTGACGGTCGTGATAATTAGTGGATATCCAACTAGGTCTGGTATCGCCATGCATCATTTGTCCACTTCCACGAAATTGTGTCGGCTTGTCCAACTTCGAGAACGAAAGATTCGAGTTGATCTCAAAGGGATGTGAATTGATATCGCGCTCCTGGGAATAGGTTGCTCTTAAGGCGTCTAATCCATCTGTTATCAAGAGCTTCTTTGATGGTGAGGTTACACATAGTGCAGCTATAAAAAAGCTCGGGTATGGCATCTTTCAAAGGTCGATCTAGGCATCTATAGCAGAAGCTAGTTTGAGCACCATCTCCAATATGAAAACTATCATAATCATATTAGATTTGTTTCGCCAGCGAATCAACTGGAACATGCAAAGCCAAAACATGGTCTAGTATCATCCATCCACCATTGCCAAAGCCAAGGAATACGAAGGGCGTTGCCGTGACAGTGCGGCAAACAACAGCGATGCTAGCCCCTCTCACGTCGGTACATCGGCCAACGACGGCGAGACGAGGCTGATCCCAACTTGCCCTCTCCCAATGCCTAGATTAGGTTTTTAGTTAAGTTTAGTTTAGTTTAAATTTTGATGTAATATGTCTAAATTTAAATGAAATTTGAGTCATTTGGTTTCATTTGCGAGTGTTCATTTTAAAAAAAACTGCCGGCGGCGACACTGGGCAACCCCCATTATACTGGACATGTGTCTGAAACCCCGTATCGAATATGTTTTCGGGGGTGCTGGAAAAAATCTCGAGGCTGCCAATGGAGATAGTACTCAAAACAAGTCTTATGAAACGAGACTAGAGTACCACACTGTGTTTCGGAAAGAGAAAAGAAAACAGACGCGTGAAATGGGCTTTCGAGTCATTCTCTGCACTCTACAGTTGTGTAGGTATCCGTCGTTGCCAGTTGCCACCGTGCCGCGTGACCCACGAGGAGACCGCGATGGAGCGATGGACGCCGGCTCAAACAATTTCCCGATAATACTTAATTACGCTCAATTTGTCCACGAGCTAGGCGATAGAGGGCGGAGCTGGCTATAAAACCTGGTGCCAGCCGCCAGCTGTTGGCCGCATCCACCCTGCCACCAGCTCCTTAATTCCCTCCCCTTCTCCCTGCTCCAAGCCAGGAATTCGTCTGAAAAAAACCAGCACCGTCTGCGCCATGGCGTCGGAGCACGTGATCGGGAAGCTCAGCGTCCGCGTGGTGCGGGGACACAACCTCGCCATCGCCGACCCGCTCACCCACACCAGCGACCCCTACGTCGTCCTCTCCTACGGCTCCCAGGTCGGCCACCAGTCCTTCCCAGCATTTCTTTCCTTTTTATTCGCATTGCTCGGATCGATCCTCCGCAATATTTGACGGAGGAGCCGTCTGTTGCCGCGCGCCGGTGAGCACGGCGTGGGAAAGCCTGAACTCCTTTTGTGCTCACGATATGTTCGATAGAAGAACAGGCTTAGGACCTGGTGGCTGGGGGATCGGCATGCCATCTGTAGCCTGTAGGTTCTCTGCATAATTTCTTTCAGATGATAATTATACTGGACTGCTGGAGCGATGCCGATTCATACCCTTATGGCTTATTGACAGGTTTTGAAGCGATTAATTTGAATCAGGCTGTAGTTCCGAAGTTGTTGATGAGATTGCTGGACTGAGGTATTTAGGCCTTGCCTGCAAACAGGCCATCTTATGTTCTGCTCCATGTTGAGCTGAACTGAGCAGGTGTACCAAATCATGCGATAAGTTCACCTTGATATAGGAACTGCTTTTGCTAACAAAGGAGGAACTGCCATGTTTGTGAACTGAAGATCAGAATTACAAATCCTAAAATGTTTCACCCCTAAACAAGAAAACAGCGATGTTATATATATCCTGTTAATTAAGACTGATCCACAGCAAATATGCAAAAGTTACCTAAACAACAAAAAATCATTACTTGCCTAATCAAACAAATGTGTAAGAAGTCAACGTGAATGGGTACAGAGTGGCACTTTGATGATTCATACACTGATATGTTAAGCATGGTATGTCTGTTGGTAACTCATAATATATATTTAGCTAACATGGCTTTGTTAAAATTGATCATGGACTGTAGTGTTTTTTTAGTTCTTTGAGCTGGTCTTGCCTCTTGCGTGTTATAAAGGACTTAGCCCATACTACTGCACTGCATGATTACCTGGACAAATCCTAACATAATGACTCAATAGTTTTGTAGGATGAGGTATCGTGCTATTTTATTCTCTCGTGGAAATGCTTGTCTTTATTTTGTAGAGCGGTTGAATATTCTGAATTCTGAGCAGGGACTGCACACAAGTCTTGATGATGACAGATTTCAGTTCATTATTATGCACTCTTACAATACAACCCGTAGTTTCTGGAGTTGACTTCATGTTTTCTGACATGGATACATGTTCAATTTTTCACCATTTCTATCAATTTTATTCTATATATGTGTCATTAAAGTTTTATTCTTCCTCATGGTGTAGAAGGAGAAGACTAGTGTTCAGAAGAAGAATGCCAATCCTCTATGGAATGAAGTACTGCTGCTCCCTGTAACAAATCCTACAAAGCCAGTGAAACTTGTAAGTTTCCTGTTTGAAATGTTTTATCAAGTGAGACCTAAGTATATGTGCATATGGAGCAAAGAAAAACTATTTGTGCATATATAAATATATATGTGTGTAATTTCTTCTTCATTAATGCATTAATATATATGACACCATTTACACCATGGGACCAAAGATGGTTGGTGAGGAAATGAACTGAGCACTTATGTTTCCAACTGGCAAAAAACATCATGCAGGAGGTTTTCGACGAGGACAAATTCACAGCCGATGACAGCATGGGAGTGGCTGAGTTCAACGTAACTGACATCTATGATGCCGCAAAGCTGGATCTGAAGCATGCCCCTGACGGAACAAGGATCAAAACGATCTACCCAGTTGGCACAAACTACCTTGGTGGTGAGAGCCATGTCTCATGGAAGAATGGCAAGGTCGTCCAAGACTTGATTCTGAAGCTGAAGAACGTTGACAGTGGCTCTGTCGTGCTGCAGCTGGAGTGGGTTCACGTCCCTGGTGTTACCCTTTAAGCTGTTTCTGACAGAATGATGCTGCAACCTGGTTTTATGAAGCTACAGCTATGTTGGTGCATGTTCCTGATGTCACATTTGTAAACAGTGTTTGGATGTTGTCGTTTGCAGTGTATGAGGTGTGTGTGCGCTGTTGATTTCAGTGTGATGTGCTTACTCTATTTGTAGTACTTCCTGGTGTGGTTGTGAATTTGTGTTTGAAGTCAAACAAATAAGAAAGAACACCCTTTGTCGTCAACTGTTGCGAGGAGTAAATTAACAATCCATATCTTAGTTGGGGATTTGGGTGGTCACTGGTATACATGTGGTTGTCAGAAGGGTTCTTAAGACCAGGATGACGATGGAGTAAGTGGGCAGCAGGTATCTGCAAGAGTTGATTGACAGATATCTGGTCAGCCTCGACGATAAAATTCCAGCTGAGGAAGTCGTCAATTGCAAAGTCAGTGCTCTTCTTCAACTTGAAGCACAGGAAGCAAGTTTCAAGGAATCCATAGCAGTGATGACGCCCCAAACTTGGTGAGCTCTCGGCGCCTGTCTCTATGGAACTACCGTGGAAGATATACTGCTCTACTCAATCCTATGCCCAAACTACGATCAATCTTCTGCAGTTTCGAGGAAGATGACACGGATACTGAATCTGAATGCAGTCAACAATGTCTCCCAACTTTCCCTTGTTGCGAGCTGCCATGCACTCCACCAAGCAAGGAGGAGATAATCAAAAAGCACATAAAACAGCTGCTACGAAAATTCCTCCGTGTCATCAACCTGGAAGGTCTCGAGACTGGCGAGAAGCTGCCATTGTTCGTGCAGTACCTTGGTATAGCATCATCTTGGTCCTTGCAGTACATCCCGCGATCAATTGGGCAGATCCGTAATCTAGAGACATTGGATGTACGGTCCACTGCAGTTAGCGAGCTCGCCAATGAGTTCTGGAAGATGAGTACACTACGGCATGTGTTGGGTTATGGTCTCGTCTTACCGAAAAGGTCGGCAATTTGGAACTCCTAAAGACACTTGCAATTTTTGCAAGCATCATCCATCTTCAGACAGCATAGTACCAGATGAGAAGAATGAATGGGTTAAACCTTGCAAGCATCATCCATCTTCAGACCTTGCAAATTTTGAAGCTACCCAGTGATATCTCTAGTCAAACCAAAATGATGAAAAGGCTTCCGCAGAAGAACCCCTGCGTTCTCCGGTCACATCCCCATGATGAAATTGTTTAAAAGAACAAACAACATCAAAGCCTTTTTCCCAAGCAAGTTAGGATAGGCTAGATATGAAAACGAACGGAAACGTAAGGAAACCAAAACGAAAAGGAGAGAAAAGTAAACAAAAACGAGTGAACTAAGATTCTGGCACATGAATTGCTGATTTCCATGCAGTCCTATCAAGAGCCAAATCTCTAGGAAAATTTAAATCCCTCAAGTCCCTCTTTACCGCCTCCGTCCATGTCAACTTTGGTCGCCCTCTGCCCCTCATAATATCCATGCACAAGCCATCATCTGTTGATCACTGGAACCTCTTCAGTGATTGGATCAAAGTTTGGAAGAGCAATTCTCCAACGGTTTTTTTAATATCTGCAATCTCATAATGTCTACTTAAGCAAAATAAAGTTCCAGGAAAACAAGGATCTTGAGCATTGCAACTTCTGAAGAAAAAAAAAAGATATCACTGTCCTACTGTAAAAAAACAAACTACTCGCCATGAACACCCACATAGGAAGAAAGTATGGAAGAGAGGCGGGCAGGCAATGTAAATCCAAGCTATTTACATGGCATGCAGAAAATCAGCCAACTCAGAAGGTGATTTGTTTTGCCCATGAAGGATAAACAAGGCTAATAAGCTATAAGACATTGGAAGAGCCATACTACTCTTCCATATATATATAGGTACATATAGCATAGAGAAATATGTGTTAGTGCTGTTGAGTAAAGATCTTGCCTAAGTAAAGTTGTGAAAACCAGTTTAGATATTATGATTACCCTTATGCACACACGGATGACACCAGAAAATCACCATACTTACAAGAGCCAACAGCAGCATGAGAAACCAAGCACACCTAAAACGCCCATGTTGCCTCCTAGTGACCATCTTTCTTGGTGACTAGGGTGGCATCCTGCTCTTCAGACTCAACCTAATAAGCAATGCTCCATAATGTGGAATAATAAGATAGAAATATATATATATCCTGCTTTAAAGAAACAAATAAACCACATAGAAATAAAATATGAAAAAGAGACGGGCAGGTCATGTAATCCAAGCTATTAACATGACCTGCACAAAATAAGTAACTCAGAAGGCAATCCCTTTTGCACATGAAGGATGAACAAAGTTAATTAGCTATCAGTCATTTGGAACAGAGTCATACCTCTTCCATATATATAGGTACAGAAAGTATGGAGAAGTGTGTGTTATTACCTTTGAGTAAAAGAACTTCTCTAAGTAAGGGAAATCTGTAAACCACTCTGGAAACTATGCTAAACCAAAATAATTGCGGTGATCACTATAACTTGCTGCCTCATGAACAAACATGTGAAGATCTTCATCTCAGTACATGACGTTGCAGTCTACTATTATGTCCACTGTTGGCCAAAAACATGCAACATATCACGGACAATTACCTAACAGTTTTGTGCAGCTTCTGAAGCAAATAAAAGCTCTATGCAGTCATGCAGATCATCTCCAGTCAGACAGTCAGTTCCCTGAACTTGTGACTCAAGATTTCAGTAACATTGCTTGCAAACAAAAGCTGCGGTAATATCAGCACTTGACATGTACACTAATTAAATTCAAAAGATTAATTCATATCAGCAAGCCAGCAAGCGAAAACCATCACCATCGCTTGGGCAACAAAAACCACTAGCTCTGGACATGCCCTCATCATCTATACCTCTTGTGTGAGATGAATGTAGAGATTGGATCAAAACTGAGAGAGCAAACAATATAGAACTTTTAAAATGGAAAGACTAAACTACAATCTGCAATGCACTTTCAATCAACCTAAATAAAGGAGCACATGGCTGCAAGAAACTGGAGGTTCATTACAAGATAATTCATTCACCCACTTACACATGGCAACAACATAGGGAAGTTATTAAGATTACTTACAAAAGCCAACAACAGTACGAGAAAACAAGCACCATGTCACCAAACCAGCTACTACATAGTGGCATAATTCATCATAAGATCCCTGCCGCCTCCAAGTTGATGAAAGTGACTTCTTGCCCATAAGCAAATTGAACCATGCGTTGTCACTGCACCACATCACATGGGGTCGCCCTCTCTGCAAACATAGATTTTTCAGTGCGATCCCAGAAGGAGATGACAGGATACCATATAAATTGCCAATTAAGTCGCATAATCATACTTAAGTGTGACATTTGAGTGTAGATAGCACTCAAATTTTGCTCAAGCACATACATTATGTAAATTGAAACATTAAATACAACTCTAGTTAAACATTCAATATTTGGTTTGTTCCATTGACCGTTATACTATTAGTAAGAGTTGTTCCCAAATCACTAAAGGAAGTAGATATATATACCTCATGGATCACAGAAACTCATGTACGGAAGCAAAGCACGGAAATTTTCTCTTTCCCATATCTTCTTCCACTCTAGTGACTTGAGACTAATCTCGTAGATGCCGTCCATGTTCACGAAAATGATATCACTGCCCTCCACAGATCCAATCAGTCCAGGTATGTGCTTGAGATCTTCAATGGGGAGAAGTTCTTTGAGATTGACGACTCTACGCTGAGTCCATGCCATGGTTCCATCGGAACCATCTTCCTTGACCACAGATTGAGGGTTAAGCTGTCTAGGTGTGCAAACCCCAAACTGCCATCCTCCATCCCCATGAGGATAGCGTTATGGGCAATGTCTGCCTCCACGAGCGGCGCATCAATCAGTGATAAGCATTTAGAACGCAAGTCGTATTTTAGAATTCCAACACGACTATCATCATCGTCATCCACAAGCATGAAGTAGAGTGAATTTTGGGTTAGGACAGGGGGCATTTGCTGGACGATTGCATCAAACCCAAGATGAAGACCAGGGCACGGCTGGCTCCACTGAGAGCGAGGCTTGCTCCACTCATCCGTCGGCAAGGACACATGCACATATGCTACAGAATCACCTTTGTTAATGTTCATGCCAACGACGACCATCCGGAAGGGCCCCTCATGACATGTGCGGTGGTGGCAGCCCGGCACGGCGCAGAGCACCGCGGCGCCATGGCTGTGGTAGTCTTTGGGCATGCCCACCTCCCACCACTGGCCCGTCACAGGATCCAAAACGACGAGCTCCCTGGACGACACATCACTATTCTCGAGGCCGAGGACAGCGCGGCCATGGCGGCAGTCCCACGCATCGTATCCAGAGTACCTCCAGCCTTCACCTTCTTCTTTTTTGCGATTTGAGTACCCCAAGTAGTACGCATCTTCGTCTACGTCTTCGTCCTCGTCCTCGTCTTCGTCTTCGCAGGGAATGCACGCGACGAAATTCGTAGTGGAGACGAAGAGTGGGTCGAGTTCTTCGTCCACCCAGCCGGAGTACAGGGGGCCAGAATAAAAGAAGCCGAGCATGGAGGGAGCTCCGTGGAAGTCGCGATACCGATTGCGGAAGGCCGGGCCGGTGAGGAGGCCGAGCCAGTGCTTGCTGGCGAGGGAGACGCGCATGAGCCACGCGGGTTCGTCCGGCGGGAGGCGCATGAAGATATCCTCGAGGAGCTCGTTGGGCAGGGCCGGTGGCGGCGGCATAATGTCGGTGAAGTCGCGGCGGCGAGGGTTTCTGGGTGGGGAAAAGTTTGTGCGGGGATGAAGGAGTCAGGAGTGGCCAGTGTCATGTGTACTCCAGTCGTCCAGTGGCCGACAGGTCGGGCCCAGTGGAGAGGCGGTGTGGACTGGGCTGAATCAACTGAATGCCTGCAATCTGAATCCAATCAATTTCAACTGAAGATTTCCACACGAGCCAATCTCTTTGTTTTATTCTTAACTGCACAGTTTTCCAATATGAAATTTATCACTCACCTGCTCCAATCGGCTTCTTTGCTGGCAATGCTGCCAAGTATAAGAAGCACAATTTTATGTCATACGGAAGATCATCTAAGCATAGGGACAATTTCGTCCAAGAATACCAATAATCATTTGCGATAATTTCCACTAGACTACCATGATTAACTTGTTTAGTTATAGTATTTCATTATATGTGACCAGGAGGTCGAGAGGGAGTGTTTAGGGCTGGTTACGTTTGTAACTTGGTTTATCAGTACCAATCAATATATGTACGAAAGTCAAAACAGACAAAATCCTGATGAAACTAGCCATTGAACACCAATGCAATCCTACATTGACATAATAAAGTCTTATGTTTCAAAGCATGAACTAATAAATATGTCATGCTATAGTTGTTTTGTATCTTCGTCTTGATCATCTCTGCTCTTAGATCTCCAACCGCATAAAACACTTGCTTGAAACACCGGGATATTTGTCTCGGTGGATCTCCTTAATGTGTTGTGAATCATTCTAAATCTCTATTATGGCCTACGAGCATTGCTACTTGCTCGCTCTATCCATAAAAATTGCACGAGATTGGCAAAAGGGGATCTACCCATTTCAAACATGTTCATATATAGCCTCAACAGCGTTGGAGTTGTAGATTAGTTCAAGTTTGCCATCCTCTAATATTGGTTTCGGACCAACGTTGGATCAAATTGATTACACTCCTTATAATTAAAACAAATTGCTTTGCAATGGAACAACAGGAGCCAGGTCTGCATCACAGTTATGAGTAATGTTGCCTGAATGATAAGCGTCACTTGTCCGTCCAAGTGAAATCAAGGGGTATACGTAAATAAGATGAAATCTAGCTATGAGACATACTCTACACCTTACATAATGACCTAACAGTAGAGAAGGTATGGGTGATTTCAATTGTGCATACCACCATGGGAGAAGACGACCACGACATGCTCGTGCCGTAGACGAGGCGGCCGATAGGTAGCTCTTGGTCCAGCCATCGGAGATCTTGGTCACTGTTGCTACCAGTGCCGTCGGCACTGCTACAGATTGTGTGTCGCGATCTAATCCCACCGCCGTCTCCTTCGATGCCGAAAAATGGGATTTGCTCCTCCTGATCGAAGTGACTAAAGAGAGTGGGGAGACTAGATATCGGGCTATACCACTCCACCAATATTTCGTATCTCACCCTCTCCATCGCTGCATCCACTCATACTCCCCCCGCGCGTTCTCCCTTGACCTAGCTCTGGAGAAACGGCCAAATCGAGCGTTTTCCTTGGGCTAACTTTTTAGGTGCGTTAAGTTACGTATGAGTTCAAACTAATCCGCGTGCGACCAACCAAACAAACCATTTTTACATCCATTAGGCATGTTTAGAGGCCTCGCGACCAACAAAACACGTGAGTCTTCCTCGCTCCCCACACCATGCCCGTGCAACGTGCTCTAGCGATGTATGTGTGATCGTGTCATCAAGCAATTTGCATAACCACATTGTCCGAGGAGGGGTCTATGTGGTGTTGTCTAGGTGAAATCGCTGACGAGGTGTCCAAACGAGAAACGAGGCCCGTCAAAGCCCCGTCGCGAGCTGGGCGGCCAATCCCCATTTCCAAAACGCACATGCCACTTGCCTTTAGGCCCATACGAGGATCCACGTCCTGCCGAGCGTCCAGGACTGCAATTCCAGATTGTGAGACAAAAACTGTCCAACCCGATAGCGATCTACTCCGTACATTTGTTCGCCCAAATGGAAATCGGCGTTCCAAATTTGCTGGTTCCAAGTTGATCGACGGAGCTAGCTTCCTCAAGATTATGCGACGCATGCCCAATATTATTTGCAAAAGAAATTCAGTATATAAGCTGTTTTTTTGTAGATGGAACACTAGATTCCATTAAACATCACGCCCAGCAAACTTGTTGGCCACCAAGACTCGTACATCGTCAGGCAGAGACTCAAACCAGTGTAGTCTGGAGTCAGGCCCGGTCCTGAGGGGGGGGGGGGGGGGCAGGAGGGGCGGCCGCCCCGGGCCCCCGAAATCAAGGGGCACCCAATTCCCAACTAGCTTAGGCAAATGCAGTGGCAGAACACAGTTGGGGCGCCATTGCTATAGATCGGGAGCTTTTCGCGTACTCCCTCCGATCCATATTAGTGGGCATAGCTTTGTCTAAATTCATATGTATCTAGTTAAGTATTTAGACTAGATACATGTGTATCTAGATAAAGTTGTGCCCACTAAGGCCTCCTTTGATTCATAAGATTTTTGTAGGAAAAATGTAGGATTCCGGTTCCTATAGGAATTTGCACTGTTGATGCGTTTGATTCATAGGAAACCAAGCAAAGGAAATTTGAAGGAAATTTTCCTTTGCCACCAGATTCCTATGGAATACAAAGGAAATAAACAATCTGGTTAGACCTCATTTTTTCATTCCTTTGGAAGGAAAGAATCCTGTAGGTTTGCATTGGCAATCCTATCCTATTCCTATTCCTATTCCTTTTAAGAAGGCCTAATATGGATCGGAGGGAGTACTACGATTCAGAGAGAGCACGACGAAGCGTTATGCTGTGGGGCTGGAACTTGGGCCTTTGCTCCTTCGTTTAGTCTGGGCTGTTTTATTTCGTTGGCTTGGGCTTTATCCCTTTCGTTAGCTAGATTGGTCTGGTTGATCTAAAAAGAAATGGGGTGAGCCCGGTGGTCTATACAAGGGCCAAATGACAGATCCAGTAAAGCAGTGCACTGTTCTTTTTTAACGCAGTGCACTAAAAGAAAGAACGCAGTGACTCAATATTCTTTTTTTTTTCATCACCCTTTGATTTTTTTTATCGCTGGCAAACACGGAACTGTGAGGATGTGGCAAAGGTACTGGTATAGTTTTTCATATGTTGTGTGTCATACTATGCGTTCGACTGGTCGATCCTCATACGGCAACGCTGAGAAGCGAGAAACCGAGTCACCGAGAGGAGATCCTACTGAGCCCAGAACAATCCCAACGAGAATGTTCGTCGCATATTCGTTGTGACACCCGGTAAAATTGACATTATCATAACATTATCGTTGACTTTGCATCTACTAATGTTAGAAGGAAATTTTAGTTAATTATATACAGATATCAACATTGCTTTGTAGGGGTTTACTGATAACACTTGACATCGCATATAAATTTTATTTTAATGATTAGGGTCCTGGTTCTGGTTTCGCCCCGGGCCCCCGAATTGTCAGGACCGGCCCTGTCTGGAGTCCTGTCGTCTGGCCCCATATGCACCTAGGCAATGGGCTAAATTATTACATAGACTAGTTGAATGTCCATGCGTTGCCACGGGCTATGTAATTTTATGTTCTATCTAGACCTCCACATTATGCTTATATCTAACTTTATGTGGACTATATCATGAAATAAGAAAACAATTCAATTCCAAGAATAGGATGACATAGTAGCTCCGTACGGACATGGCATTGCGATGGATTCAGCGCAAGGGTGTTCCGTCTTGCCGCGAGTCTTGCATTGCGCTGAGCTAGAAGTGTCTGCTTTTTCTCAGGTGATATGTTGTGCCAATTTTCTCTTCGACGAGCGTTCATCTCGTGTCTCTTCTTTGGTGATACGTTCCGCCTTGCCTGCCTTTTGCGAGCATTTCTCTCATCTATTGTTTTCTTTTGCCTGGCTACTCTTCTTTGGGCATTCATGTCCTCCCTTTTTTCGTCTGTTAAGTTATTTCGTCGTGCTCTGTCATGTTCCCGTCTTGCTTGATTTCTGCATTTTCTCATGTTTGCAATTGCGTCGTCTTCATGATCAATCGAGGTTGTCAAAATGAGTTGACATTTGTTTGGTGTGCCCTCACGCAGTGGAAGTGAGCAAGCAAGTTCAAGTTTTTCACCTTTGAAAAAAATTGTATTATTATAACACTAATACATGTTATAAAAGTTCATGAATCTATCCGGTCGATAATTAATGTAACTATATTCAGATGCGTGCGGTGTTTAGAATGCACTGTTGTAGGAGGGTACCGTTGACAGTTTCACCAGGATTTGTTAGATGAGATGACGCGAGGGTACTATTTACTGAAATAGTTGAGTATGCGTGAGCTGGTACGTCATTGTAGTTATCAGCATATTGTTTTGCCTCGGACATCTGCATGAAAATGGTTACTCGGGGTGAAATAGAAAATTAAGCCCTATACCAATTTAAAATACCATGGGAAGGACGTACCTTCATTTAATAATTGTATAAATCACCACTTCAATATGCGTTTTTTTAGTACCAATTTATTAGAAGAGAGATATACCTGGCCTCTTTATATGTTGGTATCAGTTGACACAAACCACCGAGCAAGCTGGACTGATTCCGCTAGCTACGGTATGTCTCTGACCAAGCAGGTCTATCGATTCCCTCTGGTCCAGCGTACTAAGCAAACTGAATTTAATTCTTGGCTAGCTGATCTACTGCGGCACCGGCGGACGTAATGCCAGCGATGTCAATCAGCAGAACAGCGGCACGCCGACCGAGTCTCGGTGATACGGTGGGATTCTGGCAAGGTCGACGCAAGGACGAGATTATGACGGGCGGCGTTTCTTGAGTTTGGCAGAACATCAAGCTGGCGGCAGAACGTCAATGCTTGGCGAGGTCGCAGAACACGACGGTGGAGTCGGCGCTGGTTCACATTATATAGCGAAGCATAATCAAGAGTTTTTGTAGGAGTAGGATTAGGGCAAGGGCCCCAAGGCACGCTGTAGGAGTTCTTGTAGGAGTAGGATTGGCAGGGTGGGAGTATGGCCTATCTTGCATTAGAGCAGAAAAGAGGGAGCACGGGCAGGCTGCACGATCAGGCTGTAGGTGGGCACGCTCACGGCTACCCACCAACTTGCCGCCTGTGCCCATATAATTTAATGGGGCTTCCGTGATGTGTCCAGTTCTAATCGACATACCAAGTGGGCTACCATATGTCCCATTTGAACCCACCAAATTCTCTGTACACGGGAAAAGGTAAAGGACCTGGCGTTGAACTGATCGATCATGGCTCGCGTTCTACTTCAAGAGCAGCGGCACGAGTGCACGACGAGCACCAGGAGCCTTCGTATCTGAATCCGACGGCCGCGAGGCAGGTCCAGGAGGCAGGAGTCCATCGTCTCCAAGCCCGCGGAGGGCGAGAAGCAGGCCGCGGATGGCTCGTCGGACACCCTTGCCGTCGCGCGCCCCGTCGGCCGGGCTGCGCCGCCATCAGCGTTCAGCGTCGGCCTGCTGGAAGTAGGAAAGCGTGAATGGGTCGGCGGCCAAGGACGAGCACGATAAGGTGAAAAGCACGGCGAACACGCGCTTGGGCATGGGCCTCCGTTGCAGCTAGTGCAGGACTCTCACCAGCTCGTTCGTTTTTCGAGACAAATACACAAATGGCTAGTGCAGGAATCCAGGCAACGCGTGGCACGACCCACGAACGCAGTACGCGCTGCCGCAGTACGCCGCCGTCCTCCACCGGCCGGCCGGGACGATGAGCGTCCGCGTGATGGCGGTGGCCAAGTCCGTCCTCGCCGAGCTCTGCCGGCTCGCACGGGACAGAGTGTCCGACAGCAACGACGTCGGCCCCGGTTGGTACCTCATGGTCTTCTCCGGCCCGTTTGGGAAAACAATTATGGAAACAGTTGTAACTTAAAACGGATGCGTACGAGAGTATGATTTGTCGTTTTGTTCCTTTCCTTGCGTAAGCTGAACTGGATTTGAACTGGATATTGGAGTGCGGAGGACGTACCACCCGACGTACCGCCCGTACGTACCATCACGGCAGCTACAAATATTATAGTATAGATAGATAGATAGATAGATAGATAGATCAATATATAAAAGGGGGAAAGATTCACCCCCCAAAACGACCTTCCACGTCGCCTCTTAACCACAGCCGTTCGATCCTGCCGATCCGACGGTCAAAAAACAACCACATCCACTCCCTAGCGCGCGCTACAGTGCCAGATGAATTTCTACCAATCGGATGGCGCCACGTCGCCCGGCGCGCAACCGGTCACCTGGTTCCCAGCCGGTCGCCCACCGCTCACCGTCCATTTTTCCAATAACGCCCCTCGCAAAGACAAAAAATGCTCCGCAGCCCCCAACTCCCAACGTAGACGGACCTAACTGCAAATTTTATAAACTCCAGATACCTAACTGAAAAACCACCGCTCCACTCTCCCTCTCTCTTTCTCTCTCTCCCGTGCGATCCTGGGGTGGCCGCCGCCGCCGACGCGCCGCGACGGCGTTCCGCTGCTCCCCGGTCGAATCCAACACCACCACCGGAACCGCGTCGTCATTCTTTTTCTCCTCGCATAGTATTGCGTGCTGGGAAGCCGTCAATCCAGCGGATCGACTGCTTCTTCCCGAGCTCCGGCTGCCGCCTTCCGAGCTCGCTCCGGTCAATCTCGACCTCCTCCGGCCTGCCTGACCATGCCGTTACGCTCCTCGTGAGCTCGTGCTTCTCCTCGACCTCTTCCTCCTCTCACTCTCGCTCTAATTCCAGATCCCTATGCAGACGGTCGCCGCCCGCCGCTAAACTCACCGCCGGCTCCTCTCCGGCGACCACAAAGGAGCGGCGCCGCCTGTACGAGGTCACGCGCATCGCCCCGCGTCCAGCGCGCCCGCGCGTGAGCGCGCGCGTGCCCCCTCTTCGCTCCAAATCGACGGGATCGTGCTGCACAGGAGAAGAATCTCCATTGACGACGTCAGCAAATGATGTCATCATGGGTCCACACGTCAGATTTTTTTTTATAACCATTTCCAATATTTGTTAAATCTCTGATAGTGAATCTGGTTATCAAAATTTAAATCTTTTCTAAAAATTCAGAATTCGAATTGAACTTCGAAAATTCATAACTAAATAAACCTTTCTAACACATGAAAATATGCAAATGATGTCATCATGGGTCCACACGTCAGATTTTTTTTTATAACCATTTCCAATATTTGTTAAATCTCTGATAGTGAATCTGGTTATCAAAATTTAAATCTTTTCTAAAAATTCAGAATTCGAATTGAACTTCGAAAATTCATAACTAAATAAACCTTTCTAACACATGAAAATATGTTTAATACATAAAAAAAATAAAAAAATGCCTACTTGCATCAAATTCATACATGTTCAACAAATTTCTACCATGTTTAATTAGGAGAACAAGATAATCTTTTCATACGAACATATTTTAACATCACGGGATGGATGCATGGCAGTTTAGCTGAATTTTCTTTATTAATTTACGAAGTCCACAATCAGCATGTCACACATACATGCTATCGATTTCTCACAGATCATAAGAGTTACATTCAAAAATATTACCCAGACAATATTGGAATTCTCAATTTGATTTATGCTTCATGACAAAGTGATAACCCACTAGCATAATCAAAAAGAGAGATGAAGTCACTACCATAATCAAAAAGAGAGATGAAGTGTATTATGTACATATATATGGTGGTTCGTAAATCGGTCATTACGGAGAACTACAATATTAATATATAAGTACGGTACCAATGTAACAGGTTATTATGGGAAGAATCCATTAAAAATGATTTATTTTTCCTTTATAAACCTGAAAGGACAACTTTATTTGGGTCTAAGATTATAAATATATATGTCCTTATGACTGGTGAGTTCATATGTAGTTTTGATAATTTTACCAAATACATATTAGTGCTGGCTATTGTGTTCCAACATTCAAATATTTATGTTTCGTGTCATTGCAATCAAAAAATTTATTATTCTGTTTTTTATCATTTATATCTAAAAACCACTCTAAGGTACTGGGTATTATGATGAGGCTGCCAAAAAGTAAATTTCAATAACCGGGTGCGATATGGGTGCTGCAATGGAATTTTAAGTATTACCGGTGTGATGACATGCAACACATTAATGATTTTTTGTTGAAACTATGTGTCACCCAAGTCTTTTTTTTAACTAGGTGCCATCCAAATCGGTGTAGTCATCGTTACATCACACAAAAAACTATGTGTTAGGCTGGTGCCAGTGGGGGCGGTAGGGCGGGCGATACCGCCCGGGTCGGGGCGGGAGCGAGGCGAGAGGCGGGCGGGACGGCAGCGGCGGGCGACGGATCCATCGCCCGGCGACGGGGGCCGCTACCGCCCCGCTGTCGCCCGCTTTGGCGGCGAGAGGGCGGCGAGAGGGAGGCGGGAGCGGGCGGGAGGCGGGCGACGCGATGGCGGGTCGGGGCGAGAGCAGGGCGAGAGCAACGGCTAGCTGACGTGGCGAGCTCTGATTCGTCCACGTCAGCTAGCCGTTGAGGTATCCGTTGCAGCTTCAAAAAATTCGAAATTTTTTTGCAAAAAATTCCAAATTTCATCCCCAACCCCCTATAAATACCCCCACCTGGTTTCACTCATTCCACACCCCACTTCATCTCATTTCTCTCTTCCACTCTCCATTTCCACTCCTCTCGACGCCATGTCTTCGTCCAGCAGCAGTTCGAGCGAAGGAATGCAGGGTGCTATGATCGATGCATTCCAAGCGGAGTACGAGGAGGCGATGCTCAACCTCCAGGCGGAGTCAAGCCGGACGCGACGCCATCGAACGTTCATCAGGCGTGATCGTGCTGGTGCCGCCGATCGGCTCTACGAGGACTACTTCGCCGACAACTGTACTTATCCTCCGAACTTTTTTCGGCGAAGGTATCGGATGAGGCGAAAGCTTTTTCTAAGCATTGTAGATAGATTGGGTGAATACTCTCCGTATTTCACCCAAAGAGTTGATGCTCTCAACCGTCCTGGTTTTACTCCCCTACAAAAGTGTACTGCGGCTTTGCGCTTGTTAGCTTATGGAGCCGCTGCGGATACGGTAGATGAGTGGCTAAAGCTAGCTAGACAAACTTCATCAGAATGTCTAGAGATGTTCTGTGAAGGCATCATTCACTGTTACGGGGAAGAGTTTTGCCGTCGACCAAATGTCGCGGATACTCAGCGTCTCCTAGCGAAAGCCGAGGAGCGTGGCTTTCCGGGAATGCTAGGGAGCATCGACTGCATGCACTGGCAGTGGAGGAACTGCCCAGTGGCGCATGCCGGTCAATTCACAAGGGGAGACATCAAACACCCTACCATAATCTTAGAAGCCGTTGCATCGTATGATCGTTGGATCTGGCATGCCTATTTTGGAGTGGCCGGGTCCAACAACGACATCAACGTACTGAATCAGTCGACGTTGTTCACTGATGTGCTTAGGGGAGAAGCACCCGTAGTGAACTTCACGGTGAATGGACACGAGTACAACAGGGGTTACTACCTTGCCGACGGCATCTACCCCTCCTGGCCGGTGTTCATGAAAGGTGTTACTCTTCCACAAAGTGAAAAGCATCGGCTATTCACAACTGCTCAATCAGCTTGGCGCAAAGATGTCGAGTGTGCCTTTGGAGTGCTCAAGTCTAGGTTCAACATTATAGCAGTTCCCGGACGCTCCTACTCGCAGCATACTCTTGGGTTGATCATGCGTGCATGTGTCATTCTGCACAACATGATCATCGACGATGAGCGTGGTACCAATTTGGACGACATCTATGAGACAGTTGCGTCCAATGTCGGGCCGGCGATCCACAACAATGCACCACCAGGCCTAGCAGCCAGGATTCAGATGGACAACGAAATGAGGGACTCACCGATGTATACACAGCTCCAGCAAGATTTGATTGAGCATGTGTGGGCAAATAGTCATGCCTAGATTATGTAATTTTTTAATTTTTTATGTAATTTTTTTATTTATATGTAATTTTTTAATTTACTATGTAATCGGTAATATTTTTAGTTGAATAAAATAATTCTATTGCATTATTTTGAATGTCTAAACAAAAGCGAGTGAAATAACTAAATGTGAAAAAGAAATGCTGACGTGGAGGAGAGAGAAGCTGACGTTGCTACAGCCTGCCACTACAGCCCGTGCACTGGCACCGTGAGGTGAGAGTGAGGTGAGAGTGGGGTGAGAGTGGGGGTAAAAGCTGACGTGGCGGGGCGATAGTGAGGCGGTGCACTGGCACCAGCCTTAGTGAGAGATTAGAACACATAGACTAAAGTGTGGGTATAGCAGGAAGGGAGTATCAAATAGCATCAATTAAATTTCAAAAAGACAACATTATAGAATATGTGATATGTTATCTTTTAAAATTTCATAACTCACCACAAATCAAAATGATTCAAGATAAATTTCAATTTTTACCTAACAATATATTTACTATGTTTGTTGAATCCAAGATTTAGATTTTGATGTTTAAAAATCTTTGAAACAATAAAGTTATTTTGGAAACACAACAATCTGAAGAATTTTCAGCCGCAAGCTTTCTTTGCATTTTACTAATTTTGCAGCCTGCACAATTTTAAAATGTGAAATTTCCAACTTTCAATTTTACCACGCGTACACGGCACATACATTTGAATATTTTAAAATTTTAAATGCCTTTCAAATCTAACCATTTTATAAACGTGAAAAGAATTCAAATCTGAATAACTTCTCAAACTGAACAATTTCCGAAATCTGAACAATTTTTAAACGTAAACTTTCTTCGCATTCCAGCAATTTTCAAATCTTCACAACTTTTAAATGTCGACATTTTCAAATTTAAATTTCACTAAACACGCGCGGTATTTGCCGCGCTAAGTTCCCTAGTACGTGTGTATATATGGTAGGGTCGATTTCTATGCGTTATTAGAATTCA
This sequence comes from Poa pratensis, assembly GCA_947311845.1. Lineage (NCBI taxonomy): Eukaryota > Viridiplantae > Streptophyta > Magnoliopsida > Poales > Poaceae > Poa > Poa pratensis. The sequence continues at coordinate 39,029,501 of CAMZMU010000093.1, read as the reverse complement.
GACTCCAAAAAAATCGTTAAAACGCGAACTCCAGAGCCTCCCGCGTTCAGCCTTTCGAATATGGGCCGAACTACCAGATTGGGCTCCCACCGGGCCACATAGCAACCCCGAACCGTCCTCCTCCTCGTCCCCACCGCAGCGGCGGCGCACGTGCGCCCGTGCCGACGCCTGCCCCCTGCCGGCCCTCCGCGCCTCTGCCACTCTACCGACGCGAGAACGCAGTACCTATGCCCCGGCCAGCTTCCTGGACGTCTGCTTCCCCCTCCTCCCCCACCCCGCAACAGAGCCACCCGACCGGTGCAGTGCACGGCCGCCGGCCGAGCTCCATCCGTCCTTCGAGTTCGACAGATTCGGGAAAAACGGAAACGGCGCCGTTCTGTCACCGTCGCACAGGAGCATAAGCAGTGAAACACCCACCGTGAGTGCTTCAATTTTGATCTCTGTTTTTCGTTTTCCCCAACTAAGATTGTGTCGTGTCCCCGTCTGCTACTCTAACAGAGGTGACCGACACGGTGGATCCAGGCTGAGGTAATCGTGGACTAGGTCAGTTGGGTGAGTTGGCGTGAGTTGTACCGGCCCCACCTGTCGGTGGGTGACCATGCTGTGTGCGTGTGTGCTGGGGTATATAACCAGCTGTATCCGTGGAACTGATTATGATTGAAATAGAATTACTCTGAACCTCTCATCCTGTCTCTGCTTCTCATCCCCTTTCTCTGGTTCGAGTTCTCTGATTCCCCAGCTTTTCGATCGACGATTGTGAGGTTCCTCTCGGGTCTTCACAATTTGGTATCAAGAGCCTGGCCGCTGTCGCACTCGATTCCTCGAATTCGATCTGTAACATCCACTGCAAAAGGTGTTGTTCGACCTCGGTTGAGCGGCGCAAAATCCTGCGCAGGGTTAGATCGGATTAGAGAGAGCTGCAACGGCGCCGTCCAAACCTTCGGCCGCTACCCGTCAAATCCTCGGTGCGATGGGCGAGAACACCGAGCAGATCCAGACCCGTCTCACAGAGTTGCTCACTCGTTTCGAGTCCATGGCGGCGGACGTCGCAAACATCGGGAAGCAGTTAGTGACGACGCAGGAGAGCGTGGACGAGGTCCGCTTGAAGCAGGTGGAACTCACGCGTTCGGAGAAGCAGCGGGCCTCGATACCACCTGAACCGGATGGGGAGCAGCACGGAGGGGGCTCCTCCATCACCGAACCGGCTCGTCTGACGAACAACGCGCGCCACTCATGAATACTCCAGTGGTGGGTGCGCCGAATCGTGGGGTGGAGCACTTGGATCGGGCGCATCTCGGCGAGAATCGACGGGAGTTTCACACGGCTCCGTCGTCACCGAGGGAATTTTTCAACAAACCTCCGAAGCATGATTTTCCCAGGTTCGATGGCTCAAACCCACACATGTGGTTCGATCTCTGCCATACTTACTTCGAGATGTATTCAGTTCATTCCTCCCAGTGGTTATCTGTGGCGTCACTATACTTGACTGGGCATGCTGCGCTCTGGTGGCAAGCATACAAGCGCACACATGTGGTAACGAATTGGGCACAGTTATGCACCGCAATAGCTTCAGAGTTTGGGCAGGATGAATATGACATGCAGATGTCCAAATTATTGCAGTTGAAGCAGAATGGAACTGTTGCTGAGTATAGGGTGCTTTTTGAGGCCACAATGTATCAGTTGTTATCTCTGGATCCAACACTGAACACCAAATTTTTTGTATCCCAGTTCGTGTTGGGTCTCAAGGATGAATTGCGTACGGCAGTTCGATTGCAATCACCCAGTAGTGTGACTAGAGCAGTGTCCTTAGCAAGAATTCAGGAAGAGGAATTGGAGTTGCATCGACCTAAACAGAGAACATTTGGCTCTGTGAGACCTGTCACTAGTACTGCTGGGGGCAATGGGGTAGTGGCTGCAACAGTCACGGCTAACAAAAGGACTGGCACTGATGATTATGCACGGGAACGTCAACTTCGCGATTTCCGTCGAGCAAACGTCTTGTGTTTCCGTTGCGGGGATAAATTCAGCAAGGAACATCAGTGTAAGAAACCATTGCAACTGCTCACTATTCAATTAGGTGAATGTGGGGAAATTTTCACAGAGGATACAGTTCAAGCACTCGAGTTGCTAGCTGAACCTCCACCAGGCCCTGCGGATGTGCAGTGTTGTCATTTATCCTTGCAAGCCGTCTCGGGAGGAGAAGCACCTGAAACTATTCGTATTCAGGCTAAGGTGGGAAACCAGAACATGGTGATGTTGATTGATTCTGGTAGTAGCCATAGTTTCATTAACAAGGAGTTTGCAAGGCTGACTAAATGTACTGTCATACCTGCTCCAGCAGCTCAAGTGAAACTAGCTGATGGTAGCATGATGATTTGTGATACACAAGTGTCTCAGCTGGAATGGCTGTCACAAGGCTATACGTTTGTGTCAGATATGCGAGTACTGGAGTTGGGTGGCTATGACGCAGTGTTGGGCATGGATTGGTTACAGCAACACAGTCCAATGACGGTTGATTGGATTAACAAAACAATGAGCATACCTCATAAGGGAGCTGCAGCATTATTGAAGGGAATTCAGTCTGGTCCGGCAACTACTGCTGTTTTGCAGGCTATCAGTGTTGAGCAGCTTCGCAAAGCTTATGCTGGAAATGATATTTGGGCCCTAGCTGTCCTGGATTTCTCTGTTGTTGATACAAAAACTGGTTCCGATACAGTGTTGCCAGGGGAGTTAACTGACTTGTTGACTGAATTCCAAGATGTATTCGCTGTACCAAGCACACTGCCTCCCCATCGTGTGTATGATCATGCAATTACACTGGAGAAAGATGCTCCACCAATTAACTGTAGGCCATACCGCTATTCACCTTTTCAGAAGGATGAAATCGAGCGTCAAGTTGCTGAAATGATCAAGTCAGGTGTGGTAACTCCTAGCATGAGTCCTTATGCCTCACCAGTACTGTTGGTCAAGAAGAAAGATGGCGAATGGCGGTTTTGTGTTGATTACCGCCGTCTCAACACCAACACAATCAAAAACAAATTTCCCCTGCCTGTGGTGGATGAGTTACTGGATGAACTAGCTGGCGCTAAATTTTTCTCCAAACTTGATCTGCGAGCCGGGTATCATCAGATACGCATGCGTGAAGAGGATGAGGAAAAAACGGCGTTCAAAACACACTTTGGTCATTTTCAGTTTCGTGTGATGCCTTTTGGCTTGACCAACGCCCCGGCTACCTTTCAGTGTCTAATGAACTCTATCTTCACTGAACAGATTCGCAAATTCGTGATTGTGTTCCTCGATGACATTTTGATCTATAGCAAGAATTGGGAAGATCATCTGAAGCATCTACGTCTAGTGTTGCATACACTACGACAGCATCAGTTATTTGCTAAAATGTCCAAGTGTTCTTTTGCTCAGGAAAGTATATCATATTTGGGCCACATCATTTCTAGTAACGGAGTGGCCACAGATGAGGAAAAAATTCAAGCTATGGTGAAATGGCCTACACCAACTAATGTCACTGAGTTGCGTGGCATCCTGGGGTACACGGGGTACTATCGGAAATTTGTGGCCAACTATGGGTTGATAGCCAAACCACTCACATCCTTGCTTACCAAGAAAGGATTCTGTTGGACTAAGGAGGCTGATGATGCTTTGGCCAAACTCAAACAGGCTATGATATCAACCCCAGTTTTGGCTCTGCCCGATTACACCAAGCCCTTCACGGTGGAAACAGATGCCTCTGACACGGGTGTGGGAGCTGTTCTATCTCAGAATGGACACCCTATTGCATTCCTGAGCAAAGCACTGGGTGTGAATAACAAGAGGTTATCGACATACGAAAAGGAATTCATTGCTGTCATGATGGCCGTGGATAAATGGCGTCAGTACTTGCAACGAGGACCTTTCACTATTCTGACAGATCACAAGAGTCTAGTGAATCTGCAGGAACAATATTTGACCACTGATTTGCAGCGTAAAGCAATGGCTAAAATGGTGGGACTCCAGTTCCAGATCAAATACAAAAAGGGATCTGAAAATGGTGCTGCGGATGCTCTGTCTCGAGTAGCTCATCTCATGACAGTCTCGTTGTCTTCTTGTCAACCGGCTTGGGTTCAGGAAGTACAAAATTCTTACACCACTGATGCTCATGCTCAAACCTTACTGGCTCAGTTAGCTATTGCAAGTCCTGATGAGAAAGGTTATTCCCTGGAGCATGGTTTGATAAAATACAAGGGACGTTTGTGGATAGGTAACAACTCTGCCCTACAAACCAAGTTGATTAGTGCAATGCATTCTAGTGCGGTGGGTGGTCACTCGGGCATTCGCGCTACATACCAGCGTGTGAAACAACAGTACTCCTGGTCTGGTATGAAACAACAAGTGGATGAATGGGTGAAACAATGTTTAGTGTGCCAACAGGCTAAACATGAAAATACTTCTCCAGCTGGTCTTCTTCAACCATTACCCATTCCTACTCGTCCTTGGTCAGATGTTACCATGGATTTCATTGATGGTCTCCCAAAATCTGAGGGTTATGAGGTCATCTTGGTAGTGGTGGATCGCCTGACTAAATACAGTCACTTTATTCCTCTTCGTCATCCTTATACAGCTCTTCAGGTTGCCAATGCTTTTCTGGATAATGTGGTGAAGTTGCATGGTGTACCTGCAACCATTGTTTCGGATCGTGATCGAGTGTTCACCAGTAAATTCTGGCGACAGTTGTTCAAAGCAATTGGTACTAAATTATGTTACTCCACTGCTTACCACCCTCAGACTGATGGGCAATCGGAGCGAGTGAACCAGTGTTTGGAGCAGTACTTGAGATGCTCGACTCATGACAGTCCCAAGCTTTGGCGTAAGTGGTTATCCATGGCAGAATTCTGGTATAACTCCTCCTTTCATACATCCTTGGGTTGTTCTCCCTTCAAGGCTTTATATGGAGTGGAACCAAATTTTGGGGCACTACCGAATGTGGGTGAAGCTGAGGGCATGGATGTCGCAGCTATGGCTGAGGAAAGGCAGGCTCATTTAGACCTTCTCCGTGATCATTTGCTAAGAGCTCAAACCCGTATGAAAAATCAAGCAGACAAGCATCGGGTGGATCGTCAGTTTCAAGTGGGAGATCAGGTTCTTCTCAAACTGCAACCACATGTTCAGTCATCTGTTGTGCAACGACCATCGGCAAAAATGGCGCTGAAATTCTATGGACCTTATGAAGTATTGACTCGAGTTGGCATTGCTGCATATCGGTTGAAGCTACCACCAGAGAGTAAAATCCATAATGTTTTTCACATTTCTCAACTTAAGCCTTTTACTGCTAGTTATGCTCCAGTTTTCTCTGATCTTCCAGTTACTATTGATTTGTCCTCGGGGGAATTTGTTCCTGAAGAAATTCTGGAGCGCCGTATGGTAAAGAAAGGGAATTCTGCTATACCTCAGATCAGGGTTCGTTGGTCATCGCTGGGTCCTGAGTGTGCAACATGGGAAGACTACTATGTGCTGCGACAACGTTTCCCTGGGGCTGCAATTTGGGGTGAAGCTCAGTCTCGTGGGGGGGAAAGTGTCGTGTCCCCGTCTGCTACTCTAACAGAGGTGACCGACACGGTGGATCCAGGCTGAGGTAATCGTGGACTAGGTCAGTTGGGTGAGTTGGCGTGAGTTGTACCGGCCCCACCTGTCGGTGGGTGACCATGCTGTGTGCGTGTGTGCTGGGGTATATAACCAGCTGTATCCGTGGAACTGATTATGATTGAAATAGAATTACTCTGAACCTCTCATCCTGTCTCTGCTTCTCATCCCCTTTCTCTGGTTCGAGTTCTCTGATTCCCCAGCTTTTCGATCGACGATTGTGAGGTTCCTCTCGGGTCTTCACAGATTGCTGGATAGTTTAACTAGCCAGTTTTGTCATTTGTAGGTCTGAATAATGAAGAACATGTAGAAATAAGAAAAGGTTAGTTCTTGATAGAGCTTCAAGTAAATCGAAAATAACTTCAACCTCAACGCCAACGCGAACGCCGACATCTATTCAGGTTGAACTTGCATGTGTTATATTTGTTTGCCTAATGTTTTTTTTTCCGTGACTTCGCATACCCAATACGAAATTCCTGGCTCCGCCACTAGCTGCTAGCCTGCTACTGCTTCGTTTTGCCATCAGCTTCCAATCCAATTCCAAATTAATTCTGGCCACCCCGACTCGGACGCCGATCAAGGTTTGCAAAAAAAATTCTACTAGCTTTGTCTTGACATGTTTAAAGTTCAATTCATGTACTATTTGAATTCTTTCATATTACTTACGTTTTGGTTTATAAAACATAAAAATCATGTCTTCTGGAACTTTGACTAGTAGCAGCGGCTGAATCTTACATTAAATTGTTGCTATGTGATGTGAATTTTTTAAATTTTAGGGCCCCATTTCACGTTTTGCATAGGGACCCGGATTTCTGGAGACGGCCGAGAAACGGTGCATTAAAGAAGAGTGAGTCCAATGCCGGGCACATACACGACCTGTTTGATTTGAGACAACTAATACAAACGGTTGGATCCGTTGCCGATGTATCTCCCGTATCAGCGAGAGAAAGTAGCCGGGAACCAACTTTCAGTGAAAATTACGAAAAAACCATGTTTAAAATTTCTAAAAAATTCTAAAAAAAATGCATTACGTTGGGAAGGTAGAGTTTTCACTGAAAGATACTTTTAAACAAAGTCAGCAAGTCTACCTTTCCAACGTAATGCATTTTTGTTGAGAATTTTTTAAAACTTTTAAACATGATTTTTTCGCCGTTTTCGCTGAAAGTTAGTTTCCACCTTATATTCTCTCAATCAGTGACATGATGATAGCGACGGGCGCTAGGTCCGTTTCAGATATGGGTTTCCACCCGTGTCCAAGTTGACATTCTCTACCAGTGGAAGCTCTTCCTTTACCTCATAGTCTGATACCCCTCAAATCGTTCAGGACAACAATTGATGATAAGATCGGTGGTTCATCAATCACCAGTAATTTGTGGTAGAAAATCATTCAAAACGAGGTGCGGATGCACACTAGTACATGACATACACCAATTGTATAGCTATTTATTTATAATACATATTGTTAGCACGCATACAAGCAATAAATATCATTCGGTGTAGTGATCATTATTCATCGTCTTCTGCCCATATAGTTGGTTTGATCCTATTATAATGGTTTCATCATCTTAACCTTTGAGCTGCTCCATAATTTCAGGCTTACCTATGATCTCACTTTAGTTTCTTCGGAAGCGATAATCATATTCAAATCTAGGAGGACGGGTATCTTCGATTCACTTCAACTTTCCTCGGTTCTACCGAGTAAACTGTTAGACTTCTAAGTATATGACATCCACAAGGAGAGAAGACAAGACAAGTTATTCACTGTCTTCCAGCTGCCCGATCAATCCTTGGAGTTCGTTTGATCTTCTTATAAACTTTTTCATCCTCACCTCTAAGCTTCTCTATAATTTCAGGCTTACCGACGATCTCGATTTCCAGCTCCTCAGAGTAGATCATGATATCCAAATCTTCCAGCTTTGGAAGCGCCAATTCACATATTTCCACTCTCTTCAGCTCTACCAAGTCAACTGTTAGTCTCCTCAGACTATGAAATCCATTGGGAGAAAAAATAAGTTCTTCATCCTTGTATGAGTAAACATCCAAAGTGAGATTGGCAAGGAAGGGAAGCTCAGCCAACTTATTGATGAAGTCCTGCGACACCATTGTTTTCTCCAGTGACAGAAGAAGCAGATTAGGGAGGCATGATTTGATTTCCAGTGGTACAGATGACATGTCAAGCTTCCCATCGAGTTCCAAAATCTCAAGTCGACGAAGGGAGGAGCTTGCGAACACAATTGACGGAACAACATCCCCATGTATTGTCAATGTCACGAGGTACTTGAGTTTTCTTAAAGCACGAGACAGAGCCTTTAGATGATCCTCGGAAAGTTTCCAGATGAACAAAGAATGGAGATATATCATCTTTGCAAGTGTGTTGCTATCCCAACCAAACTCATCAGGTTTGATTGTATCAAGGGTCTGTAGGTGCCTCAGATCCCCAACCTTTTTAGGCAAGATAAGGTCATGACCAAACACATGCCTTAGTGTTTTAATCTTCCAAAATGATTCTGGTAGCTTCTCAACGGAGGTGTCCCGGACATCAAGCGTCTGGAGACTAGTTAGCCTCCCGATTGTTGACGGTATCTCTCTCAAAGAACATGACGTAACTCCGAGGTACTGCAGGTGCACGGCATCACCAATTTCATCTGGCAACTTGTCACCAATCTCCAAGCCTTGTAAGTTAATAACACGGAGGAACTCAGATACCTGAAGGAGCTGTCGTATATAAGAACTCGTGTGCTCCTTAGACTTGACTTGGTGCCTCGAGCAATGTGCACATGTTGAAAGTTGCTGAGCATCGGTATCCTCTTCTTCACTGCTTTCATCTCCCTGGTTGATTTCTTCTTTTTCAAAGTTAGACAATATGGACCGTAGCTTAGGCATAGGATTGGCTAGTGCAGCATATTTATCCATGCGATTTTGTAGAGATAAGCGACGTGCAGTTGTCAAAGCAGGGATGTCGTCGCCACTATGGATCTCAACAAAATTTGCCTCTTGTGCTTCAAGCTGCAAGAACGCATGAACTTTACTTTGGATGGTCACAAGCTCCTCTCCAGGACTATTCTCATCCATAGGCTCAAGGTTAATCAAATTCCTGGCAATCAACTCTTTCAAGTAACGGTACCCAACCTTTTCCATTGTCATCCCCTCCTTTGGTCTTAGGAAGCCCTCTGCCATCCACAAGCACACCACATCCTGTGCCTCAATCAACATGTTCGTTGGCAATGCAGCAAAGTACAAAAAGCAGGACTTTAGGTCATATGGAAGATCATCAAAGCACATGGACAGTATGCTATCAAGCCGTTTTGATTGCTTGGACTTAAGATGCTCAAATACAACTTTCCACTCAACTGGGAACTCCTTTGTTTGCACAAGACCTGACAAAAGAACAATGGCTAGTGGCAATCCCTCTGTGATGCCAAAAATATCTTGCTGGTAATCCTTTTCAATACCATCATGCACATCTATGTTGTACTTTGGGCTACTTTCTTCTCTCAGTACTCTCCTTTGGAATAGTTCTGTGGTAGCATTTTTATCAAAACGATCAAGAGTAAGAACAGTATGAGAATAACTTCCGGGTGGTGCTTCTGGCCTTTCTTTTGACATCCTCACTACTCTGCTACCTGCTCTGTCAACATGGAGGGCAGCTAGAATATGTTTCCATTCAGTAGTATTCACCTCACCATCTATCACCACCAAGTATGTCTTATCTTTTAGATTCTCTTGGAGATTCTTAATGACTTCCCTTTCAGGACATGTAAAGTCCTCTTCAGTAAGATCCCTTAGGATTAGTTGCAGGATATTGGATGCACTTGAATAAGGTGGGAAAGTAGCCAAAGCCTTGGCAGCGAAGTGGTTCTTTATAGCCAGACTTTCATAGACATCTCTTACAAAAGTTGACTTCCCAACGCCACTTTGCCCAATCACAGATATCACAACTGGACGAGCTGTGTCATTGCGAAGTGCATCGTCAAAATCTTTGCGCTTCTCCTCACGCCGCACAAGAGGTGGCTGCAGCAAATTATCTCTGCATGCAATTTTTTCAGGAGTTATTAGATAGAAAATGCAGAAGTTTTTTCATGCCATGCAGTGTTAAAGCTTCAATCTTTTCCAATGCATATATAAAGGACAAAAGCAGTGTGAATTAGCCTAGAAGCATGAAAGCAACAAGATGTTCGATTTTCTTTGTAGTCGACACGTACGCTTCTGCATTTTACACTATATCGTGTCCAGAGTTCTCATTCTTCCAAATATAGTTTCCAGAGTGATCTAGTGAACCCATGAATCCAGGTCCAATTTCTCATATAAAAAACACCTTTTACTTCAGTTTGCTAGAATTTGAAATTCCGCCCATTAATTATTCTTAAAATACAAAAACACTTTCTTATTTTTTTTTGTAGTTGTCTAATCTATACTTATTATAAAGAAAAACCCTCACTAAGGGGTCATTTAAGTTGTCTATCTTGACATGCAAGCTATCCACATCACCTACTTATTCAGCCAATCAATTGTCCATGTCATCCCCACTATCATTTAATAATGATTGTATATATTTAGATGTAACATATCCACATCATCAAAGTTTTAAGCCATGCAATTGTCCATGTCACCAATTTTTGTGAACATAGCATACCTCTTATTCATTCATAATCAAAATTACATCATCAACCAAAAGAGGTACTATGTTTGGCGTGGATTGCTGTCAAATACACAACCATTTCACGTCAATTAAATTTAGCCTCTCAACTACAATTGAATCTCTCATACTTTTGTCGACAACTTCTTTTTTTGAAACGGGATTTTGTTGTCAACTTCATATTTCATGTGTCTCATAACTTTATTTACATATTAAAGTTACTAAAGAGATTCACGCCGCAACGCGTGGGTATTATACTAGTTACTATTCTTTCACTGCCATTGTAACTGACACCTGGTTTGGTGGAGTGGAGGCAGCATAACGCCTTTTTTATCCTTTACAGGTTGTTTGAAGGAGCATACCGCTACATATCATTTCTTGTGGTCACCTTGTGGGGAAATAAAGGCCAGTTACTACAACACTATGTATGCACTTGGAGTCCCAAAGAGTTGGTAATTGCCATTGTTGTGCCATCGTGCACCTTTTTTGTGGCCCGGTTGCCGGGGAAGGTATTGCTAGTATCTACTCTCTCAGATTTTTGCTGTTGTTTTAGTTGTCTTACTTTTGGTAGATATCTTCCATAAACAAAAAATGATAAAAAGAAGTATTCTACTTCTAGTGATGTTGCTTTGTGTGTGGAGGTTGGGATCCTGACTTTTAAATAATTTAGTGGAGAAACATTGAAATATGCTTGGCTTAGGATTAATGGCATGCTGATCTCTTGTTAAGTATACCAAGGTTACCTCGCTAAGAAATTTATTTGTATGAATAGCTGGTTTAGAAGTATACTATATGTATGTCTCGGTTCGTGGTAGCTTATTAGCTGTTTGTCCTAATAATGCTTCCAATATTCTGAAAATAGTTTCGGAACTTCTCAAAGGGCTAAGAAAGAGAACGAGATGAAACATCTTAAAATAATTTTACAAAGTTGTGGAGATAAAAATGATGTTGTCCTGCATGATCTTCCAAGAAAAAAGAGCATAGATGTTGTCAGTTCTTCCTTGTAAACTTATTTCTTTGGAAACCCTTATTAAGAGGAAGGGAAAATCTATTCACGATGCTCATGCTTTAATGGAGTTGGTAATATTTGAGTATTGTAGGTGGTATTTTGAGTGCTACAAAAGGAAAGTGGGTTCATAAGGGAACTCCGGTGCAAACTTTGGCCTCCATTAGTGAAGTACCACATGGAACCCTTAAGATGCTTGTCGATATGCCTTCACCTCCTATTATAGATTTTGATGATTGTACCTTACTTGATATAATTACTACTTTATAAAGTCTTGCAAATTACCCTTATGTTAATACTAGAAAATCTGGTTTTGGAAGATATCTTGGTAAACAGTTTTTGGATGAGCAAATAGAGATACAAGAAATACCCCTTGATCCCACCTAAGCTTGGGGATGCATGCGAGCCCACCATAAAAAAATATTGGTCATTTTGCATGCAATGATTTATGTGGTCGTGATGCTCTTTCAGATATTCTAAAATCTTTATATGAATGTTCGATATTGGTCCTGTGTCACCATGTCCTTTATATTACATCTTACCGATTCCACACAAGCTTTAGGTACAATAGATCATGATATGATAGAACTGTGTATAACATATGTGCTTGTGGATTTTATTATTATTGTTATGGAATGCTATAATTCATGCCCTAATATCTTGGGAAGACCCTTTTTGAGAAATTTAGACGTAATGATTAATATGCAAATTTGTCCCGGTAGCAATGATATTAGGTGGGAAGACGTCACACCCATATGCTAGCTCCACTCTCTCCTCCTCGAGCGACGAATCACTCCCCCTCGGAGGTGGTTTGCTAGGTAGCTCTTTCGGTCATGCGCATGTTTGGTGCATGATTGCGAGGAGTTTTAAATGAGGTGTGCGGCCTTCTCCAGTGGACACCATGGTGCTTCAGCAAAGAGTTGTAGTGGGCATTGCTATGGGAAGATGCATTTGCAAGATGGTATTTGGAAAACGGCTTCGTGTTTGGGGTGAAGACTCCTGTTCTGGCCCTTATTGCTTTGACTCGGTAGGGATGAACTCATGTCGTTACCTCATTGAAGGCATTGTGTCCATATTGTTATAGCATTGGTTGGTTGGTCTCAACATACAATATAAAAAAAACGAGACCAATCAGGACTAGCCCTTGGTGGTTTTCTTTTTATTGAAGAAGTGCTCCTTAGTGAGAATTCCAGAAATTCGCCCCCCACGGGGATCGAACTCTGGTTGCCAGGTTTAGGCACCGCTATCTTTGCCACTGGGCCTCTGCCCCGTTCTCCTCAACATACAATATGAAAATACGCGCCCTGGTCAACTCTGGCTGAACGATACGATGATGGTGTGAGTGTGTGTATCTCTTCTTGATGGCGTTGTTGTGGAAGAGGTCGACTTAGTGATAGGTGTTACTTTATATCTTATCATGATTTTGTCATAGTTAACCTTGTCATGTACTCTGAGATTTTAGCTTCGTGCCTATCATCAATTTTAATAAAGATGGGATATGTGCATTTTATTGATGCAGAGCCCGGGGGGCGGGGTTCGACCTCCTTTTCAGAAAAAAGGATGTTCGAGTTGGCTAAGGGTTTATGTCATGGTTTTGATGACAACTTATGTGGTTTAAACATTTCATCATGTAGCATGTCGCTTGGTTTGGTGTCATATAGTGCAACTAATGTATTACTCCCTCCGTATCAAAATATAAGATGTTCTAGATATTTCAGTACTGACCACATACAGATTGAAATGAGTGGATCCACACACTAATACGTGTCTAGATACATCCGTATTAAAAAAATGTTCAATATCTAAAACATCGTATATTTTGATACGGAGGAAGTAATTCAGTATGACTTAATAACCACCACCAGCGACGGGAGGGAAGTAAATTTGCTCTTTATTGTTGAAATTTTGCATCAATATTACAAAAACGACAACCCGGAAGAGTGTAGAGGGGTAGTGCTTACAATTTGGTTGGGGCAACAGAAATGGTCGTGGAAGCTCTCCATGCCACAAGTGACGTGTTGGTGCCATCCTCGGTCTTATACTTGTCCTTGTTTGTAATGATGTCCTCAAGCCTTGAGTTGATAGCTTCGATCTTGCTAGAGAGGTTGCGCCTCACGCGTATTTGAGTTGTGAATCCGGCAAAGAACCTTATAGTGGCACGCGTCCAGCTTGGGTACCTTCGGAGCCAAAGAAAAAGGTGTAACCAGCATCTATTGACTCATCCAGATAAAGTACTATTATAGCAACGACTAAATTAAGAAAAAGGAGTAACAATATAGGTAGATATAACAATTCGAAGCATCGGGCGTAGCAAGCTCTATATAAATGCGGCGACACGACGTGATTTTCAGGATGCCGTGTACCTGGATAGGTCGACCTGGAGGAAGTACTGGTCGACGGCATCCTCGGCGTCGAAGGCGGCGTCGCGGGTCTGGTGCAGCCACACCCTGGTGACCTCGTCGGCGACGACGCGGCGCCGCGGGTCGGCATCGCGCAGGAAAGCCTGCATCCACATGAGCTTGTCACGGAGGCTCCGGATGTCGTCGTTCACCGCCACCAGCGCCTGAGCCTCGCTCACCACGAGCTCTTGCAGCTTCCCCACCAGCGGCCCGATGATCGCCTCCGCCATCCTTGGCTAGCTACCTCCCTGATCGATGCTCTTTCTAGTTGCGCGCCACCGCCACGCGAGGGACCTTTGTTGCCTGGGGAGGAATAGATTCATCCAGCTCGCAAAGGAAAGTTGACAGAGATGGAAACGACCTGCTGCAAGCAAGCATATGTTCTTACCTTGGTGAAGCTCGCCATATGCGCTCTTAGAAGTTAGAAGCAAAAGTTTTGGCTGACCTCGCACTCACCTGCACCCAATGTCCTCGTTCACCACTTTCCATAATCCACGTATGTGCAAAATCCATGTCATTTCTATGTTTCTTTCCAAAAGGTATAGGCTGGTCGATTGATGCATACACCCATTATTTATTAGGGCATCTCCAACCCAGCCCCGCATACGGACACAAAAAACGGACCGATTCTGTCCATTTGGGGCGGACATTGGACCGATTTTGGGCCGTTGTCTGTTTGGGGAGGGGGTGCCCCAACGGCCCGGCGCAAAACGAAAATGAAAAAAAATGTAATAAAGTTAATATTAGACATATTTAGGGTTCAAGGCCCCACACGCCTAGCCGCATCGGAGGCGGCTGGTTGAAAAACCCCGCAAGCTTGAGGCCTCGTGGTTGTTCCGGCCGCCCTTCCACCACGACGGCTTCTTCATCGTCGCCGGCGAGCTCGGTGGACTAGGGTGTGGACTAGAGTTCCGAGTGGGGTGGAGCGAGTGGACTGGATTTGGATGGGGACGGCGCCGGCCACCGGTCCCCATTTAATAGGACCAGCCGAAGCGGCCGCTCTAGCTGGCAGGTGGGCCAGGGGCAGACAACGGCGGACACGCGCCGTGTCCGCGGCTTCCCCAAACCTGGACCAAACTTGGGCCGAGTTTGGTCCAAAACACGTGTCCGCGCGGACAGTTGTCCAGATGCGGAGGCCCGTTGGAGGCCCTCCCTTGTCCGTTCGGACAAAATCGGCACGCCCTGTCCGTATGCGGGGCTGGGTTGGAGATGCCCTTAAGAGCATCTCCGACGGCGCTCGGTAGTGTATCCGGCGCACTAAAAAAGTATCCGCTATTGGGGGCGACGGACAAATGCTTGTCGTTATTTGGTACGATTGCTCCGAGTGGCACCCCAAAACCACCCCAAAACGGCTAGCTTTTTCAATCTTTTTGCCAAAAAAGTTCAATACGTTCATATTCCTATCTAAATATAGGAAAAAATATAGGAACTTGATTGCATAGACCATCAATACATTAAAACTTTCAAAATTAGTTATTACAGTAACTAAAATTAAAATTAACATTCACATCTAATAAAGAACAGACAGTCAAACTACTCGTTTCCTCTGAGAGACTACAAATGCCCGACTAGATCATCTTGATGTCGGTCATGAATTGTTTCGTCATGAAATTTCCTGATGCATGGCGAGAAATTCAGAAAACTCGACCGAGAGGCCCTGATGTGGGTCAGCAAGAGGGATCTGGTACTCAAATTGGTGATAAACAACATACCAGCACATCACTCACTCCTCACAATCATGTTGTGCATAATAACACAAACCTGCATGATCTTCCACATGTGATCCAGCGACCATGATAAGGAAGGGTACCAGACAATAGGAAAATGGGTTCGGAGCACACCAAATGCCCGCTCCACATGTATCCGGAAACTCTCTTGTCTTGAGGCCAAGCAAGATGTTGTCAGACCAACAGGGGTTGCAGTTGTCCACCACTGAGGATAAATAATGTCATTAGCAAGTCTCGGAAAGATCAGAGAGCGTTGCAACACGTTGATGTCATTGTGTGAACCGGCCATGCAAAAAAAAAGCCAAAAACCCACATGTCATAATCTAGTATAGCTTCAAATATAACACTGCACACTCCAATATGTACTCCTCTTTTTCATCCTTTGCCAAGAGAATGGACAATTCGCCATCTCCGATGCATCAAATAGATGCTACCAAGCATTCCAGAAAATCGTCTCTACTCTTTGTGCCATGAGTCGAGCTGTGTCTGATATATTTGGTGCTCTCACATTGATCGATCCAAACACCTGACCACCCCATGGAAAAAAATTGCACATGAATTCTGTGGGTGTGGATTCAGTCATACTGAGATAGTCGTCCACAAAGTCTGATGCAAGATAGTGTATAGCCGCAGTGCATTTATGAATGGATGAGAATCCAAAAACTCTGGTGCGATCTTTTTTCAGAACGAAGTAGTCATTATACTCTCGAACACCATGCACAATACGCATGAGCACATCTTTTTCATCCTAAAGCGCCAGCGAAATAGAATGAGATTGTTTGCTGGGCTGCTAGAAAAATAGTTTTTGAATAGTAGCACATGACCCATTGCTCTTCGATGATTCTTGTTGGCTAGCCATCCGTGCCTCTATCCTTCGCCTTTGGGAGTGGGTTCCAGCTCCCGTTGTGTAGCTAAAAGAACAGTGAGAATCGTCTGATTCTTTTCATCATCGGTTGTGAGGTTGGTGTGTCCTCTTCCGTCATTTGGAAAAAAATATGATCTCATCGTCGTTATCCATAACCTATTGGGCAACAGTAAATCAACAATGAAGCAATGAAACTATGCAAATAATTTCAACCAAATTAACTATTTGGCAAACGACGGAACATATTGCGCGCGGAACAGGAGGGAGGTAGTCTCGGCCGCCAGCACAATGAGTTGTGGCGGACAAAACGAGGACGGACAGCGGCGACGAGTCGGCCTGCGTGGTCGTTGCGGACTCCTGACGGAGAGTTGGCAATGAAAAGGGGCAGCGACACGATTTGGTGGCGGAGAGAGGGAAACAGGGACGGGATAGAGGACGGGGGCAAGGGCAAATGGCTACTGGCCTTTGCCTCTCTGTGCCGATGACACAACGGGACCTGTGTGAGAGGGCGCGCTCGGACGTAGTCCGGTCACCAGAGCAGACCGACAAGGCGCCGCTAGGGCCAAAATTTATGTCCAAACTCCATTAAGCTATTCGTGGGGGGAGGGGGCGGTGGCGATGTTGTTACCCAGTTATTTATTCAAAGTCTAACCTTGTGAAAAGAATGGATACAAAGCTCAATCTTAGCCAAAGAAGTACATGATACACTTGAGAACTTGCCTGTGGCAAGATGGTTAGGAGGGTAGTTGTACCCCCAGTCCATTAGAGTTCAAACCCTAGGTTTGACACTGGTGTTTCTCATTTAGGCGGAGAGGCGACGTTCCCGTCGATAGCGAGACGCCTGTGGTGACTTCGTCAATCTCAAGACCTGACCGCTGGCTCAGTCTTTCGGATGTGCTCATAGGGGTAGGGTGTGCGTGCGTGCGTTCATAGGGGCGAGTGTGTGCACGTGTATGTTTTTTTTTTTGCAATTTTTCCACCACATATATTCAACACATACCACATACAACGTACACGGTAGGAAATACAGGTACAAAATACGTAGGGGAAACGGACCAAAGATCGAAGAACACGCCGTCGCCGGCGTCGGAGTCGAAGGCGGCCAGCCACCACCTCGCCGCTGTCAGGGAGAGCTTTTTCCCTATCGAAGACGCTGCCTTGACTCTCCGCCGCGCCGCGCCGGAGTTGTTGACGATGAACGGCCGGGGCAGCGCCCCCTTGACCCTTCCACACCGCTTGCCGCAGCCGCCGTCGAATCCACCGCCGGAAGACGACGCAAAGCTCGATCCGTCCGCCGCCAGATCCACCACCACCTCGAATCTGACAGAGAGAAGAGGATCACGAGCGCCGCGCCGGGCCTCGAGATCCAGCCAGTCCAGCGCGCAGACGGGGAGCTCCGAAGACCTCCACCACCGGAGAAGAACGCGCCGGCTCCAAAACCACCCGCCCGCAGCACCACCTCCTCCAGAGCGCCGCCGGCGAGCCTCCCAACCTACCCTCCTGTATTTACATGCCGGAGCCGGGGATCCCCACCCTCCCGCCGCCGGAGCGGCCGGCGGAGGGGAGGAATCCCACGGCTCGCGGCGCGCACGGTGGATCGCCGGGCTTGCTCCAAAAATCGCCTCTCTCCTCTTGCTACAGTGGTGGGGAGGGGATAAGGCACCGCTCCTCTCCAATTGTGCACGTGTATGTGACCGTGTGCGTTGTACTGTGTTTTACAAAAAAAATACATGATACACTTATGCAGCACAAATTACATTGCTCTACCGTTCAAAGACGGTCGTGCCTCGGCAAGCTAGAGGAAGGGCCGTGACTAGCCTTGGACGGGAGAGGATGCTCAGGGATGGTTACGTTTGTAACTTGGTCTATCAGTGCCCCAATCAATCAGTAAGAAAGTCAAAACAGAGAAAATCCTGAAACTAGCCATTGAACTTTGACTTTATTACGTACAGAGTAAAGTAAGCATAGTCATGGTAAACGAACTCGTCTGAACGACAAAGTCAAATAAGCAAGTCTCTGTCCTGTTCATTTTCATGCTTGTGTATGCTGTGTGGCATGCAACACCATTGTCTCCACGGTGAGCCCCGGCCCGAAGGTCATCATCACACCCCACTCAGGCACCCCGACCCCTCGCTGCTCCTTATGCCGCCGCCTCAGCTCGTCCAAGACGAAGATGATCGTGACGCCGAACATGTTCCCGTACTCGCTCAGCACCCGGCGGCTCGCGGCCAGCTTCTCGGGCTTGAGCTTCAGCACCGCGTCGATGTGGTCCAAGATGGCAGACGATCCGGGGTGCACCGCCCAGAACAGGTCGTTCCATTTGGCGCCGATACCGAGCGGTCCAAACGAGTCCTGGAGGCACTGCTCGATGTTGTCCCCGATGAACACCGGGACCTCCCTCGTGGAGATGTTACCGCCGTAGCCGCCCTTGGTGAGGTGCATGTTGATGGCGTGGTCGGAGTCCGGAACCACCGTCTGCGCGGCGGACACCATCTCGAACAGCGGGTGCTCAACGGGGCTCACCGGCTCGGCGCCGACGATGACTGCCCCCGCGCCGTCCCCGAAGAGCCCCTGGTTGATGAGCGTCTGGAAGCAGCCCTCCTTGGGGCCGCTAAAGAGGATGACGGTGAGCTCGGCGCATACCACGAGGACGCGCGCGTCGCGGTTGTTCTCAGCGAGGTCCTTGGCCAGGCGCAGCGCGGCGGAGCCGGCAAAACAGCCATTGAGGTAGAGCATGGTGCGGCGAACGGAGGGGCGGAGCCCGAGGAGCGGGATGAGGCGGAAGTCGACGCCCGGGATATGGGCGCCGGAGTTGGTGGTGACAACGAGGTGAGTGATGTCGGTGGCTGGCCTGCCCCACTCGGCGATGGCCTTCTTAGAGGCTTGTGCGGCCAGCTCCGGCACGGCAGTGGCGACGATGTCTAGCCGCGCGTCCAAGGACGGCGAGTCGTGGTCGAGGAACTCTGGGTGGGCGCGGAGCAACTCCTCCGTGTGGTGCAGGTAGCGTTTCTGAACGCCTAGCTTCTGGCCTGTAAATGTCACCATGTCAGTCTAACGATGGGCTACATATAAAGGAACAAGAAACAACCAGTAAAATGAACTGTATGAAAGATGAGTAAAGAAGCTGGCTGAAGCTTGCGTTGTGTGCTTACACACTCTCTTGAACTTTTCCTTGAGGGCAGTGAGGTGGTCACTGTTGGTGGCACGGAAGTAGAAGTCCGGGAACTCGTCCTGGGGCACACAGTTCGCCGGGTTCGCGGTGCCGATGGCGAGCACGGCCGCAGGTCCGTCTGCACGCCGTGTGCGCCATATCTCGCGGACGGTGGGGGTGGCTGCTGGAACACTTCCCATGGTTGGCCGAAAATCAAGTTCTCTCGCGCTCTGTATGTTTTCACGATGGAGCCAGCGTCCTGTATATATAGTGGTTGCCTTTGGAATTCGCCAAGACTGCGTCGGTGTCGACAGTAATTATCCATAGCAGCCGCCGAGATGATTGAAGCGATCGAGTATACTTTGGCGGCTCCGGCACGCAGGAAATCGGTGTGTTGCAACGTGGAAGCGTACTGTGGGAAGTTCCCACAGTTGACCAATGGCTTTCGTCAGGTTACAGCAATGGCCGCTTCTGTTTCAGTTGACACGGCTCCGTCATTCTTGGTATCGACTTTCCTCCATGAGATGGATCGGTTCGTCCGGAAACTCAATTGGTTATTGTGTTCTTCGGTTAGTGCATATGCCCGGCTGCTCGATCTGGTCTGGAGGTTATCTTCTCAGCACGGCAACGAGATATTTATGATTGGAAGGAATATCTTCTGCTGAAAGACATTTGGCCCATATGCTATGTTCAACATTCAAATGTGATCGGGCGAAGTCCGTGTGCCAAGCCATTAGTTTGGCATGTCAATGAAGCAGCGGTGCAAGTTGATAGGGCCGGAATTCCCAATCTGGATGAGTCACCAGTGACTTTAATCAGCATGTTCAGAGTTCTTCCTAGCTGGCAGTTCGCTAAACTTCCTTCACAGGTCAGGAAAAATGGAAGAGTATACCTCCTCTAAGGCTAACTCCAACAGCCAACTCCAAATCGGACACTAAATGTGTTCGTTTTGATTCGTTTGGGGCGGTCCGCAGACCGATTTCCGCACCGTGTCCGTTTGGGGTGGGGGCAAACCCAACGGTCCACCCCAAAATTAAAATTAAAAAGTAAAAAAATTAAAAAAGAAAAGACAAACAATTTTAAAAATAATTTACATATATTTTGAGGCCACCATATTGTTCACAAAAAAACAAAAACAAAAAGAAGAAAATATAGCCCTATTGCTACTAGGCTCTAGGGGAGGTGTTGCCGCCGTCGCTACCGCCGTTCGCCGTGTGCCTAGTCATCGTCGTCCTCGATATTGATGACGACGTACGGCTATGCAGGCGCGGGTGGCGCCGGAGGAGGCGTCTCAGGGGCCAGAGACCAAGTTGGCCCCCCTGGCCATGTCGGAGCCGGCGCCCAGTGCAACGCTGCCTCGAGCTCCGGCCACGGCGACCATGTCTCTGGAGGTGGCGGTGGAGGAGCGCGAGCCTCCTTTGCCGAGAAGTGGAGGGTGGTGGCCAGATCTAGGCATATTCCGTGCTCCACGAGCTCGGAGGCTTCTATGGCCGCACGGAGGGCGGTCTCGTTGACGTATCCACCTCGGCCGCAGGGGGAGCGAGCGGAGACACCACGGGCACGGGCGGCACGGCGGCGGCGGCGACGGCGGTGTCATCGAAAAGGGCGTCAATGTCCTCCTCGTCGGACTCCTCTGGCTCCGGGTCATCGGCGCGCGGCGGCTCGGCCGCGAAGTACGAGCGGCGGCGCTCGTTGTGCTCCGCCTCGAACCAGCGATCCCAAAGGTCGCTGTCGTAGGCGCAGGCTGGGTCCTCCCGCAGATCGGGCGGCAGGAGGGCACGGCGGCGCGCTGGCCCGACCGCAGGCACGGCGGGCACCGGCACACAACACTGGTTGAGATGCCATGCATCCGTGGGGGAGGTGGACATCCGCCCACGGCAAGGGCTCCGCCTCGCGCAGAACATGCGGGAGACTTCGACAGAGACATTCACCAGCTCCCGACGACGGCGGCGGCAGGTGGAGGAAGACGACGCCTCGTCGTCGTGGCGGCCACCGTGCCTGAACCGCGCCGGAGTCCTCATGGCCCCGGCGAGCTAGGGTTTTTGCGCGCGAAGCTAGGGTTTGCTTTGATTTGGTGTGGACTGGAGTGGAGTGAGAAATCGGGACGCGGCGGCGGTCCCATTAAAAAAGGACCCCGTGGGGAACTGAAGCGGCGCCGTGTCACTGTCACTGCCAGGTGGGGCCATGGTGGACACATGGTCAGTCCGCGGACGGTCCGCGTGCGCGCATAGCAGGCCAGATTTGGGCCCAATTTGCGCCGACGCGGACAGAAAAACATGTCCGCGCCGATTTGTGTGCCCCGTTGGATCGTGCCCCTTAGAGCATCTCCACCGGGGGCCTCCAAGTGACCCCCCCAAAGGCCCAATGGGGGTCCAGACGGCAAAATCGCCCACCAACGGCACCCCCCAAAGGGTCGCCCCGAGCAAATTCGTGTCCGGCACCCCCGAAAGGGCCTCCAAGTTTGAAGGCCCTCTCGGGGGTGCCGGACATGGGGCGGACATGGGCTCTGACAGGGGTGGCCCGCCCGTCATAGAGACAGCGCGTTCAGGCGTCATTTAACGCGCCGTGCAGGAGGCCGGTCTGGCCGCGTTAATGGCGCAGTCGTCGGCGGTTTCCAACGCGACGGGACTAGACGCCGATGCGCCTGCACACACGCATGACATTAACAGCGGCCAGTCGACGCGACGGCTCCCCAGGCCACGCGGCCGGCGTTGCGGATTCCCCACGCGTCGCATTTACGCCGGCCGCACCGCCCATCGCCACAATTTAAGTCGGCGCCCCGCCGTGCTTATCCACCCCGTTCTCTCTCTCGCCTCCATTCTCTCTCGCCCTCAATCCCCTCGCCCTCAATCTCCTAGCCATGGCGTACTGCGGGCGCACGGTCCTGAGCGACGACGCCTGGGAGCTTCACCGGTATGGGCTCCTTGCCCCTCCGGACTGCCGCTTGCCCAAGCAGTGGGCCATCTCGGCCGGTGGCCTTCCCGTGCCACCGCTGCCCGATACGGCCGAGCTGATGGCGCGATACATCGCTCGCCGGCGGAGCTAGATGACGCCGGCCGAGCGGCACCTCCCCGAGAACGACGACGGACAGCCAACTGGGGCCGTTGGATGGAGCGCTTCGAGCGCGAGCGAGAGGCGGTCATCGCCACCAACGACGGCCCCAGATCGCGCGAGACGCGATACAAAACCGGCGGCCGCAAAGACTGGTGGGGGGCAACCGGCCACACGGTTGCATCCGCGATCGAAGCCGTGCGCCGACACGCTGCCACGGGCAGCGCTATCCCCTTCCGCCTCCTGCCTCCGGTGCCGCGCGTCCCTCCACGGCGCCGCTCACCGCCGCGTGGTGGAGGCGGCATCACCTTCCGCGAACGCAGCCAGCCAGCACGTTCACCACCACGCCCGCGCGGGCGCCTCTTCCTCCGTCGCCCCAGGGCGGAGGCAATGCCGGTGGAGGTCATCCCGGCGGGCTACGACGTGCCGTCCGAGATGCGGAACGAGCACGACGGCGACGGCCCGGGCTTGCTGGCGGCGCTCTCCGAGTCGGTGGTCGACATCGAGCACGACTCGCCGGGCCTCATGGCGACCCTGGCGATGTCAGCCTCCTCCTCCTCCGGCGGCCCCTCCACCAGCCGTGCGCCGGGCGACGGCGCCTCCTCCAGCTGCGCGCCGCGCCACGACGGAGCCTCCACCAGCCGTGCTGCCTCCTCCGCCACGGTGGTGAAGATCGAGGACGACAACGACGACGACTCGTGGTGGGACAGAGAGTAGGCTAGGCGGCGATTAGGGTTTAGGTTTTTAAAATTTCGTTCAAATATTTTGTAATTTGCACCAAATATGAATGAAATTTAAAATTCCTTTAAATTCGTTTGAATTCAATATTTATTTATTTTTGGCTTTGGGGTGCGCTGCTATGGGCTGCGCCCCCAATTGACCGGACACATGTCCGGCACCCCCAATTGGGCCTCAATTGGGGGTGCCGGACACGAATTTGGAGACCCCCGGTGGAGATGCTCTTATCCGCTCAGACACAATCGGACGGTCCGCGCCGATTTGGGGTGCCCTGTTGGATTTGCCCTAATTCATGACGATCACGGGATTCGAGAAATGTGCACAAACAGGGGAGGACAGTCGATGCTCTCACGAAACAATCTCTCATGGATAATGGACACCGCTGCAATCCACTGGCGCTTGGCGCGCGCAACTGCTCGCCACCGGGAATCACCACGTGGTCAAAGAAAAGTACGGACGAAGCAATGAGTGAACGAAATGGTTGATTAACCCTCAGAAATAGCACTCGTGAGCTCGGCACCGCTAATCCTTTCGCGCCAGAAATAGCATCAAGCTCTTCAATACCAATACTAACACACGTACGCTCCGGCGCCGATCAACCAGAAAAACAAAAGAAAGGGCAGATTCTGCGTGCAAGCCCAGTTAATCAGCCATGCACGCGCAGCAGCAGCAGCGAGTTGTATCCCCGGTGATCGCCACGGTGCTGTGGCTGCTATTCACCGGCATCCTTGCATCCGCGTCAAAACACGGAGGTTACGGCCCCGAGGCCCCGGCGACGAAGCAAACCAGCCCCAGCCGACGACGAGCGGCGGCGTCAGCCCGGAGGACGTCACCGTCATCCTCAATGAGCACAACGTTTTCCGCGCCAGGGAGGGCGTGCCCCCGCTCAAGTAAGCTAGTCACCATGATCAAACAGCTAGTGCATGCCGTCTTCGTTTCATGGCGATGGCACCGAGATGATGGCGGCGTTTTAACGCAGGTGGAACGCAACGCTGGCGCGGGCGGCGCAGGACTACGCGGATTCCAGGAAGGGGGACTGCGCGCAGGTGCACTCGACGACTCCGTACGGGGAGAACCTGATGCAGATTTCCGGGACGGGGACGTGGAAAGAGACGGTGGACATCTGGGGCGACGAGAAGAAGTACTACCACTACAACTCCAACAGCTGCGACGGCGGACAGATGTGCGGCCACTACGAGGCCGTCGTGTGGAAGGACACCACCGACGTCGGCTGCGGCCGCGTCACATGCAACTCCGGCGACAGCATGTTGGTCTGCGAATACTGGCCGCCCGGGTTCGTCGATGGGCAGAAGCCCTTCTAAGTGTATTCCAAATTTCCAATCCATCCATCCATGTTGATTCAATATCCATTATTATCAAGATTAATAGAGGGGCGAAAAGTGAAATTGGGTAATTAGTATTGATTTGGTGCGGAATTTGAAATTTCAGCTGATAGTTGAAATTTATTTGCCATTTTAGTGAACTGGCCGGTTTATCTACGAACTGGGGAGACCAAGTGCAATTGTATCCCCACCGGTGAGAATTGTTTAATTTCGACAATGTCGATCAGACTGACAGACTACTTTCTTTTGAAAGATCCAGCCATTTGGTACTGGCTTTTCGTATTGAGCAGGCGGAAGAAGGGCTCATTTGACTAGAAGGAATTCCATAGAAATGTTAGAGGATTTATATCCTTAGGAATTTTCCGTACATGCGTCGTTTGATTAGATTGGAATTATTACTCCATCCGTTCACTAATATAAGATCTTTTAGCTTTTTATTGATTCGTACGTATCTAGACGTGTTTTAATACGTATATTCACTGATTTAGTATGAATGTAATCAATATTGAAATAGCCAAAAGGTTTTACATCAGTGAACGCGGGGGGAGGGGGGGGTAGGATTTTCTTTATAAGAATTAAGTTTTGGAAGAAATCCATCCACTCAAATCTCATGTCACAGTTTCTTTGTTTTTCTTTGATGTCAAACACTCTTTGACGCGAAATTTTATATGTTCCAAATCATATAGGATTCGGTTGGACATGACTCTCTAATCCACTCTATCACATGTTTTCCCTACGAACCAAAGAGGCCTGAAGATTACAACCCACCAAAAATAGTAGGAAACAAAAAAGATAAACAGAAAAGGGGTGTGAAAGAGAACCATCTTGTATGAACGAAAAAGATAAACAGAAAAGACAATCCCTCGCACAGGATCCCGGAGGGGGTAGCTAGGTATATGGCTCCCAATACTATGTTGTAAACTATTTCCCGATACTAAAAGATGCAATCATGTAACACCCTGGATTTTTGGCTTTTTAATTTTTTTCCAAAATGCATTATTTCTATTTATTTAAGCGCAGTTGGATTTAAACCTCAGTAAAATTATTTCAAGTTTTAAACCTTTTCAATCTGATAAATCAAGATGGTATCTTGTGCTTTCCATTTCCTTCCCACTTGGTACTTGAATCTGTGATTTTGCCTTGGACAAATATTAGTTTGAGAAATTCCTTTTCTCTTTTAAAATTTAGCCTTTTATTTGGCCTTCCAAAGGAACCCCTATTTTTATATCCCCAAAAATTCTGCAAAAATTAGGGAACCTCCCCTAGTTGAAGTGGACCTCATTTATAAAAAAATATAGTGCCATGACTTAAGAAAATTTCCCTCCACATTTCTTTTTACATTCTGCCTGTTTTCTCAAAACATTTTTAAGTCTATCAAAAATAATTCTCCTGGATGAATCCAAGGCATGGATAGGCTCCCCTTCATCACTCCTACCTCAGGACAAAAGGGCATTTCCATCTAACTCCATCTACCACTCCAAATCATTAAATCCCATTTTGACTAGTACTGTTTTTCACAAATTCTAGTCGGACCAACTTTCGAATTTGCAGAAACCTTAGTCAGCAAAGTTGTAGGAATTTGAATTTGGCGCACAGTGGTTCAAACCTCATCTCATTTGGAGCACGGAGATGAGAGAAACGTGCTGATGCCGCTTCTGGCATGAACAGCACCGTGGTCACCGCCGACGTGGCCGTGCCAGGCGGCGCCGCCCGTTCTGGGTCGACGCCGTTCTGCCCAGACCGTGCCCAACGGACCCCCTCTCCCCCTCTCCACCGTCCAGCAGCCACGCATCGCCGGAGAAGGCCGTCCCCCCCTCGCCACCGACGAGTCCCGACGGGCCGTCCAAACCCTGTGCTCGCTGGGACCCCTCTATCAGCCACTCCACCGCCGCCGTGCCTATCCATCACTCTCCCCTGTGCCGCGTGCGTTCCTGTGACACCGGTCTCGCGACGCACCGCCCATCGCAGCCTCCACGCCATGATCGACACCTCGCCGCGCCATTACTACGGCCACCTCTCGGGAAGTGTATAAGAAGCCACCCCGGGCACCGCTGAGCACCGCACCACCACTCACACTCTCCCTAGCATCCTCCCCCTTAGCCTCGAGTCCAGTAGAACACCATCTCGCCGGAACCGAGCCCTCCATTGCCGCACTGACCCTGCTCGATTTCCTCACCTAGAGCCTCTCCCCCGTCGATTCCTGCCACCCAGAGACTCCTATGATCACCACGATGCCGATGCCGTGCTCTCCGGGGTGAACGGTGGTCGGAATTGTCAAGTTCTTCATCGACCCGACGCCACCGCCGCCGGAGAAGAAGCTCTGGTGCCGCCCGAGCTCGCCGTCAAGCTCGAGTGCGCAGACGAGCTGCGCCACGCCTCCCTGAGCCTCCCTGCATCCTCTCCCACCCCTCTACCTCGCCCCAGCCGCCGCAAATCGTCGCCGGTGAGTCGCCGGAGACAGCCGCCGTGTTTCCTCTGTTTTTTTTCTTTCCCGCGACGTAACGGTTTGATTGAACTGGGGTCACTGACATGTGGGACCCGCGCGTCAGCATTTTCAACATTATCCGAACCGTTCTGTTTTCTTTTTCTTTTTTTGAAAAAGGGCAGAAAATAAACCAAACTTTGAAATGCAATATCTCTCTCAAAAATGATCAGAAAAATATGAGACCAATTTTGTTGGCTTTGTTTTAAAATTGTCTTTCCAATGGAATCAGGATGGATTTATTTGGAATTTATTTTTGGGCATTTATTTAAATGACCTAGGAGGAGTATTTGATGCATATTTTCGTTCCTTTAATAGACTCAAACCTCTCCGATGGAATAGAAGTTGTCCCGAACCCTACCCCACTGCTGAAGGCAAGCCGTTAACCCGATCTCAAGCTCGGTCGAACTTTAGAAAGTTTCTTGATGATTTAAGTTGATTGCTGTTGCATCTCACCTGCCATGTTGCATTTAAATATTGTCGCATCTATCTATATATCTGTGGATCTTCGCAACACCCTTCCTTTTGTCGAACGAGAAGGCGTTGGTAGGAGGTAGCTCCGCCGCAGTCATCCGGTTGACGTTTCTTTTCTTTTGTCGAACGAGAAGGCGCTGGTCGGAGGTAGCTCCGCCGCAGTCATCCGGTTGACGTTTCTTTTCTTTTGTCGAACGAGAAGGCGTTGGTCGGAGGTAGCTCCGCCGCAGTCATCCGGTTGACGTTTCTTTTCTTTTGTCGAACGAGAAGGCGCTGGTCGGAGGTAGCTCCGCCACAGTCATCCGGTTGACGTTTCTTTTCTTTTGTCGAACGAGAAGGCGCTGGTCGGAGGTAGCTCCGCCACAGTCATCCGGTTGACGTTTCTTTTCTTTTGTCGAACGAGAAGGCGCTGGTCGGAGGTAGCTCCGCCACAGTCATCCGGTTGACGCCACTTTTATTTTGTTGCTAAGTTTGAATATTGATACGTGGAGGTTGATATGATTTAATTGCTGCTGAAATTATTATGTGAATATCATGTGTTGTTTGGATCATGTTGGAAACTGAAATTAAAATTTGACTAAGAAGATAATCACCTCCCTCGACTAGATTGTGTCACATAGTGCCACTCACCAAGCACCACCAGCACAACCATGCGTCGTTCATATGGGCGGACCATGGCCGAGTATTCTATCTAGCCTCCTTTGACGCCACCCATTTGGCAAGTCTAGTCGGTTACCTTTGTGGTCGGGCTAGTCTTGCGAAGGTTCCGGAGCTAGGCGTCGCTCATCTGTTGGGGGCGTGCCGGATTCACTTCGTCATAAGACTTGGTCCCTTGGACGTGTCGGTGGCTACACAGGGAGTGTCCGGGTAGGATAAACGGTTGTGGAAGTGTGGGTTTGTGCTGTCGCCATGATCGGTTCTAGTACTTCGGTACCGGGTACAAGCCTAGACTTCAGCGTGTGGATAAAAGTTGCAACCTCTCGAGAGTGTAAATCTAGAATCTAGCCTTGTCCCTAGGTTATGGGACGATGTTTGGGTCAAGTCACGCTATGAGTCAGTCCAGTCGAATATGGAGAAATAATTAATGGAAACCCAACGATCACGGGAAATTTGAGAGTCTAGCCAGAGTTGGCTGAGGACTTGAGAATTGAGAAATAAGCCAGAGTTGGCTAGAGGCTTGGAAGCCTAGTTGTGGTTACAAGTTGTTGGGTGAGAAACGTGATCTCACTTGATAACATGAAACATCCCTACTAAGGTAAGTAGGTAAGTTAAGTCCAACCGTTAAGCTTGGACTCGCACTTAAATACCCGAACTCATGCCATGCTACTTCTGAACTTATGCCATGCCA
Source organism: Poa pratensis (assembly GCA_947311845.1). Taxonomy (NCBI): domain Eukaryota; kingdom Viridiplantae; phylum Streptophyta; class Magnoliopsida; order Poales; family Poaceae; genus Poa; species Poa pratensis. The sequence continues at coordinate 39,000,650 of CAMZMU010000093.1, read as the reverse complement.
TATAGATAGGCCTTGTTTGATTTTGGGCTAATGTCTTGCGAGTACATTCAATGTACTCACCTGGCTTTTCATGTGGCCAGACCCTGCTGCACCCGTCGCCGAGTACCCGCTGTACGAGAACTAGGAACCCGTATCCCAGGCAGGACCCCGTGGAATAAGGCCCGCTGTCGCCACGCTACTCCCTACGTTTCCGCTACGATCTCCGCTAGAGGCTCGATGTTGGATAAATAATGTACATACTGTTGTGTGCGCATGTTGCGCAAGCGCTGGAGCCTCACCCGTGTTGTAATTTGTATCCATCCGAACTCGAGCCATAAATATATATTGGTTATGTCTTTGTTATCAAGTTGTCATATATCCAGTGTTTCTGGGACTGGTATATGGGGTAGCTCGATCATCTGGATCGGGGTGCCACAGAGCTTGGTATCAGAGCCTAACTGCCTGTAGGATACCCTAGTTCGTTGGGCGACGTAAGATAGAACTCGATGTGTTGCCAACTTCTTCACTGTTTCTCTGTCTGTTTGTGCCTTTAAACTTAACGCTCACTTTTGTTGAATTCTGTCCCTGGTACAGATGGCAGAGTTGTTCGCTGAGACTACCGCCGTACACATTCCCGGCTTTCCGCAGTTTCTCCGTGAGGTCTGGGACCACCTCTACCCAGGCGCACCTCCCCCGACCTACCGCGTGTACTACAACCGCCTCGACAGGTCCACCTCGGAGTTCACCGCCACCGTTCACTTGCGCCCGGAGCCAGCAGCCGCTGGGATCTCCCACGCCCTCACTTCCGGTGTCTCTACTCAGGCGACTCGAGCCATACAGGAGGCTGCAGGAGATGCCATCCTCTTCCTTCGCACCTTCGATCCCGTCATGAAGCAGTGCACCCGTTACGCCTACTTTCCGAGGTTAGATTTAGACAGCGGGGACATTCTCTTTCCCAACCCCGGTGACCCCAGCTCACCCCTCACCGCCATACTTCAGTACACCACCTTTCTCCACCAGTATCTCACATCACCCTCCTCCAGTTTGCCTCACTTCGCGCCAACGTGGCCTTGGCCGAGATGACGCGAGCCTCTGGAGCTGGTACTTCTCGCCCCCACCTCGTCTCCCCACCTTTACCCACAGCTCCCTCGAGCAGATCAGGAGGGGAATCGCCCGCTTTTCCGCACCACCCGTTCCGTCGCCACCTCCCCGCACTCGTAGCAGCGCCGCTCACTACTACTCGCGCTTCACCCCTGTACGGTCTCAGCGTCGTCGCGTCCGTGCCGACACACCCTCCTACTCCGGAGACTCCCGAGACGGCCGCGCTTCACCCGACTACAGCCCCGCGGAGGAGGGCATCGACCTCATCCCACCGGCGACACCCCTCGAGATGGAGTTCTAGACGCTCGGAGACAGTATCGCTTAGTGTATTATACCTTTCCGCTGTATCGCGCTCGAATAATGTAGTGGTAGGGTTGTATCCTGCATCTTGTATCATGTACCTTGTATGGTGTACTTGTATCGAGTGGCTTGTATCTTTTATCTTGCATCTCTTGTAAAATAGCGAGTGCTAGAATCTTGTAACCCAACCATCCATTGTATAACACCATGCTTGTTGTTTTTGCAAACCGTGTTTCCATTTGGTTTTTCCTTGGATGTTACACTTTCCCCATATGGATGCTCATGATACGCGTCACCCCGTTCAACCGTTCAGGATGAGGCCCAATAGCGGTGCAAGTGGCAGCCAAGGGACCCCGGTTCGTCGTTCCGCACGACAAGCGGGCGAGGATCCCGTGCCCCCGCAACCACCACCTCCTCCACCAGCTCAGGAACCAAGCCCAAGTCAGTTCATGATGATGATGGATGAACGTCACAACCAGCATCTGACTCAGATCATGAGAGAGTTTGGCACGTACATGCAAGCCCAAGGTGCCCCACACGTTGGCCGCTCAAAGCTGCAAGATTTCCAGCGTACTCAACCCCCAAAGTTCTCATATGCGACGACCCCTTGAGGCTGACGATTGGCTCCGTACTATGGGAAAGAAACTGGAGCTCGCTCGCGTGGACGAGCAGGACAAGGTGCCCTTCGCCACCCACTACCTTGAGGGCCCTGCCGGCGTTTGGTGGGACAATCAGAAGGACGCCAGGGGCGATGGACCCGCTGTCACTTGGACTGAATTTCAGGAAGCCTACCGCCGAGCCTACATTCCCTCAAGTCTCATAAAGATGAAACAGCAGGAATTTCTGGCACTCACTCAGGGCAGCAAATCCATCAGCGAATATCTGACCAAGTTCAACAACCTTGCTCGCTATGCACCCGAGGACACCAACACAGAGGAGAAGAAGAAAGACAGGTTCCTTCATGGGATGCATCAGACCATAAAGACTCAGCTCAGTGTCCTGCAGTTTCCAGATTTCCAGTCCATGATCAACACGGCTCTAATCTCAGAAAAGGAGCACCGCACAATTTATGACTCCCACAAAAGGAAGTTCGAGCCACGTAAGAACCAGCATGAAGGGGCTACTTCAAAGCCACGCCCATGGCAGCCCAACAACCGTACCTCAACGCCACAGAATACTTGGAATCAACCCAGGAAGGAGGGATATCCCCGTGAAGGATTCTACCACAAGCGCCCCCTAGTGGATGATTGCAAGAGGGAGAACTCCTGCTTCAAGTGTGGCAAGACAGGACACTACATCAAGGATTGCCCCCTTCACAACGGCAACAACAACAACTCCAACAACAACACCCTGCTGGTGCGATCAAGCCACCTCAAGTTGCCCGTGTCCACCACATGTCTGCGGAGGAAGCATATGAAGCCTCAGATGTAGTGCTTGGTACGTGTACTATCAACACTAAACCCGCGCTGATTTTATTCGATTCTGGAGCTTCCCACTCTTTCATCTCGAAGGATTTTGTTGCCAAACACCGTTTTTCCGTTTCCCCTTTGGGCCATCTTTTGGTGATACAAACCCCTGCCTCTGAGATGAAAACAAATACCATTTGTCAAGACCTGACAGTCAGCATCAACCAAGTGAAATTCCCAGCTCATGTCAACACTCTCAATGTGCCCGGCCTCGACGCCATCCTGGGTATGGATTGGCTAGTCCAGCATGCAGCTCAGATTGACTGTGCAACTAGAGCAGTTACTCTCACTGTAACAGCCCAAAGTTTGAGAACCTAAAAACCTGAGTAAAATTTTCACTTTTGCATATCATGCATGCATCATGGCATCATTTGTTCAATTGCTCATGTTGAAACCAAGATTTGGACAACAAATTAAAACAAAAGGGAAATACAAGCAATATCTGTTTTCAAACAACTTAAATTCAAATGAGTTGTTGGTGGCAAAACCAACTCAACTAAACTTATATATTTGTCAAGGAAGTTCCAAGAGTTCTAAAGTCATATTTTGCTATTGCTCTAAAATTTTCCAAAGGAGCAACATTTTGAGTTTAGCAAAAATGCCTTAAACGAACCCTATGAACAATTGTTGTTCCAAACTTTTTATTTCAACATGCCAATTTTTGTGGTGCTTCTACTTGTTAGTGGGAGGCTACATGAATTTTTTCATATTTTCCTAAATTGTTTAAGTGCCCTAATAAAATTCCTGAATGCTGTTGCTGTTTTTAAAACAAAACTGGGAAGGACTTGGTTGTGATGGAAGAATTTCTGCCGGGGCCTCTTTGTAAAATCATCATCTTCTTCCCTGTAGCCACAGGGCAAGCTCGCGCCGCACCACTGCCGCACGCCGCGCCGGGCCTTCCCCTGCTTTGCCCTTTCCGCTGCGAGGAGAACACGACCCCGAGCCTCACCTGCTCAGCACCGCTCCCCCGATTTTTCCTCTCTCGCGCTCTCTTTCCCCACCATGGCACGGCCGTAGCCGCCGAGCTCGCCGAGCTTGTCGCCGTTGATTGCCGCGCTCCCGAGCGAATCGAGCAACACCAGCACCTCCGCCGCGTTCACCTCTCCTTCCACGCCAGAGGAATCGAGGCGGGAGGCCGTGCATCGCCGCCGCCAACTCCGTTTCCCCGCGCGGCCGCCCGAGCTCCGCCGCGGGAATACGCCGCCGCCACGCCTCCTCCGGCTTCCACGACCTCTCCCCCGTGCTGAGGGTGAGCATGATGACCACGCTAGCCCCTTCCCCTCTCCTCTCTCGCCGTAGCCTCGCCGTCGTCTCGCGGAGTTCGTCGCCGTAGCCACCGTCGAGGAAGTTTCCGTCGCCTCGCTCGCGGTCCGGTCGCGAAACCGGCCTAAGCCGGGCTGCAGGCCGTTTTCTTTGGGCCCCTAGCCGGCCTTTTAGCTGGCCCAGACCGGGCTGAGGGCCGGAAGCCTCTGGAGCCAGGCCGGCCTGGAAACCGGCCCAGACTGGCCTGGAGGCCGGCTCAACTGTTTTTTTTGGGAGATGTTCCTTTTCCATTTTCTCCCTTTTGCGCATGTTTCCGGCTACTCCCTCGCACCTTAGGAACATCGAACCCCGATGAATCACATGTTCCAACCTTCCCTCTCGAGTCCGTGTAATTAAAATGTTGTTGTTGTTGTGAAAAATAAATTATTAAAAGCATATAATTAAAAGAGGAAATTTATAAAGTAATAACTTTTTATCAGGACATCAGAAAATTGTGTTCGATATACCAAAATGTTGAGAAAAACATGATTTATCCAGAATCATCATCATCATGCATAATTGATCACAAATGCAATAATGTACTCCTAGAAGTATTAGAATCATTAAGTTTAAATATGGGGTTTATTCCAAATAATGCCATAAATATAATGGGGACCCCATTTAACTTGTTGGTCATGATCAATGCTTTTATGGTGCATCTAATTTGTCATGCCATCATGTGTTTGCGCATTGCATATGTTAAACATGTGTGGTGATTGATGGTTCTTCCGGTGTTGTTTGCGCCACGGTAGATCAAGGAGTGGAAGTGACACCACAGTCTCGTGACGATCCGTACTACCAGCCGTATCAACAAGGCAAGCGTAATCCCCCTCTGAGCATATCTTATCCTATGTTTCCGCAAATATTTTCTCCACTATAATATTGCATGCGGTTCCAAATGTCAATTTTATTGGATTAGAGTATCCTATAGTTGCATTAAGTTTTCGATGCCTTCACCTGTTTCCCTCCTATTATCCATAGGTTTGTATTGTTGGCCTGAGATATCTACTATGCTATGTTGATGCTTAGCCATGCTTAGTTAATTGTTTACCCGTCCGATGGATGGTTCATGTTGGAAACAGGTGATGAGATGAATGGTTGATGGTGGAGAGATTGTGGTGACAGGTAATAAAATGCTTAAAGGTGGGGATGAGAGGCCACTGTGGTTGTGGTGCTTTGTCTCGTTCTCGCCGCCTAGGTGCGAGTTCTTTACCTCCCGAACCAAGACTGAGCGTGCAACCATGCGTGAGGCCTATGCAATTGCAGGAACCCTCATAGACTAAATAACTCAGGCGGGGCTAGCCAGGGTCCTCTAGTTCGGGCTTCCATTTGCGCGTGCATGATGATGGTGGTATGAACTAGGATGAGGATTGTGGTGTTAGGGAAATAAGTGGCCGTGGGGCAGGGTGTTGCAGGCATGGTTGCCCTACCGCCACTGATGATCCTGGAAAGTCCTTAACGAGGAGAAGTCGACACCGCTCCCACCCAGCCGGCTTTCCAAGGAAGAGAGCTAATGCGCAGGTAATGGGCCGGACGGTACACGTGGCAAACATTGTACACCCCTACAGGGTAAATCTTTTCGAAAAGCCGTGTCCACGGTTACGGACGACTTGGGAAAGGACGATAAGATCATAGAATAACTTGAACGGAATGATTAAAAACTGGGTACTAAAGGTACTACTCAGGAATGCAAGGTTGACTTCCTCGAGGGTGATTCGGGGAGGTGTCTTTGTAGAACAGGTACAATGATGATGATGGTTGATGTTGAGAAAGGTGATCAAAGAAAAGAGTACTTCTTACCCCTTTTAAAAATACTCTGATTAATCGATGCCATTGAGTTATGTTTTCATAAATAAAATCAGCTTTATGCAAAACAGCCATAAAACTTTGACAGCCTCATCGAGCTAAAGCTCTATATATAATCTTGCGAGTTCGTCGAACTCAACGTCGTTTGTTTTGTTTCAGAGGAGGACTTCGCCGACCTCGAAGGTGGGTTCTTTGTGGACGTCGACGAGTAGTCTGGGGTTCCCAGGTGGCAGCTTGGGACATCCTGGAACAGCTGGCGTTGGATGTTTATCTGTAGGCCTTTTAGGCCATAATTTGGATCTTGTTGTTTAGAACAACTTAATTCGCTTCCGCATGTTGTAATGTTGGGTCTGTGACCTCTGGTTGTAATTTGCTATCTTTCTCTATTATAAGAGTTGAACTATAATGCTTTGTGTCGTAGAGTCTGTGATGTGCCAGTTGTTCCACAAGTCTTGATCTCTCTATTATACATTGAGGGTTGTGCCTGTGTTAAGGCATCAATCGGGGTGTTGCGTTGCCGATGATCCATTCCGAGCAACGCCTGCCAAAGGTTTTGGCCGGGGATTGGTAAACCCGTAACCTCCGGTTGTATCGCTTAACCGGTGACACACAGCATCATTGTATAACAGTCGGGTCGGGGCGCCACACTCACCAACCCAGAAGGCATACGTACCACCTACTTGCCGAATAAACCCCACCAGATAAATGCAAAGATGTTTCTTGCTCAAGCCCCGGAGATAGGGGAAGTGTATGTGGTCAGCGAATACTCAGATGTCTTTCCAGATGAACTACCCGGAATGCCCCTGACCGTGATATTGAGTTTGCCATTGAAGTGGTACCGGGAACAAACCCAATATTCAAGAAACATTACCGTATGACAAGTCCCGAGCTAGTGGAATTGAAGAAACAGCTTGACGAATTAATTCGGAAGAAGTTCATTCGCCCGAGCATTTCACCTTGGGGATCACCAGTTTTATTTGCAAAGAAGAGCGATGGTACACTCCGATTATGTATCGACTATCGTGCACTCAATGATGTCACCATCAAGAACAAGTACCCACTCCCAAGGATCAATGATCTATTTGACCAACTCCGTGGTGCCCGAGTATTCTCCAAGATTGATCTCCGTACGGGTTACTACCGGTGAAGATTCGAGAGAGTGATATTCCCAAGACCGCCTTTACCACCAGATATGGACTGTATGAGTGCACTGTTATGTCCTTCGGCCTAACGAATGCCCCTGCCTACTTCATGGGCATGATGAACAAGGTATTCATGGAGTATCTCGACAAGTTTGTTGTGGTGTTCATCGACGACATCCTCATCTACTCCAAGAATGAGGAGGAGCACGCCGAGCACCTCAGGTTGGTTCTCGGACGACTACGTGAGCAGCAACTTTATGCCAAATACAGCAAATGCCAGTTCTGGTTAAAGGAAGTGGAGTTCTAGGACATGTGTTGTCGGGAGCCGGTGTGGCGGTAAACCCCAACAAGATCTCTGATGTGCTGAACTGGAAAACCCCACCAATGTGTCAGAAATCCGAAGCTTTCTAGGATTGGCTGGTTACTACCGAAGATTCATTGAAAACTTCTCCAAGATAGCCAAGCCCATGACGGATCTGTTGAAGAAAAATCGCAAGTATGCTTGGACAGACGAGTGTGAAGAAAGCTTCAACGAGTTGAAGACTCGGTTAACCACAGCCCCAATACTAGTACTGCCCGATGATGGCAAGGATTTCACCGTATACTGTGATGCATGCAGAAATGGACTAGGGGCCGTACTCATGCAAGAAGGGAAGGTCATCGCATATGTGTCAAGGCAACTCAAGACCCACGAGCTCAATTACCCCACACACGACTTGGAATTGGCCGCCGTCATCCTCGCCCTGAAGACTTGGCGACATCACCTTATTGGTCGAAGATGCGAGATCTACACTGATCACAAAAGCTTGAAGTACATCTTCACCCAGCCTGACCTCAATATAGGCAAAGGAGATGGCTAGAGGTGATCAAGGACTACGACCTTGGAATTCATTATCATCCAGGAAAGGCCAACGTGGTAGCAGATGCCCTAAGCAGGAAGCCCCCAAAGGTGCGACCAAGCTTAGAGAAGGAGTTCGCAAAGCTAAATTTGTGCATGGGAAGTAGGGCCTATTTGAGCACCTTGGAGGTGAAACCAAACCTGGAGGAAGAGATAAAGACCGAGCAGGCCAACGACCCCGGCATAAAGGGATCAAGACCAAAATACCACTGGGGAAGGCCAAGGAATTTTCCTTGGACAGTCAAGGAGTGCTCCGCTACGGTAACCGCCTTTGTGTACCTGACAAGGCCGCGCTAAAACAGCAGATCCTCAGGGAAGCCCACGAGTCAGCTTATTCTATTCACCCGGGAAGCACCAAGATGTACCAAGATTTGAAACAAATATTCTGGTGGGCCGGTATGAAGAAGGATATCGCCTACTATGTCGCGTGTTGCAACGTATGTAATCTAGTGAAAGCCGAGCACCAAAAACCCGCGGGATTCTCCAACCTCTAAAGTGCCCGAGTGGAAGTGGGACAATATAAGTATGGATTTCATTGTCGGACTTCCCAAGTCCAGCCGAGGGAATGATTCTATCTGGGTCATTGTCGACCGTTTAACGAAGGTATCTCACTTTATTCCCGTCAAGACAACGTATCGTTCGGATCAGCTGGCACAACTTTATGTAAACAGGATTGTCAAACTCCATGGAGTCCCGAAGACCATTGTGTCAGATCGAGGTACACAATTTACCTCCAAATTTTGGACAAGCCTGCATCAGGCCATGGGGACAAAACTATCATTCAGCACAGCATATCACCCACAGATGGACGGTCAAACAGAGCGAGTCAACCAAATATTAGAAGACATGCTCCGTTCGTGTGTGCTCGCCTATGGAGCAGGTTGGGAAGATAGTTTGCCCTATGCGGAATTCTCATACAACAACAGCTACCAGGGCAGCCTGAAAATGTCGCCATTTGAAGCACTGTACGGGAGAAAGTGTCGGACCCCACTCAACTGGTCCGAAGTTGGAGACAGCAAGATCTTTGGGCCTGATATTTATTAGAAGCCGAGAAGCAAGTACATCTGATTCGAGACCGGCTCAAGGCAGCTCAGTCCCACCAGAAGAGTTATTACGACCGACGACACCGTCAGATCCACTTCGAAGAAAACGACTATGTCTATCTTCGGGTAACACCCCTCAAGGGCCTGAAAAGATTCCACATGAAAGGAAAGCTGGCCCGAGATTTATTGGACCCTTCAAGATCCTGGCAAGAAAAGGGTCAGTAGCCTACCAGCTGGAACTACCCGAAGAGTTGACTGGAGTGCACGACGTTTTCCACGTGTCCCAGCTAAGGAAGTGCATCTCACCCCAACCAAACAGGCTGACTTTAAGGAACTAGAGTTGAGCAGCGAACTGACTTACGAGGAACACCCCGTCAGAATCTTGGATGAGTCAGAACGCCGCACCCGCAACAAGGTCACCAAGTTCTACAAGGTACAATGGGACAAGCACACTCAGGAAGAAGCTACATGGGAACGAGAGGATTTGCTAAGGACAGAGTATCCGTATCTATTCAGCGAGCAACAGGAATCTCGAGGACGAGATTCATCTTAAGGGGGGAAGGTTTGTAACACCCTGGATTTTTGGCTTTTTAATTTTTTTCCAAAATGCATTATTTCTATTTATTTAAGCGCAGTTGGATTTAAACCTCAGGAAAATTATTTTAAGTCTTAAACCTTTTCAATCTGATAAATCAAGATGGGATCTTGTGCTTTCCATTTCCCTCCCACTTGGTACTTGAATCTGATTTTGCCTTGGACAAATATTAATTTGAGAAATTCCTTTTCTCTTTTAAAATTTAGCCTTTTATTTGGCCTTCCAAAGGAACCCCTATTTTTATATCCCCAAAAATTCTGCAAAAATTAGGGAACCTTCCCTAGTTGAAGTGGACCTCATTTATAAAAAAATATAGTGCCATGACTTAAGAAAATTTCCCTCCACATTTCTTTTTACATTCTGCCTGTTTTCTCAAAACATTTTTAAGTCTATCAAAAATAATTCTCCTGGATGAATCCAAGGCATGGATAGGCTCCCCTTCATCACTCCTACCTCAGGACAAAAGGGCATTTCCATCTAACTCCATCTACCACTCCAAACATTAAATCCCTTTTTGACCAGTACTGTTTTTCACAAATTCTAGTCGGACCAACTTTCGAATTTACAAAAACCTTAGTCAGCAAAGTTGTAGGAATTTGAATTTGGCGCACAGTGGTTCAAACCTCATCTCATTTGGAGCACGGAGATGAGAGAAACGTGCTGATGCCGCTTCTGGCATGAACAGCACCGTGGTCACCGCCGACGTGGCCGTGCCAGGCGGCGCCGCCCGTTCTGGGTCGACGCCGTTCTGCCCAGACCGTGCCCAACGGACCCCCTCTCCCCCTCTCCACCGTCCAGCAGCCACGCATCGCCGGAGAAGGCCGTCCCCCCTCCCCACCGACGAGTCCCGACGCGCCGTCCAAACCCTGTGCTCGCCGGACCCCTCTATCAGCCACTCCACCGCCGCCGTGCCTATCCATCACTCTCCCCTGTGCCGCGTGCGTTCCTGTGACACCGGTCTCGCGACGCACCACCCATCGCAGCCTCCATGCCATGATCGACACCTCGCCGCGCCATTACTACGGCCACCTCTCGGGAAGTGTATAAGAAGCCACCCCGGGCACCGCTGAGCACCGCACCACCACTCACACTCTCCCTAGCATCCTCCCCCTTAGCCTCGAGTCCAGTAGAACACCATCTCGCCGGAACTGAGCCCTCCATTGCCGCACTGACCCTGCTCGATTTCCTCACCTAGAGCCTCTCCCCCGTCGATTCCTTCCACCTAGAGACTCCTATGATCACCACGATGCCGATGACATGCTCTCCGGGGTGAACGGTGGTCGGAATTGTCGAGTTCTTCATCGACCCGACGCCACCGCCGCCGGAGAAGAAGCTCTGGTGCCGCCCGAGCTCGCCGTCAAGCTCGAGTGCGCAGACGAGCTGCGCCACGCCTCCCTGAGCCTCCTTGCATCCTCTCCACCCCTCTGCCTCGCCCCAGCCGCCGCAAATCGTCGCCGGTGAGTCGCCGGAGACGGCTGCCGTGTTTCCTCTGTTTTTTTTCTTTCCCGTGATGTAACGGTTTGATTGAACCGGGGTCACTGACATGTGGGACCCGCGCGTCAGCATTTTCAACATTATCCGAACCGTTATGTTTTCTTTTTTTGAAAAAGGGCAGAAAATAAACCAAACTTTGAAATGCAATATCTCTCTCAAAAATGATCAGAAAAATATGAGACCAATTTTGTTGGCTTTGTTTTAAAATTGTCTTTCCAATGGAACCAGAATGGATTTATTTGGAATTTATTTTTTGGGCATTTATTTAAATGACCTAGGAGGAGTATTTGATGCATATTTTCGTTCCTTTAATAGACTCAAACCTCTCCGACGGAATAGAAGTTGTCCCCAAACACTAGCCCACTGCTGAAGGCAAGCCGTTAACCCGATCTCAAGCTCGGTCGAACTTTAGAAAGTTTCTTGATGATTTAAGTTGATTGCTGTTGCATCTCACCTGCCATGTTGCATTTAAATATTGTCGCATCTATCTATATATCTGTGGATCTTCGCAACACCCTTCCTTTTGTCGAACGAGAAGGCGCTGGTCGAAGGTAGCTCCGCTGCAGTCATCCGGTTGACGTTTCTTTTCTTTTGTCGAACGAGAAGGCGCTGGTCGGAGGTAGCTCCGCCGCAGTCATCCGGTTGACGTTTCTTTTCTTTTGTCGAACGAGAAGGCGCTGGTCGGAGGTAGCTCCGCCGCAGTCATCCGGTTGACGTTTCTTTTCTTTTGTCGAACGAGAAGGCGCTGGTCGAGGTAGCTCCGCCACAGTCATCCGGTTGACGTTTCTTTTCTTTTGTCGAACAGAAGGCGCTGGTCGGAGGTAGCTCCGCCACAGTCATCCGGTTGACGTTTTTTTTCTTTTGTCGAACGAGAAGGCGCTGGTCGGAGGTAGCTCTGCCACAGTCATCCGGTTGACGCCACTTTTTATTTTGTTGCTAAGTTTGAATATTGATATGTGGAGGTTGATATGATTTAATTGCTGCTGAAATTATTATGTGAATATCATGTGTTGTTTGGATCATGTTGGAAACTGAAATTAAAATTTGACTAAGAAGATAATCACCTCCCTCGACTAGATTGTGTCACATAGTGCCACTCACCAAGCACCACCAGCACAACCATGCGTCGTTCATATGGGCGGACCATGGCCGAGTATTCTATCTAGCCTCCTTTGACGCCACCCATTTGGCAAGTCTAGTCGGTTACCTTTGTGGTCGGGGCTAGTCTTGCGAAGGTTCCGGAGCTAGGCGTCGCTCATTTGTTGGGGGCGTGCCGGATTCACTTCATCATAAGACTTGGTCCCTTGGACGTGTCGGTGACTACACAGGGAGTGTCCGGGTAGGATAAACGGTTGTGGAAGTGTGGGTTTGTGCTATCGCCATGATCGGTTCTAGTACTTCGGTACCGGCGGTACAAGCCTAGACTTCAGCGTGTGGATAAAAGTTGCAACCTCTCGAGAGTGTAAATCTAGAATCTAGCCTTGTCCCTAGGTTATGGGATGATGTTTGGGTCAAGTCACGCTATGAGTCAGTCCAGTCGAATATGGAGAAATAATTAATGGGAAACCTAACGATCACGGGAAATTTGAGAGTCTAGCCAGAGTTGGCTGAGGACTTGAGAATTGGAAAATAAGCCAGAGCTGGCTAGAGGCTTGGAAGCCTAGTTGTGGTTACAAGTTGTTGGGTGAGAAACGTGATCTCACCTGATAACATGAAACATCCCTACTAAGGTAAGTAGGTAAGTTAAGTCCAACCGTTAAGCTTGGACTCGCATTTAAATACCCGAACTCATGCCATGCTACTTCCTGAACTTATGCCATGCCATATAGATAGGCCTTGTTTGATTTTGGGCTAATGTCTTGCGAGTACATTCAATGTACTCACCTGGCTTTTCATGTGGCCAGACCCTGCTGCACCCGTCGCCAAGTACCCGCTTTACGAGAACTAGGAACCCGTATCCGAGGCAGGACCCGTGGAATAAGGCCCGCTGTCGCCACGCTACTCCCTACGTTTCCGCTACGATCTCCGCTAGAGGCTCGATGTTGGATAAATAATGTACATATGTTGTGTGCGCATGTTGCGCAAGCGCTGGAGCCTCACCCGTGTTGTAATCTTGTATCCATCCGAACTCAGAGCCATAAATATATATTTGGTTATGTCTTTGTTATCAAGTTGTCATATATCCAGTGTTTCTGGGACTGGTATATGGGGTAGCTCGATCATCTGGATCGGGGTGCCACAAATCACAATGATTTGTTAACTATTTTCCAATACTATGTTGTATGTAGATTTGCATGAGTATAAAAATAGACTATCAATATTCAATTACAGCTGAAAGTATACATGAAATAAGTCTAAAACCAAAATTTATCGGGAAAAAGTCTAAAAAATGTCACCACGTATAATCATTTTCTAATCCATTTATTTCAGGGTGAGCTTAATAATATGGCATAGAACTGTCAGCATAATTACAAAATAATGATTAGATTTATTTAGTTTAAAAGTTAACTGGTTGAATTTCTTAATTCAGTGCATCCGAATGCACACCTATGAAAAAAACTCATCTTTCCACAGCAATCCGAGAAGCAAACATATGAGTTCATATAATCGTGTCTCATCTTTAGTAATTTTACGCATGCAACGCGTGTCATTGCTGGTATCAATTTAATAAAAAACACATTATGAGCTTGCTAACAACAGATTCAAGAAAGCATAATACATTTGTCAAGGTTGTTCCCTTGGCAGCTCAAGTTATCACAGAACAATCTCGAATAGACTTTGTAAGCTCCGATAGGAACATATTTTCCTGAGCCCAATTAATCCAGGTTATAAACAGGGCATGGAAGACTAAGCATTACTTTTGGTAACATATGTTCATGTGTTCCCCATTGCACAATGTTATTATACACATCGAGGTCGAGAAAAAAAGTGTTGACCATGATATAAGTCAGAATACATTGTGAAAACACTCAATGGTCTAACTTGGATATGAATGTAAGTATGTGAGAGAGGCGAGATGTCACACCATGAGCTTGTATTCATTTTACCAAAGAATTTGGAATTTTGTCAAGTGAAACATACCAAAAGTTAAGAATGAAACTAGAACCTCCTAATTCTCGGTAGTTGGTGGATGTACATTATGATAAGCACCCCTACAATCCCAACGAGAAATGTACAACATCAAATGGAACTATATACTGCAATCAAATAGAAGTAAATCCCAAGATTTGGTTGATGCCTTCAAGTGAATCACTTAGTTGACCAAAACACTTCTCATTGTGTGAAGGCTCAAGGAGATCATCTAGTGAGCCAGTCTGACTATTGGTGTGCATCGCCTACAAACGGAGACTAACACCCACGAAGGTGTGAACTTTGGGATAAATCTTTGTGTCCATTGTGTGGTTATCTCTCAACATCATTGCTTACTTGCTACGAGCTTATAATCTTGTTTATCTTGTGTGGCTAGTTGTATATTTGAAAGAGCATTTCCCTACCTAACTGATTTTGGTGTTAATGATAACATAATTAATGGACTAACCATGTGCTTGAGCATAATATGCTTATTAAGATGGCACAAGATAGCTGGATATCCTCAAAGCTGAAAGAGAAAGAGACGGTGCCCGATGACTTTCATTTACTTAAGTCGTTGTAAATCAGCACTATCCAGAGGGGTTTCGCATCAAAGGTGTGGATGGAATCAATCATGTACAAATATCCTCTATATTCATCCTATAACTTCGGAAATAATCGATGTATCTAGTTGGAGATGGAGATAAATAGATAGTTGTTACTCTTGCCGATGTGGATATAAATGTGTCTTGCCGCATTTAGATTTTGCATAGAGGTTTCAACTCCATGAATGGTGATAGCAACACTGCTTGATGCCATTTGTCTTGGACAAAGTAGATGCTAGTTTGATAACTATCTGTACGTCAGGTCTACTTAATGTAAGTGGCTATTTTCTGCTTGTCTCTCTTTGACATGTTGTTTTGTCTTTGAATGTGCAGGCTGTTTGCATCATTTGTTGATAAGGACTTGTGACGGTGATCTTTTTTTGTTGTTGTTGGGACCTGTGAGATAAGTCATGTGTTTTCAACCTATGAGATAAAGGTTTTTTTTTATATTGTGAGATAAAGTTTTGTCTATTTTTATGTGTTGTGGACCTGCGATATAAGTTGTTGATATGTGATGTCGTGTCTATTGATATGTAAGATGAAGTTATGTACTTGGAACCTATGAGATAAAGTTTTGTATATTGTTATTATATTAATGTGATGTGAAAAAAGAAGTGCGGTAATTATTACTCATTTGAATATTGGTTGTAAATACATTGAGCGCACCAACCAACCAATATTGGAATTGTTTAAGATTTATTTTTTGGAAAATATAAATAAATACCGTAAAAGGCCATGGTTGAAAAAAAGAAATAGACTGTAAAAAGGCCAAGGCTCATAAAAGAAATGGACTGTTAAAAGGCCAAGGCATAGAAAAAGAAAAAGACAGAAATGTTGAATTTAGCCCGTTAAATCGACTGAATTACAGGAAGAAAAATATAAATGGGCTGAATTGTTTGGTTCGATCCATATAGATGAGTTGCATGGACTGGACTGATTTAGATCTATGACCTTTTCGTTTGGTCATTTTTGCCACGTCAGTTTTTCCACGTAGGATCTGGCGAGGTCAGGTCAAGTGACCAAACAATTTATTCACAAATTTATAACCCTCTAATTTGGTCATTAACGATTGTGACCATCTCACTTAAAAGGTCGTTACTGATAGTTTAAGACGCCCCTTTTTTACTATCAGGTTTTGGCCACAAATGTGTCATATAAATTGAAAATAATGACCATCTACTGACCAAAATGGAGGTTAAAGATAAACATATTTCTTGTAGTGGTTTATTCATGAACTCCGAGTAGGCAAATAATCACTTGTTGAAAAGCTATAGTGCTTTCCTAGTGGATATGCGCCTAGCCACGGTTCCGGCTTGTACGGGATTTGGTGACCGACAGAATTTCGTGGTTGTATGTGTGAATTCCATATGGAGTCCTGTAAAGTTAAAAGAAGTTAGAGATGGGTTGGATTTCGACCAGAAACCAAGGGTGGGTGTCTTTAGGTCTTGTACTCGTGGCTTTGAGCCGTTTCTTCATTCAAACAGTTTTTTGTGTGAGGACAGATGAGAGAGTATGATGTGATCATTTTTATTCTGCAATTCAATTTAAGACATCGATTCTCTATGACTTTTTGGGCTAACATCTGAATTATATAACCAACAGAAATTACAAAGCACACATCAAAACTAAGATAGAACTATAGAAAACTTAAAAATACATCCAAAACCTCCGCATCTGAATGTGTCACCGCTTGTTTGGTTGTCATCGTATCACCAGAGGAGAGAACAAAGGAGTAGTACTTGAGTGGTTCACACATACCAAAGAGATATTCCTCATAAAAGTCGACGTATTAGTCCCGCTGTGTACGGTGGAATATGTGGAAGAAGCCGAATCGGCTGGGGACGCAACCTGATCCGTGTTGATGGTCTTGTGGTTTTATGATGATCATGTACCGGTGTGCCTTGAGTGTTTTTACAATAATTGAGGATTTGTTCATTAGCATGGCTAGCAAGGCCAAGAAAATATTGATCGACAATGAATATACTCGCTCTCTCTTTTTCGTGATCCTGATATTTAAGCTATATATATCACTTGGTATGTATTTTCGTGTCGAAAATCATTGGCAATGATTCTTCAACCAAGGATGACAGTCGGGGCGATGCAGAGAGTTGGGCATCCTTAACTAAACTAGGGAATTTAGCGCGGCGATGCCGCGCGTGTGTGGGTAAAATTCAAATTTGGAAATGTGGGCATTTAATTTTTTTAAATATTTGGAAATTAATGAAATTAAAAGAAAGTTTATGTTTAAAAGATTGTTTAGATTTTGAAAATTGTTCAAAATGGGAAGTTATTTAGATTTGAATTATTTTCACGTTTATATAATGGCTAGGTTTGAAAGGCATTTTAATTTTTAAAATATTCAAATTTGTGCGTCGCGGATGTGTGGTAAAATTCAAATTTGAAAATGTATGCATTCAAAAATCGGTTAGGTTTGAAAATTATTGAAATGCAAAAAAAGGTTACGTTTTAAAATTGTTCATATTTGGAAGATTGTTCAGATTAGGAAGTTTTTTAGATTTGGATTATTTTTACTTTATAAAATGGTGAGATTTGAATCAAAAGAAAGTTTACGTTTAAAAGATTGTTTAGATTTTGAAAATTGTTCAAATTGGGAAGTTATTTAGATTCAAATTATTTTCACGTTTATATAATGGGTAGGTTTGAAAGGCATTTAAAATTTTAAAATATTCAAATTTGTACGTCGCGGATGTGTGGTAAAATTCAAATTTGGAAATGTACACATTCAAAAATCGTTTAGGTTTGAAAATTATTGAAATACAAAGAAGGTTACGTTTTAAAATTGTTTATATTTGGAAGATTGTTCAGATTAGGAAGTTTTTTTAGATTTGGATTATTTTTACTTTATAAAATGGTGAGATTTGAAAGTCGTTCAAAATTTCAAAATATTTAAATTTGAAATTCGATCATAGATCAATATATATATATATGCCATAAGTAGTGAGCATTTTTTTGTGATATTTTTTATATATTTTTTCATTTTTTCCCGGTGGATAGATTTAAAGTTATTAAATTTGTAACATTATTTATTCTCTGAAATTTGTATAAATTAGTAGGGCCCACATGTAAGCAATTTATCATTTTCTGGAAAAAAAATTGAAAAGGGAAAAAATCTGACAGTCAGGACCCACGCTGACGTCGCGATGACGTTAGCAATGGCCAGGGCTGACACTGCCGCGGCGGCGACGACCACGGCGAGGCCGCGCCACCGCGAGATGGGACGCATGGGTGGGCGTGCTGGACGCGCGCGGGTGCGGGGTAGCCAGAAGCGGCAGAGCCGCTAGCTTTAGGTCGCCGGAGCGGCGGCTGCGGCGTGCGGACGCGGCGGAGTGAGCAGTGCCACGGCGGCGTCAATTGCGGCGACGGCGCGGCGTTTCGGCACGCGAAACTCGGCGAGGAGGGAGAGGCGGCGACGGCGGAGCTCGGCGTGTCCGTCGATCTGAACGGGGAGGGCCGGAGCGGCGAGGGAGCGCGCGGCGGCGCCGGCGACGTCGTGGACGCGCAGGAGAGAGAAGAGAGAGAGGGGAGGTCTGTGAACGTTTTTTGCGCGTAGGCCCCTGGCTTTTCCGGAGTTTGCAAAGGAGACCTTTGTGGGGGGTTTCTGCAAATTTCGGCGCCAAAATTCGTGCGGAAGGGGTGACCGGCTGGTCACCGACGCGACCGGCCGGAGGCCGGGCGACGTGGCGGCTTGTAATTGGTACAAATTCGCTGGTACTGTAGATGGCTACAGTAGCGCGCGCGGGGGGGCGATGTGGAGGGCTCCTGGCCGTCGGATGGCGCAGATCGAACAGCCAGGAAATGAGGGCGACGTGGAAGGTGGAATGCTGGGGTGAATCTAGCTAGCCTTTATATATTGACTAGGCAAAATGGCGCGGCGTGTACATGAGCGTATTTTGTGTTTTTAATAGTGTTAAGTAGTTGGTCTTTTTGTTCAAAGAGTAAAATGGATCTACTGAAGCGAAAGTATTTGTAGTTAGAAGTGTTAGTTCAATTTGTATTGGCAGGTACCGTGGGTTTATTCCTTGTTCGAGAGGTACATGTATGTATTTAAATGTGGTTGGTAAGTTATACACAAAAAGAAAGGCCAAAAATTACTATTGAAAAGTTCACAAAAAGGTTTTAAAAAGGGTAAAAAGGTTGAAGAAAAATACCATCAAAAAAATTTGAACTCATTTAGGTCGAAAAGTTTAAAGTTGGTCGAGAGGTATATACATGTATGTAAATGGGGTGGTAATTTTCCAAAAAAAAGAAAAGGAAGAATGAAGGCAAAAAAAAATCTGTCGAGAAGTCCGAAAAAGGTTTAAAATGAAAACAGAACGAAAGAAAAGGTTTAAAAACTGAAAAAGCAAAAAAAAAATACCGTCAGAAAGTCTAAACTCATGTAGGTCGGAAAATCTAAACTTATTCGAGAGGTATATATGTGTAAACTCGGTTTGTATTTTTTAGACAAAAAAAACCAAAAATTACAATCGGAATGTCCGAAAAAGGTTTAAAAAATGTAAAAATGCTAAAGAAAAATATCGACATAGAGTCTAAACTCGTCTAGAAGGTAGATTTATGTAAATACGTTTGGAAAAAATTTAGACACAAAATATACGCTGAAAACTACTGTCAAAAAGAAAAGTTTATGTTTAAAAAGAAACTAAAAAGATAAAGCTTAAAAAAGTTGACCGGCTGTTCACCGGATGATACACCGGTCATTGCACAGCTATTTACCGGTGTAACCGGCTTGTTTACCGGGCGGAGTACTATTCATCTGGAATAGCTACGTTTTCCTTTCAGTGTAGGGGTTAGTAAACATGGATGAGCCGATGGATTTAGATGACTCTTTGAGTTGAATTTGAAGATTTGAGAGAAATACGTATATGTCCGTCAGAATATATTATATAAAAATGTTAAAACATAAAAAGTTTTTTGGAAGGATGATATCCATCTAGTCGTAAAAGGAAAATTTAAACGGATGACTGAGTGCGACGAATTTGACAAAATTCATTAAATGTTTTTGCGAATCTGGTTATAAAATTAAGGAGTTAGAGTCGACCAAACTCGAAACCGATCACGGGAATGGAACCTACTCGTCGGCGCGCATATATTTCATGTACATATTATCGCGGAATGGGAAAAAAATACAGTTGTTCGGAAGGAACGGATGACTGAGTGCGACGAAGTTGACAAAATTCAAAACAAAAAAGGTTAAAACATGAAAGTTGTTAGGAAGGATGATATTCATCTACTCGTGAAAGGAAAATTTAAACGGATGACTGAGTGCGAAGAATTTGACAAAATTCGTCAAATGTTTTTGCGAGTTTGGATCCAAAATTAAGGAGTTAGGGTCGACCGAACTCGAAACCGATCACGGGAATGAAACCTATTATCGCGGAAAGGGCAAAAAAAATCCAGAGCGTATATTTCATATACATATTTATCTACAGTACGCGCCCGGTACTGCACATGCGGTCGACCGGACTGTTCAAGCGGGGGTACTGTTCACGGGGTATAACGTTTACGACCAGTATTGTTTATGCGGTGGACCGGTACTGTTCATGCGTGGGGGACTGTTCATGCGCGGGGTAACCCGATTGTGTATCGTGGTACTGTTCATCGATCAGAACACTGTTGGCTGGATGTGGGAGGATCGTGGGCCGTCGATTCACGATCGGACGGCCAAGAATCACGTGCATGAACAGTCGCAGGCGCGCTGAGAGCCCGGGAATCGTTCCGTCTTTATATACAGTATCTTTCTATTGATCTGTATTGCTTTGCAGTCGAGATCGCCGAGAAGGAGATGTGTGCCATGTCCATGACGGCACGGTGATGAAGAGCTGAGAAGGAAAACTACTCTTCTTCGTACTTCGTCGCTACGTGTACTTGCTTGCGCGTACGTGCCTCTCTCTGTGTAGTCCATAAATACTACGGCCAAGAAATTGCAGACGGTCGCAGTCACGGACGACCAAGCAAGTGATAAGTCGATCCGTACGTCAGCTGAAGGAAACCCACACACTGTGACTCCGTTACACGGATGCAGACTGGAGAAGGATCGATTGCCATGAGCAGTTCAGAAATAGGGCGTCCCCGCCCTTGTCGTCCAGCCGCTTGCCTTCCTAAGGCTGGATGTGCATGCGTGCCTATAGTCCGTCTCGCCTTCCTCCCGCCACTCGTGCTTCCGTCGACGACGATCGGTCTTCTTCTTCTCCCCCTGGCCGGATCGATCTTCTTTCGCAGCTCGCCGATCCATCCATGGAGCGCCTGCTTGGGCTGCTCAAGCTGAAGGTGGTGCGCGGGCTCAACTTGGCCATCTGCGACCCCCTCTCCCACAGCAGCGACCCCTACGTCGTCATCCACCTCGGCCAGCAGGTACGTAGCTTATATCATTCTTGATTCTTGTTGGTGGCTACTTACAAATCATGCAAGAACATCGAGTGGAGTGGCAAATCTAAAATTTAGATGTGAATCTCCTTGCTTCTCGAGCAATTTTGGTGATGGCGAATGGAATTGACCCGTTTATATTTACAAGTGCACTTTATTTACGACCCTCGTTTAAGTAAAAGGTAGTTTAAAGCATGGAAACCAAGTAAATGTGTGCCTTTGCTTTCTTCATATTAATCTTGTTTCTTCATTCTCGCCGGATAGCACCTTAGTCTCGTTCTAATCTTGTTCGGCTTTATGAGGAATGAACGGGATTGGCATGGATTGAGAGGGATTAAATCCACTCTAAAATTCAAATTCCCCCCCAATTCCCCTCCAGTCCACTGCAATCCACTTTGGGACGGATTAACTGAACATGCACATCGATCCAGAATAACAAAGCCTATCTATTTTACCTGGCATTTCGTTTCTTGTGATGTGCAGAAAGTAAAGTCCAGTATCAAATATAAGACCATCAACCCAGAATGGAACGAGGAACTCACCCTTTCTATCACAAACTGGACGCTCCCGGTTAAGATTGTAAGTCGATCAACATCTCCACTGGTCATTGGACCTTCAGACATGTGCTGCCTTCTTCCCACAGGATTTTTCAGAAACTCGCTCTTGTTCCTGAAACTAAACTCTCCTTTGGGATTTTCATTACAGGATGTCTTTGACCATGATACTTTCACCAAGGATGACAGCATGGGCGACGCAGAGTTCAGCATCCTCGACTTTGTCGAAATCGCCATGAAGGACAACCTGAACGGCCTCCCCGATGGCACGGTGATGAAGACGATCCACCCTGACAAGGACAACTGCTTGGCAGCCGAGAGCCACATCAAATGGAAGGATGGCAAGGTCTCCCAGGACATCTTCCTCAAGCTGAGGAACACCGAGACCGGCGAGATAGTCATGCACCTGGAGTGGGTTAGCATCCCAGGTCTCGGGCATTGATTCACAGCTGCAAAATGCCCGGTGCTGAAGGTTATCAGCTGCTCTTTATGATTGTAATGTTGCTCCCTTTATGAGCTAGCAAAATAAGCAACATCCTGGTGAGATCTTGAGATCAGTAGGATGGTTGTTATGCAACGCATGCATTATGCTACTAGGGAGTAATGCTTGTTTTCAGTTTTGGTTCTGCATACCTTATATGGCTTTTTAATCCAAAGAAGGTACATTTTGTCCTGAGATTCCTGTATAGCAGCTCCATATTTATTTACAACATTGATCATATTGTCAACAGACGTTTGAAACTATAGTTGTTTTAACATTAGAGTACTACAGAGCATGTGAATTTCTGCTTTAGCTCACAACAGCTCTCCTGAATTTGCATTTCGCTAGCTTAATAAATATCTGTCAGCTAGTTTACATACACTGGCGAAGATAATGTAGTTAGTATAGAATTGTTCTATCAGCAACAAAAAGGATGATCTGGACCATTTCGCATTTGACAATACTCCCTGACTAAACATTTGGAGGAAAAAGGGGAGTATATACACCATCCTGACCTAGTATGTACAATTGTCTTACAACTCGAGCTGACAACGGCATTAACTGAGCATACAGGAGAGAATGCACAATGGAAGCAGTATATCGGCAGCAAGTAACTAGGAAAGCAAATGTGGTGTGCTTTCATGGCTGGCGCTTCGAGAACTTTCATGTGGGCGGTGATGCTTGCCCATTTGCACATCTCGTGTAAAGTGGGTCCTCGATTTAGCATAAGGAGCTTCCCTTGCTGCAAAAAGGAAAAGAACACCCAGTCCAATATATCAAAACAAATTTAGTCAAAAAAAATTGTACACTCTGCAATGAGATTTCCATGATTTATTATAGCTTCTTACCTGCAGCTAATTTCTGACCACGGATAATGTTCTGCCTCCTTTTCCACCAACATGCCGCAAATACAACTAGGAACAGAAAAGTTACAAGTACCCCAAAAGCCATGCCAATCTTTGCAGCCACGGATAAATGAGGGCCACACTCGCGTAAACCAGGGATCCCACACAACCCAGCATTGTCTGTAAAGCTGTCATTTCAGCAGTCTGTAAGCTTCCCTACCATTCAAGTAGTATTGAAAGAATAGACACTCAAATGTGTATCTAAATTGGGATTTGCGCCGCTTTGCATGTGGAGGATGCAGCAACTAGAATAGAAACTATCTGTAGAAACTAGTGAAGTGGGTTCTTACTTGAATCTAACTCTGTGTAGAGGTCTTCCACCCAGATTGGCTGGAACCCTTCCTGAAAGATCATTGCCATTTAGATTCCTGCGTTAAGATAATTTCTAGTTAAGGGGGAGGAAGCACGATAAATCCCAACCAGAAGAACATGCACAATTAGTGCCCTCACAGTGTCTGTAACGATGTCAGCTCACCAAGGCTCTCCGGAATAGAACCATTGAGTTCGTTGTATGACAGATCTCTACAAATAGGATTATGAAATAAGGATTAAAGGAAACATTGGAACTTCCCAAATACTTCAATTTGATTTTTAGAGAGGACAATGTTTATACTTATATCAGATTTGAAAAAACAGCATTGGTCTGCAATGACATGAACCGAATGCTAAGGTTACAATTATGGTTTTTGAGTCGAGCGACTAGTCGATGAGTCGCAAAATAAAGTCGACTCAGCATCTCGACTCGACTAATTGGTTGAGTCGAACGACTCAATCGACTAGTCTTGACTAGTCTCGACTAGTCCAGGTTTTTGAGTCGAAGAACGACTTAAAGTTGGCCCCGCCCGTCATATTTTTTCCAATATTGCTTGCCCAACCCCCCGTGAAACCTAAATCGCCCCAATTTTTTTCAATGTTGAACTTATTTACTTGCATTTGGATATGGTTGCATGTAACTTAATGTTTGAACTGACCTGTTGTCTCTTAATTTCATTGTTGAACTTCTTTATTTGCTACCATATAATATGGAGATGCCCAGGTTTGTATTATAGACTATTAATAAGTATATAGTTATATACAATTATACATATAATATGATAATTTTATAGTACCTATTGCTACACTACTCATGTCGACTAGTCGACCATGAGTCTTGACTAGTCACGACTAGTCAAGAGTCGCTACCCCTAAACGACTCGTCGACTCAAAAACCTTGGTTACAATAACAGTTATATTTAGTAGGGTGTCAAAAAGATATGAACATTTCTAAAATGATGAGTTGCAGATCACCACATACCAGGAAATAAGCGTCCTGAAATTTTACAATAAAATAAAAGGACCGAGATATTAACAATCTTAAGCACATGATGCAATCTTAACTCTGAAATCACTATTCTGATATTTTGTATCTTTAACATAAACAGTTAAGCTATCCAATATCAATTGACATGACACATTAAGAGGCTGAAACATAATGAAGATTATGCTTGTTACGGCAAAGATATAGATAAATATCACTTACTCCCTCCGTTCCAATTTAATTGACTTCCTATTCACCAAATGTGTATGTATCTAGACATGTTAAATATATAGATACATTCACATGTGGTGCATAGCAAGTCAATTAAATTGGAACAGAGGGAGTAGTTTTGAAGAGAACTTACAGCACTCGTAGCCCTGGGATGGTACCCAAAGACAACGGAATATTGCCCTTTATGCTATTACCGCTGAAGTTTCTGTTTGACCAAATGGGAATTTGACTTTGTCAGGCTAAAATGAAAATGCCAGTGCTTCTAAAGACGGTATGAAATGCAAGTAATTACATCTAGTTTTCGTCAAATGACATCCTTAAATTTAGAATTATCAACAAATATTGATATGTTCCCTAGTCCACACAACTCAAACATGTCCACAATCCATTTAATTTTATCGAGTAACGAAAATTGGCCGGTTTTCAACAGGAGAACGGTGTTAAACCACCACCATTGCCATATACAACCAATAATTGTCAGACCTAGAGTTTATGACAATTAAGAAATTGTTTCTAGATACTTCAGCCCATTCCAAGCGGTCCTTCATGTTTTATGGGTTTATGACAATAGATGCACTAATAGTAATTGTAGCTAATGTTGCTACAGGTTTAAGTACTTCAAGATATATTAAATCATAGCAATGATCATGGCATTTAATTTAGATTAAGAAAATGAAATGATCATGCATTCATATTGGTGTTGTGAAACAAACTTACATGCTTTGAAGATGCGGCAGCTTAGATACGTCACTAGGTATAACTCCTTTCAAACCTTGGTTGTCAAGACCTCTGCATATCCAAGTGGTAGTTTAAATACTGCTAATAACGATAATGGACATAGAGGAAAATTAATGATAGTTAATATAAGAAAGCAAAGGTGTGGGTAAGGCCAAATGCAACAAATCGTTGAAGAGAAAATGTACATTATATAATGTGCTGCCAATAACTGAGAAGTGTTTTATTTATGTGCATAATATATAATATGAAAATTATATTTTCATCTTAAATAACATCTTAATTCTAAATGCTTATAAAAAACAATAGGGCTGCAGCCAGGTCAAACATTTGGACTCGGGCCAGGCCTGATGTCAAACTGGCCAAGCTGCACATGGACAAGTCTAGTTTTAAGTAACTGAAACCCACCTAACATACATATTTTTTAACCTCAGATAACTAAGAAGATAGTCACCGTATCATGGTTTTTAAGGCGTCCGTAAGGCGACGCTTAGGCGACACCTAGGCGTCAAGGCGCCCCCCTACGCCTTAGAAAAACGACCTCCTTAGACGCTAAGGCGCCCCCCTCCGCCTTAGGACGCCTTACCGCCTTAAAAACCATGCACCGTATAGCCTCCTTGGTTATTTTCAAACAAAATTGACAACTGAATCCAATACAGGACGTTGAGCATGCTGATTATAACTACAAATTCTTGATATATAAAGCAGTATGAGGTAGGGAACATACAGGCCATCAATGACCCAATTCATTTTGGTGTCATCAAACTGACAATCAACTCCACTCCACGGATGCTGCTGAGGAACACAGGGGTCGCCATTCCAGCCAAATCGAAGAGGAAGACCAAGTGAACCCTTTAAAGTCCGCAGACTAGTCACTACAGAGCATGGCAAATGAGAGAATCAATACAGAAACCTAGCAGCTAAACTCTGACCTCTGCTAATAATCATTGGATTTAGCTGTCATTTAAAGACTGAGAAAAGTTGTCCTCGCTGTTTACATTCAATTAAAGCAATTTCATTAAATCATAGATGTTTGTCAACCATCAATTCATTATGGTGGAACATGTCCTGCTTGACTTTTTAAAATAAAGAAAAAGAACGTCATCTAAAAGACTGCATCAAGTGGCAGTTTCATACAGCTCACCGATAAGAAGGTATCTAAACATAATTACCAACATAAACTTGTTATCGCTTAAAATAAAGGAAGGTTAATTTGGTATAAATCACCGACCTTCTTCAGTTAAGGTCTTCATTTCAGCTGGAATGATCTCAAACACCTCAATCGCACTAACGATGGCACGTGTTCCTTCAACAGGCTGCAAGGTGATTTTTAGTGTTGTCCCACTGACAGCAACAGTTTTATTCAGAACAAGTGCAGTAAAACGCTCTCCTGACATCCGGACTATATCGATATCCTTGAAAGAAGTGTCACCATTGATTAGTACATCAAATACCCTTTGCTCTTCTGCAGTTATTCCATTCTCAATCTCTGCAAAGTGCAGCCACACAGAATAGTTCTTGTTTGGGGTAACATCCATTTCGAAGGATAAGCTCGGTTGCCTATCAGTACCCACGATAGCTGATTGGTACATTCTTTGAGGATAAAAATTTGGTGCAAGCAATGTCTCTGCTATAACATTTTCAGTCGATATAGTTTGATCGTCAGAGCTGGATGACAAAGTTTTCAACCCTAACCAGAACCTGTCACCACCCCAGTGGATACCGTTTAGATCTTCGTCAAAGGCTGGCTTTCCAGAACCACATGTCAATCTTTTAGCAGTTCTAAGCACTGTCCCCTTTCCCCAAAGCGGACCAAACTTATAGGCATTATCATCTATTTGGAGAACTTCAATAGAAAGAATGGATGGATCCCCATGACCTGTGCTGTGGAAGCAAACCGACAAGCTTGAGTCCTGGACAAAAACCAGCGCTTCCGCAAATGTCTTCTCATCGTCGCTGCTCCAGCCGGAAAGCAAAGAACTGAACAGAGTGCCCTCGACAGAGACATCAAATATTGGCTCACTATCAAGATTAGGATCAGACACAAGGGCAAAGAACAGCCTAACTTGGTAGTGCCCATTGGGAATATTGTTGATGTAGTAACAATTTTCAGGGCCATCAGACAGAGGGAAATATCGAAGAGTTTTCAGCGGGGGTACAATAAAGCTCGGGCGAGTGGCATTTGCAAACCTTCCACCAGTATAGCCAAAATCTCGGTACCACAATGTGTTGGTAGGCGCTGTGTGGACATCGTCGAAGCTCCCGCAGCTTATACGAATGGTAAATGGTTCTGAAAACGAACAAGCATTTAGAACTACATTGAATAGCTACAATAGCTAAGAAGCGTCAAACAAGCAATCAGTGTAAACCAATGTACCATTTGAGCTGTACAGATAGTGCAAGAGGTTCACTGAATCGTGAAAGTACAATAATGGAGAAATGCATTAAAGCTTGGTCATCTGCTTTCTTTTCGTCCTACTTAAGTTTCCGATGTCTCCTTCCTGAGCTTGAGCAGATTAATCTTAAATGGCATATTTAGCCCACCAAATTACACATGTGAGCAAGAAGGGGCAATGGCTGGACTATTCATATGAACTAATGGATAGAAAGGGTGGGGGATCTAAAAATCTCTCAAAATGTGACGCAACGACATTCTTCATTTCCTCAAACATAACAAGCATTAACAGCCCCAAACGAAAGAAAGTGGAAGTTCTGTCCACGCAAATCTGGAAACAGAATGGTATTCCCAGAAATTCGCTAGCCAGGAACCAAACGGCGCCTGATTTTCGCAAACGGTAAAAAATGAGGGCAAGTGGGCAACTAATCTACGCATTTGGGGAAAGGTCCACCTCTTCTAACAGCACCTAACAAGGAAAGCAAAGGGGCGAAGCAGGCAGAAACAACCCAATCAATAAGAGTTGTTGATTTGGGCAAGAACGCAAACACCGGTCGCACAAATGCAAAAACTTGGCGAGTCCCACCTCACACTAGGCTAGCTACCTTTAGCAAGATTTCAGCAGGAAGAGCAAACATTTAAGCTAAAGCAGAAAAAACCGAAGCAAGAAAGCTCACCTTTGCTAAGGTCAGCGGCAAGAACACCGAGAATAGCTGACGATGCGGCGTAGACAGCGAGCAGCAGCAGCAGCACGCGAGGAAATATCTGCCGCATCGCGCCTCCCCCTCCCCTCCCCTCCCCTCCCTCCCTCTCAAAGAAGAAAGACCGAGCTTTTTTTCCTTTTGCTTTTTGGTGCGCCAGGCCAGTCCGGTCCGAGATTTCTCTTTTGCCTTTTCTCCTCTCGGGCAATGCCGGAGGAATCGGATTTAGCTGTCTAAAGCTGAGACTGATGAAAATGGATTACAGAATACCGGCGATCTGGTTCGGGTGCTTGCGCGATGATTATGGTGATTGGGGCCGTTGATGCGGTCACTGTATCCCCCTCCCCCACTGTATCCTCCTCCCCCACTATCATAATGGAGGCACGGGAGCTGCTCACGCTGCTTGCGTGCGGTCCTAGGATGAGTGTGTACGCGTGTAGGTGATCGTTCAAGGCCTGAAATTTCTGGCACAATAACCAAGGCAGCACAGCACTAGGAAAATTTTGCTGTTAGTTGGACCATTTTGCCCCGAGTGAATAGCAATTACCATCCCGTATTCTATTGGCTAGTTCGGCAGCAGCTCCTTGGTCTTCGAGTTTTTTTAATCGCAACCAGCCAGGCTCTGCCCAATCCATCCATGCATGCAAGGGCACATAGCCAATCAAAGCAAAGCTTCGTACAAGGCGTGCAGTTACTTCCAGTGAGAGACTCGGGGTATTTCCGGTACATAGCATGCAAGTTTGCTTGTGCGCGTTGCTTTATGGAATAAATCAGAAAAAATTATGCGCCTTGCTTAACGGAACGGAGGGAGTACCGTGTTTCGCAAAAAAAAAAGGGCTGCTCATGCTCTCGGCCACACGATAGTACAACTCACGAAGTCACGAGCTACCGGTACGCTGCTAGGATCTAAGAATTATTCTGGATGGACGTGGGAATTTATGCCGCGTAACACGGACGGCTAAAGTGCAAGAATGTCGCCCTGGTACCGTCAGGTTTACTCCCGTTTGATACTTTGATCTGGCCTTGCTTTGTTTAGTTTTTTTGAAAATTTTTTGAATTTTTGCTTTGTTTAGTTTAGTTGAAAAAAGTAGCACTAGCACAACCTGCCCTGTCTAGTTTGCCTGATTCAGGGGCTGGTTTTTCACGTGCGAACAGAGCGGCAGGTGTGGGTGGTAGTGGCGTGGTGGTGCGGCAGTCACGCAGGACGCGGCTGAGACGTGCGCACAGTACAGCTCATCATAGTAGTCAGCCAATCTCGTACCCCGAAACGGCGATGATAAATGCGGGTGGCAGAGCTGCGCCACCGCCCGAACAGTGCCGCGGCGTAAACAAGGGGGCGGATTCACGAGTGGGGAGAAGGGCTGATGGATCGTCAGTTCGTCACCCGATTGTTGCGGCGAGTTAAGCGCGATGTCGTGCGCCCCACCGAAGCTAGTCCTACGTGCGTACCAACTGCTACGAGACACGGCAATGCTTACATTGTTTGATGCCAGAGGACGAGCGCAGTGCAATGGGAGAAAAAAATCACAATAGAATGCAAAAAATATTGGGTATCATTCTTTATAAATCTAGTCACATCAAGGATATAGCACACGTTATATTCGAACAAACCATATACCCTAGCTCACACGCCGAGTAAATTACGCAAACACACCACAATTCGGCGCCAAACCACAGGTCAGTACCAACATTGGTGATTTTTTCGCGTCAGTACTATTCTTGAGGCGACGAGCAACAGATGGCCCAAATGCAGGGCGGCGGCCGGCGGGAGGAGGCGCTGCAACATTTGGGCCATCTGTTGCTCGTCGCCTCAAGAATAGTACTGACGCGAAAAAATCACCAATGTTGGTACTGACCTGTGGTTTGGCGCCGAATTGTGGTGTGTTTGCGTAATTTACTCTCACACGCCACTAACATGACCGAAATATGAGACCAAAATAACAGTTTATATCGTGTCTTATGGGTTTTACATACTATTTTATTATATTGAATATGATGCGAAATAAAATAAAACTGTGTATGCTTGTTAAGAACGACCATTATATCAAATAAAAAATATTGCATGCATGATTGTTTTAACCCGACATAGAGTTTCCTGTTAACTGGAAGGAAAAAAACATATGAGATTTCGGATAACAAGGACATCTCGAGACCAAAGTCATGATTTTTGTTAAATAAATACAGATCACATAAAGCATAGAAAGACAACATATGATTCGAGAACAAATATATTATTTGACCACATCCATTGAATGGATAACCATAATCTAATACAAAATAACCAGATAGACAAAAAAAAGTATCACATCTATAAACATGTTTTTTGCGTGTATATGCAAATGCAGATATACATGCATGCATTTTAGAACAAATATTTGCACCGAATGCAGTGATGTCAAACAAAAATCTGCATGCCGCACACGTGTACCGAAGCCACTATTGTTAGCTACAAACTGGTAACTGTACTCCCTCGATTGGAAGTTGCAACAAAACAACTACTCGTGTAATCCGCACAATCTGTGCAATTGTAAATACACCTTCTGGTGCAATCGACACAATCTAGCGATTTGCAAATCAAATAAAATAACAAGTATTTCGAACGAAATGACACAACCAAGCCACAAGATTTGATATCGAGATCAACAGGCTGCAGATGTTATCTTTTCATTACTAGGAGTATTATATTTTGGCGTGTGGGTCTAATTCGGACTTCGAATTATGAAACACGGTAGGATAGAGGCATCTCAGAGCATCTCCAGTCGGAGCCCCAAAATTGGCCCCCATAGTGTCCGCGGACACGTCCGGACGTGTCCGCGGACACCGACCGGACAGTCCCCAAAAATGGCCATATCCAACCACAGCCCCCAAAAACACCCCTAATTGTCCGCCCGGATGCATGTGATTGGTGGGGATGGAGAGAGAAAGGAAAAAGAAAGAGAAAAGTAGTAGATAAAGTGGTACATGTCCTACGTGGCGGCTGTCCGGCAGCCCCCAAACCCTCCCCACATATGGGGTGAGTTTGTGGGCTGCCGGACAGCCCGGACGTTTGGGGAGGCTTTGCCCACCCCGGTTGGGTAGCTATTTTAGCTCATTTTCCGTCCGAAACCCATCCGGACACAAATAAACCGGTTTGGGAGGATTTGGGGGAGCCGCTTGGAGATGCTCTCATGTTAGTGATGTGTGTGTTTTTTATTTATTTTTACTCTTTGTCCGATGGGCGATGCACCACTCACCAAGGCTCAGATTGTACTGTATTTGCTCCCTTTTTAAGGAAAACCTTCCAGACGACCGATGGAACTAGACTACTAGTGCTGAAGAAAAATGTAATAAGACATGGTGATGTGAGATGCAGGCATGGCCAAGGAAGATTCCTCCCCTCGATACTCATACAATATTTTGTACAACACATAACCTGAAACTGAAATCACAAATTTCTACAGTTATCTTTGAGAAATCAACCATGGTTGCAGCCTTGCCTTATTGCACCTCAATTCCCACCTAAATAAATAGGAAAGCACAGAACGGTGAATTTGTGGGATACAAACCTGCTTTTGTGGATACGGGAAGCAAGCATTGTAAAGGTTGCAATACCTTGTATAGGCTGGGCTACCTACTTGTTAACTATATATTGTACAAAGGATCCCTCCTCTAGGCTGGCGGTAGAGAGCGCCTACAAGTTGGGCACTCCATCTTGATGTCCATCCAGCGTTGTAAACATCCCGAGTGGAATATATGCTCGCAAGGTGCCACCTACAATAGGAGAAACAGTGAGCGCTTGAAGCTTACATGTCATCACACAGCAAGGATTTCACAATTACCATGTATTCACTTGTTCTTTGGGTAAGATCAATTGTAGTCATGCAAATAACACAATCAATGGGCTGATTTGCGTTTTCCTCAACCTTCCTGTGGTAGCAGTATTTCTCAGGGAGGATCTGGAGATCACAGCCAAAAGAGATAAATAGTGTTTAAAACAATATCTAACAGCTCTCTCATAACTGAATTAACTGGAGCTCAATATACATCTAACAGTGGCAACTAAAATACATTCAAAGAAACTGAATCAGCTAAATGAATGGCAACTAAAGTACACTCCGAAAAGAACAGAACAGAGTGTGAGTGCTGAGGTGCTATTATCATGGTAGTAATTACCTGGCGAGGAATGAAGCAGCGAGAACCAAGATAATGCTGGAGCAGGAGCACCGCTGCTTGGATACCCATGAATATTGTCACAGCGATGCACCATTTCTTATCGGGCTCAATGCGCATGAAGTTGCTAGGGCAACCAAATATATATAGTGGGATGGCAACCCGGGTAGCAGTCATGCCTAAAATATACTGAGGGTGCAGGGGTTTTCTTGTATCCCGGATGACGTTTGTGACAATTTGAGGAATCCAAAAGGAGTACATCACGAACAGAAGTGGCCGTAAGAAATTGTGCAACTCATACATGAGAAGAATTCCTCCCAGAAGAATGCCATCTGGGGAAACAAAAATAAAGTGAGGAAGTTGGTATTGTTAAAATATAAGTGGATAGCCCACCTTCTCTCCATCAGTTTAGAATTTTGGTTCTACTGATTGGTGCATGAAACTTAATAGGTATAAGAACCTAAGCGCTGGTGTGAACATGTGGAAAATGTCAGCTAATTTGGCATTTTAAAAACTTATCAGACATTAGCATCCTAATTACGTACTAATATGGAAACATAGGTTTTTCATGTCAGCAAAAGATATTCAACCTAATGGCTCCATTAGATTAGTACCGATTCCATAAATAGCACACACCAGGCACTGTTCTTACCAACTTGCACACGAGGCACTGTGTTACAGTAGGGTGTCAGAACAGAAACCCTGTGAGCTCAAACCCCCATAAAATCTTCTAAACAAGACAGATATGGATGCAGTATAAATGTAAGTATCAATGATTTGCAAATAAAAAGGGATCAGGTTGCGTTTTCACACCACTTATTATAGACACAGGAGAAGGTAAATGGCAAATAGATATATGGCATAGGAAAGAATCAGCTTTGGACAATGGTCAGACTGGTGCTAGCCTGCTAGGTACTTGATGTCAAACTTCAGAAGATCCATATTTTATCAGAGTTATAAGTACACACCAATTAGTGTGCTTTCTTTTATACGTGAACGACTGGACGTCTATATTGGTTGCAAATGGTTGACCTACTAGTGTGATTCATAAGAAAACATGAAGAAACCAAATGATATTTAGTACTTACAAAAGCGGCTGTAAAGAACAGACAGTTCTCGTCTCATTACTTCCCAACCTTCTCCACTGTTCAACGGTCTACTTGCTTTCCATATAGCAAGGAGATACCTCATCTCAAAAATAGAAAAAACAACGAATTTGAAGAAGGCAGCTGTTGCGAAGGCATTGAAGAGAGACTCTGTACAAAGTTAAAATATGTATTAAATAAGTTAAAGAGATAACACGAAATATCATAAAACAAAATTTAAACAGGGTTTCAGAGAAAATAACTGTCACACAACTCAATTTCATAATCAGAATGCAAAAGTTTCAAGAACATTCAATAGTTCAATTTGTTCATATTAGCTTTTGGGTAATATAACTCAGCAAGAATATCGTGGAGATTGGAATATAACATCAGTATGTAACTAACAACTGATGCCAGCGCCTACCTATTGGTGCCACATTGAGTATTTTTCAGTTCATACATGTAATTTCCTTTTTACCGGCGAAGAGTTTGCAGCATTAGCAGTCGTAAAAAGGGATAACCAAAAGAAGCAAACAACTTCGACATGACATTCCTTTTTACCGGCGAAGAGTTTGCAGCATTAGCAGTCGTAAAAAGGGATAACCAAAAGAAGCAAACAACTTCGACATGACATAAGACTCACCAACCAATATCCCAGCAGTCAGATGCAGTAGACAAAGATATGCATCCATGATAGCTTGTTGCCCAATCATAAGAATAGAAACCTTAGCAGCTCCCTGTAATTAATACAGATGTAACTCAAAAGACTTGAAGCTTGGAAGTCATGTAGAGCAAGACGACTTTAACTTGAAGCTTGGAAGTCATGTAGAGCAAAAGGACTTTAGTGTTGCTAAAGAAATGAACCCAACAAGGAAACTTACAGATTGAGTGTTGCTATGTTCCATTTGTCTAATAAGCAGCAAAACTTGGAGAAACGAGATCTAGAGTTCCCCAGTTAAGAATTCACACAGAGGAGAGACCAAGATAGGATTTTAATGAAATATGAAAGTAAGTCAAACAGTCAATAAGGATACAAAAGTGACCATCAGCGTATAGTTCACTGCTTTGTTGTAGTAAGCTTCAACATTCAATGATGTTGCATTTAGTAAGATAGATGAGAAACACTCTCCATCATCATCCACTGCGGGACTTTCCATCAAGCCCTCCAATCGGTACTTCTCATGCTCTCCTTCTAGTTAAAAAAGTAGGTACAGTTATTAAAGCACTTAATAGATGTTACTGGAAGATGACATTATTAACAGAAAGCTTAACACATGCACAACTAGAATTTGCTGACAGAAAATACATTACCAGTAGCAATTGAATCTAAAAAGTGCATAAGCAAATTAAGTACCATTTTGGTTAGACGACACCTGGACCACCTTAGCAGCAATTTCTATGTTACAATTTTTCTCCATGTCATATGTGAGAGCTGATAAGGAAGAAGTGGTAAACATTAAAGTCGCATTCGCATCTGGTGAAAAGGAATATTCAGTGTAGAAACTGAATCTTACAATTCTTCCTTCGGTTCTTCTCTTCAGAAGAATCTTGGAACACTTGAGAGGAGAAAATCCTCAGCTGATAAATAAATAGGAGATTCAAGCATATTAGATGTAGCATTTCCATTAATTTTAAGAAGAGCATATTATTATTGACAGCAGGCAACAGTATACTTCATAATAATGTTTATAACTTTTAAGAGGTGTCTACAACTACTTTTATGAAAGTAAATGTCATGGGACTGCATGCACATCTAAAGCTAGTAAAGGATTGACAGCAGGCAACAGTATATTTCATTAATAATGTTTATAACTTCTAAGAGGTGTCTAAAACTACTTTTATGAAAGTACATGTCATGGGACTACATGCACACCTAAAGCTAGTAAAGGAACGCAGGATTGTGGAGTGCTATGAAAACTCAAGAAGTAATATATAGAGAGTATTATGTAAAATATGTAACAAAAATAGTACTCCCTCCGATCTAAAAAGGATGACTTCCATTTGTGTGCATGTGGATGTATCTATACATGTAACATGTCTAGATAGATACATCCACATGTAGACAAATAGAAGTCATCCTTTTTGGAACGGAGGGAGTATCCATAGACTAAACATTTACAGAACAAGCAAATTCTGCTGCTTACCAAATGGTATGGATTTGACAAGAAGTAATCCTCTTCTTGAAGTGGTTCACCATCTGCGCCACTGAAACGACCAATTCAGTTGAGTTAGATCATGTGTAAAAAAGATGATCCACAAACTACTTGTATTCAAATGAGAATGTTCACATATGCCACTACATGATACTTCAATGATAAAATGCAAGGAACAATGTAACACCGGCACATCGCACTCCATCATTATAACTGAAGAGGTTGAAAACTGCAGTACTACCTTACGAAGATTGAGTCATGCAATATGAAAACACATAAAAAGGATATGAAGGATATAATCATGAGATCATTAACTGACAGTCGTCAAAGATAACATGGAGTAAGAGATTAGTTGATGTGTTTCCAATTACTAGAGTTGTTGTTTAAGGAGGATGTAATTAATAGCACATAATATAATGTTAAACCATGAGAACCAAATGTCAAATAAAGCCTCTTTATGAAGGAAAATAATACAAGAAAGCTGAACCTTTACCTATTTGCCACCATGCGCAGTTGTCTAAAAGGCCATATATACACGCCTTCTAACCTTATTTGAGCAGGCCCACGATCATGAGCATTGTCAATAACATCATGGAATGTGATCGTTCCCTGTCATATATGGTTATGGCAACATGGTAAGCAAAATGATCAGTACAGCATGTACAGGAAATTGATCAGGATCACAATGATACCCATGATTACAATGAAATGGGATTCATCATGTAAAATTTCAATGGCAGAACAAAAACAAAAAATTGGTGCACTGGAGGAGGGGGAGGTGATTATAGAGTAACACATTATTTTCACGTGGTAACAGAAGTCATTAGAAAGGAGCTTCCTTTACCTGAACATAGTGTACTCCACTTATCTTTGTTGGTGTACTCAATAACTCCAAAACCGAGTCGCCCTTAGATGTCACGAACTCAAGAAATCTAGAAGAACCATTTGTGGCACCAACAAAGCTCCAAGTTCCTGAACCATAGAACGTTGATGTTATTACACAAACCACGCTGACAGTTAAGTAAGCAGTAGCATTCTATACATAGCAAAACAAGATTAGGGTAATGACCAATGCAAAAAAAAAAATGTCTCATGGGCATTTTATTAAGGTCAATGCAACTACAATAGAAACGAATTATGCATGTGGCAAGCATCAAGGATAAGGCAAGCTAACATTATCTCATTTATATGTTTCAATAGCAAACTAATGAGGACAAGCCAGTATGTCACAATTCAAATACGCTGTAAACAAAGCACCTGCAATGAGGATATGACACCACCAAGTTGTATAATGTGGCTCAAAAAAACAAGCTTATTAATAGTTTCAAGGACAAAATTGGTAACAGTGACAGAGTCATTCCATTGCGCAAAATTTGGCACAACGTACTGGAGTTGAGAAATTAAGGGCAATCACCCCATGCTTCGTTCATTCGTTTTCCCACAGCCCACAGCGTACATAACATACTTTAATACCTCAAGAACTTAAGGCAGCTACACATCCTAATGTAACGTGTGCAACCGAAAGACAAGCTAACACTCTGACAAAATAATTGGTCAAATTATCAGATGTATAGCTATCGCCTTGAAAGAAAAGAGGAATATATATGAGTTACCTTTATATGTTCCTGTAATATTCCATGAATAGGGGCTCATGTCATTATCGTCCCTCTTGAAGAACGTGTGCTGCATAAACAAGCGGTTAAGAGCATTGTGTTCAAATTGCACACTTCCGCAAAATAAAGCTCAACTGCATACATATAAAGTTCATGCTAAATGGATATGCGCGTAAACTCATCAGTTAACAGCCGCAACATCATAACATGAAACAGAACCCGATTCAAGTCGTCATTCTTTTGTTTGCCGGATCGGTAACTGCGATAGCGCAGCGAATCAAAGCATTAAGACGTAGCACTATGTAACCCATGCATTATTAACTTGTACTCCCACCAATGCTTGGGTCAATGGGTACAGTGTCAATAGAACATGGAGGGCATCCAATTCAAATGGCTACCCGGAGTAGAAAGCCTAGTTGTGGACTCCTAACCTAAGAAGCCTGCCTTGCTGTTGAACCATCATTAACACGAACGAGCACGAGTATACCGGGCAACCTAAAAATTACTCCTACGGAGACCAAATTAAGCCCAAGCAGATACGTTTGTCCGTCTCGCAGTTTCCAATCCCTCTACCTGGAGCGCCGAATTCGCGTAAAACCCTGACGGACGCGTAGAGGAAATTGGGGAAAAACAGGCAATCCAACAGCGCGTTGGCGGTGCTCACCTCATCGGCCCACGATCCGGAGGAGGCGGCGGCTCCCGTGGACGCGACGCGCTCCCTGAGCGGCCGCAGCGCCGCGGCCGGGGGCGGGAGGGCGAGGCCGAGCACCAGCAGGAACGCCGCAGCGACCCTCAGCACGGCGACCGCGGCGTGCCTCATCTTCTGATCGTGGAGCGCGGGCTGTCAGGATGCGGCGGCCACCATGGACGGATGGGACGGGGGCGGGAGGAAGCAACCGCGGTTCCCGGAGTGGATGGGACGGCCGCTGGTCGGTTGGTGCGGTGGGGTTCCCGAACGGGATGGGGCGCTAAACCTAGGAGAGGAAGGGGATGGGAGGGGAGGGGGAGCGAACGCGAGGGGTCAAACGGCGAGCGGGGTGTAGGAGATGACGGCGAAGAGGCGAGGAGAGGCGACGGCGACTTTTGTTTCGGCGGACACCAAGCAATGCAACGCTTTCCTTTTGCTGGTGGGGGTGGGGAATTGCTGCCGTGTGGGGTGGGGATGTGGTTGGCGCTGGGGCGCGACTGGTTGGAGTGGAAGCAGCTCAGGCGTAGAGTTGGGCGGTGCGGAGTTGGAATCAGGGTGTAAACGGATAGGATAATTTCCGTACCGAATCCGTCGCCGAATCCGTTTTAAAGAATCCATATCCGGTTCCGAAGAATTTGCCGGATAAGGATATCCGATTCCGAACTGAACACCCGGATACGGTATAGGATATGGTATGAAAAATAGCATCCGAATATGAATTATCCGAATATTAGTTAGGATTATCGGATGGTTATAATCCGAATAATCCGATTTTCTACCGAAATGTCTAAACTAATAGAGCACAATTTGTATTTAGTGAGTTGTGGAGCTCATTTGTTGAACAACGACTCCCTTACATGGTCATTCTACATACTATGGAGTATAACTTTATTAGATTATTATGTTGTTGAGCTATTATTTTTGGTTATGTGGCTTGATGATATACATTGCGCATACCGATCCGACTAATTTTCTTTCCACCCCGAATCCGCTCCGTTTCCGTTCCGAATCCGTGATTATATCTATCCGCCCCCGAATCCGCAACCGTTCATTATCCGATCCGATCCGAATCCGAGAAAAAAATATGGTAGAGGCAAAATCCGATCCGATCCGATCTGTTTACACCCCTAGTTGGAATGGACGCCTCTAGCCTCTCTTTTTTGTAAATACCATGCCCTGCTACGGTTGTTGGTACCGTACCGTTGATTTTCGATCCAAGACTGCACCACGTCGTTTTTTAAGGCGAAATGGACAGATTTGAGATTTGACTTTTTTTCTGAAACTTGAGCCCAAAATGAATCAAAGTTATAAATATTTCACAACTTGAGCTTTTTTATATGACGCACTGGGTAGGGTGCATGCTAAATTGTACTCCCTCCGTCCCAAAATAACTGTCTTAAATTTGTCAAAAAGTGGATGTATCTAGACATGAAACAAGTATAGATACATTCACTTTTGGACAACTTTGAGACACTTATTTTGGGACGGAGGGAGTATGACTCTCTGGACCAGGGCATCATGACTGTATAACGCAACCATAGGGGAAAAGGGTCAGATTGTTAAAAAAATCAAATACGGTTTATTTTATGTCAAAGTTTCATAAAGGGGTTTGGTTTGTCAATTTTCACTCTTTCTAATATAGTGTGCACTTGAATAGAGTAAATTTATGCCTAGTGGGATCCATCGATCATCGTACTCGGCGTCACATAGTAGAGATCTGATTTGCGAGCATGATCGACATCATCCGAGATGCGGGTTGTGGCAGACACCCTCACAAATCGACATCATGCTCAACGCCGTCCACCACGATCGTGGCACTGGTCCCAACCTTTTCCTGCGGCGTGATCTTCAACTGCCTTGTTCCCCGAGATAGGATCTAGGACTGGTGTCTCCTCCCTCAAAAAAAAAACAGCTAAACTTATCACTATAGCTCCATAAAATCCAGTTGGAGTGAAGCTCCAAAAGTAATCAACATTTGATTTAAAACTATGAAGCTAGCTTTCCAGCTCTGATTTGTATGCTTGCTTCCTACTCTTTGTTGTGCCAATGGTCATGCATACGTTGGAGATTAAAAAAAAATGGCGCGCGGGGAGTGGTGGCGAAAAGGCAAAATCACGCGAGAGGAGTCCGTTGAGGAAGGAGCAGAAGGATGGAGATTATTGTGATCAAGTTTTGGGTGTGTTTTCACAAAAACGAGTAATAGCCGTTTTTATCTAAACATATTGTCTTGGCTTGTGGAAATACAATTTTCCTTGATCTTCTTATACCATGTCCAATCAAAGATTATGGTGCTACACGATTTTCTAAATTTATAGTAAACTAGATCCACTAAAACTCTGTATCGAAACAGGGCCTAGGGCATCCGCCAGATATTGATGCTGACGTAGTGAACCGGATATCTTATGGATATACCATAGGGGATATTAAATTTCTGGTATCCGGTGGGTATGGATTATCTGGGTTTCTTCGAATTATCTCAGGTCTTGGAACAGGATTATCGATTATTAGTCCAGCTTCAAAATGAAAACATCGTAGTTAATTTCATCGTCCATTTGTGCAGGTTCCTTCCCTCGTTGTGAAATCCTATTATCAGTATTGAACTTTTACAATAATATTGCTTATTGCTATTGTATCTCGTTTGCATTTGGATGCTTATGATGTGGTGCTAGCACTCGCTACATAGTTATTGTGTTGTGTGAAAAAGTGTGCAATTTTTTTCCAAAGTAAAGCATTTCCGGTATTTTCTTATCATGTTTGTGGAAAAAAATCATTTTTTTGCGAGCATAATTATTTAGTATTTTTTACGCTTCTGATCCGAGTCCGCTATCGTCATCTGAACATTGTCTACTCTGCTTTGAATCCAGTAAAATAATATGATAAAGGATATGGTCTGATTCGTTTACATCCCTAGGATATTGCCATGTCACGGACGACATCCACTACTTTTGTTCCTATTTTGGAAAGAAATGAAAATGTGTCCATCAAGAGAAGGAGGCTATCAAAAACTTTAACTACAAACATTCATGGCTCATGAATGATACATCAAATTAATCTATTTTCAGTTATGAGTCTTACTATTTAATGGGAGTTGATGTTGGTCGTTTATCCCACCCCATTCTCATCTCATCCTCAGACAGCTCACGGTGGGGAGTAACTTAGAGTAGTAACTGACCGATGTTACTAGTCTATGTTACTACATTCATAGTGGGAAGTAACATTTGTGTGATAACATAGAAGTGTGTATTTATTACTTTGTACACTCATATTGTATTGGGAACTGCTTTGTGATGGTAACTAGCTATGTTACTCCAATGCTCTCTCTCCTCTTTAAATGATTGTCACGTCATCTTTTTGCCTAGGTGGCATCTATGTTATCACCTTAATTACTTCCACTGTGGGTAGCCTCACAAGAAGGAAATCGACCGATAATGAAAAAATATATTCCTTAGACTACAAGGGGAAAAATGGTGTGATTCGTTTTTTAGAAGGAAAGAAGTAATTAACAAAGTTTTAAAACATGGATAAAAAGGAAGATTTTTCGTAGCAATGCACGAGTATTTAGCTATATGTATAGAATACAAGTAGGATCTTATCTATATCACACATACTAGAAGTGAGATGTATGTGGGATCTCATTTGACGCCCTAATTTGTAGGGTTATGGACATTTTCACGCACTTCGGGAATTTTTATCAGCTACAATCATACCTACAAATGCAATTTCCTGATCATTTGGTTACCTATATGATAGTTGAGCTAGTCTTGGCAGTCCATGTGAATAATTTGGTTTCAGGTTGTGGAGATGTAGTAAACATGAAAATTGTGAGAAGTCAGGATGTCATGTTCGTCGAAGAGGCAACAAACATATATTGAGAAACTAGAGAAGTCAAAGACTACCATAACTCAGGTTGACATAAAGCTAGTTCCTTCTCTCTTGCATTATTATGGGGAGATGGCGATGCCAAAGACAGTGAAGATGCAATTGACCAAGGCAGTACAAGTCAAGCTGACAAGGAACCAAAATTATAGAATAACATATCAACATCTACAATACCAATTTAGTTTTAATCGATTTATCATATAATATATTTATATTCTATGTGGATTTGACGATGTACAAATCAACACACTTCTACTTTAATCTGGTCACTCTTAGAAAAGTTTGACTTACAATAAACCCAAAACGTCAATTATTTTAGAACCGAGGGAGTACCTCGCATAGCGTGGCTTTTCTTTGTTATATGTTTGCTATGTGCTATCTCAACTAAGCTTAATCATTATTTTGATTTTTTTTTGTTCCACCCTTCATTTTTATCTTGGATTCGGGACTAAATAGAAGTGGTGCTGCAGTTATATATTTTTGCTGTAGTTTTTCGATTATAATAGGTGTATACTAATTCCTCAACAAGAATCAACGTGCCCGCAGACCGATATAACCATAAAAAAACAGAAAGAACCGATATGGTCGCAAGACTGAAACGAGCTCAGAGTACACCATCAAACTTGCGGCTACAATGCTCACCATCGAGTTCAATCGACGCACTCTCCGGCTATCTCACAAAAATCCATGTACGCTGCTACCGCAGATGCACAACCACAGTCTGATCGTGATTTACATCATGAACTAACACCTAGAACCATCGTTTAAGCGATGTAGTTTGCCTTCTCTTGTTGCATCGCGTCCACCATCTTGGACCATTTCGTGCGGATTGTGATCACCACCAGCGTGCCGGTCTGGCACGACAGTCCGCAAATCAGACCCGACCATAAACCCTGCAAATTAACAAGTTTTTTACATCAAGTCCAGTGCCGTAGCTATATGCTTTGCCGCATTGACAAGGACGAGAGCTTCATCAATCAAGTACCTTTGTGTCGAAGTTGAGTTTGAAGGCGAAGAAGATGGCCAGCGGCATGCCGACGAAGTAGAAAGCCACTAGGTTCGTCATCGCCGCCAGGTGCTGCCATCCGCAGCCCCTTGCCACCCCTGCCACACGCACGCGAATTCATTCATCAGCTTTCTCAATTGCTTAGCGGCTAGCAGTGCATTATAGTCTCTGATTTCGTGTCCGTGATATGAAATCATCTGTGGAGGATCTCGGCGACTGGTTTAGCTATCTGACGGATCTTTCTCACCTGACAGCACGCCCTGGGCGGAGTCAACCACGATGGAGATCATCATGAACGGGGTGATGGCCGCGAACTCTGCCGCAATCACCGCGCTCCCGCTGAAGAGGCTCGCCCAGAGGCCGTGGCCGAAGCCCAGCAGCAGGATGAAGGAGAGACCCAGGAACACTGACATCTTCAACGTCACAGCCACCGCGTTCTTTGCCCCGTCCACGTTCCCGGCCCCAATCTCATTCGACACCCGGGTGCTGCAAACAAAAGGCAAAAGCAACGAAACATAGATAAACCACCATAATTTTACACACAAGGAAACTCTTGCTGACAGCGACAGAGGAAGTAATTGAGGTCGGCCTGGACTCTGGAACCGCACAGTACAGTACCTACCTCACAGCGGCACTGAACCCGTAGGTGATCATGTAGGCAATTGCTTCCGTGCTCACGCTGCATTTAGAAATCAAATTTGGATGAAGTCGATTCATACCTCGAATCATGGATCCTGGACTACGTATATAGCATCGTTGAATAATGTTTCTGAAGCTCTATCAGTCAGACTGTAACGTACCACATGGCGATCA
The DNA here is from genome assembly GCA_947311845.1 of Poa pratensis. Lineage (NCBI taxonomy): Eukaryota > Viridiplantae > Streptophyta > Magnoliopsida > Poales > Poaceae > Poa > Poa pratensis. The sequence continues at coordinate 38,956,781 of CAMZMU010000093.1, read as the reverse complement.
ACGACGTGCTCACTGTGGAATTCGGCAGCAAACCGGCGATCAGCACCAGGAGCTCGAACGCCCAGTACTCCAAGCTGCACTCAGTACGAAAATGCGAGGTTATATATACTAGTATCAAGTCCAATCAGGGGAGACGACGTACAAGTGCGTCTGAGCATAATACAAGCGTGTGAGTGTAGCAGTGAACAGACCAGACCATGATGGCGGAGGGCGTTGCGAGCTTGATCGTCGGCATCACGTAGTTGAACGCGTCGACGGAGAAGCCCTTCCACGTCTCCTCGAACTCCTTGGACCATATCACATACCCGAGCAGCATCAGGCAGGAGAGCCAGAAGGTGGCGGAGATGGCCGCGGACGCACCGGCGAGGCCCCAGCCGAGCACGTTCACCAGCAGGTAGTTCAGCGCCACATGGAGTGCGAACGGCACCGCGGAGCAGACGACGAGCGGCAGGACGACGGACTGCGTCTGCAGGTACCGCAGCACGCACTGCATGAAGGAGAAGGCGAACAGGCCCGGGATCTGGTATCGGATGAACTCCGCGGCGGCGCGGGACACCTCCGGCTCCTGATGAAGGCACAGGAGCAGCGGCTCCGTGAACCACCACAGGACGGAGATGAGCACAGACACCACTGCGGACATGATGAGCGAGGACTGAAGGTACAGCCCCAGCATGCGGTACAGCCGGGCGCCGTAGGCTTGCCCGCACAGCGTCTCTAGGGCGCCACTCATGCCGGTCTGAAACGTTGCCCATTTTTGCAAATGAGTTAATAATTTATACATCAGTGGATCACATTGTATTGCACGTTGATCAGGTAAATACTTGCAATTAGATGTGTTCATTTGCAAAACAAGCTATGAAGTCATGTCTCTGTTTTTTGTCAGATTGTATAGTGAAGTAAGCCCATCATGATGATTTTTAACGAGAGCACATCGTATTCATGATAACCTAATCCTGACTGATAAAATGTTTGCCATAAATCAGATTGTTCTAGATCATGATCATCACGGAAATGGACGCCAGAAGGATTTTTGCCATCTTTGTGCTTGCTTTTGATCCAATGGATGAGCATAGTGATGGAATGCACATTGCTCACAGACCGGTCAAGAACTAAAGATACGACGAACGCCGTGCTCACATATGCTGACGAAGAGTTGAAGACTGAATCAGAACCCTCTGGAGACTTTGCTAATTTACTTTAAAAGAAAAAAAATCGATAGTTTCATGTAGGAGTAATTGACAGTGCATGATGTACTCCAACAGGAATTGATAGGCTATCTTATTGTCTCATTATTGGGATCTGAAAATGATACGATATGCTCCTTTTGGGCAATTTGAATATGAGATAGGCTATGCAACTGGGACCTGATATGTTTCGTCGTCGCTAAGTGGTTCGTCCCGGGAGACTTCGACCTGGCCGGCGGCAGCGGTTTTCGCCGGAGGGGAGTTTTCGAGCATTCCTCTTGGATCTCGTTGTGTCCAGCACCTTGAGGTCGCCGGCGACTGGTGATGGTGAAGCCCAAGCACCTGATTGCTTTTGGAATGGAGGCCTTATCTTCAAATAGTAGGTTTTTAGGGCGAGTGTTGTAAGGGGCCACTATGCAAAATTGTACCCACCACGTGGAATGATATAATCTCATAATCAGTGCTCAAAAAACATAGATTTGAAATCCCATTTTGACCACTGATTTGTCTTTTTGTACAAAATAGTCCAAATTTTATTTCACCACGAAAATTGATACATATGTAGAACATTTGTATATGTTTGTCTCCAATTTTTATCAGAAATTTTGAAAATGTTTTACTATTTTGTTAAAAAAATATTCGACCAGAGCATGTGAGTTCGGAAACCAATTTGAATTTCCGAGAACTTCCGCTCATTGATGGAATTTGTGGGCCACGCGACCCCTTTAATCTATACCTAATAATAAAGGGAGGATGGTTTCTTCCTCCCAATTTTCGTCCGTTGCTTTTCGTACGTTTTCGTCCGTCGCTAAATACGTTTTCATCTATGCATGTGGGTGTTCTCCGATCGTGTCATGATCGTTTCGGTTCCCTTAGTCCAATACGACTTCAAGTCCTGATGCGATACCGCCTACGATATTTGTTTTCGTTTCTAAGCCCTACGTCGGTCGTCCGATCGATGGGTTCGTTTCCTAGGTCACATGCTCGATCCTGGGGCGTGGGCGCGTGGGTCGGCCAAGCAAGAGATCAGCCAAGATCCATGGAGGAGATGGCGCCGGTCATGCACGGCAACATACTGGCGCCGGCAGCCAGGGCGACCAGATCGTCCATGGCGAGGACGTGGTCAACCGTCGACATCCATGGTCCGTGTGCGGTGAAGGAGCAGGACATGCGGGAAGCTGCGGAGCTGCCGTTCGGGCAGGAGGAAGAGCGGCCGGTCATGCATGATGTGCTCGGCGCTGGTAGCCAGCGCGACCAGCTCGTCCATGGCGAGGGCGTGGTCGACAACCATGGTCCTGGTGCGGTGAAGACCAGGACATGGAGCTGCTGCCGTAGGCGTAGGAGGACGAGCTGCTCATGCCGGTGTGCTCCCGCCGGCAGCACGGTCGAACATGCTGAAGACGTGCTGAGAAGGGTCTGTCCGGTGTGCGAGAGTCGCGAGACCAGGCTGAAGATGTGCTGAACGTCTACGTTGAGCAAGTTGCTTCCGTACACAGTGTCTGTACATTGTATCTGATTTTTAGCCTTATTCTGATATGAAAATTAACAAGTGAATTTGCTCATGTGTGGGTGGTCTTATGTTACATGACGTGGTAAGTATGCTTATACAGAAGCAATAAGAAAGAATGACATGGCACAAAGCGTATTTATGAGATTCATGCACTAAAGGCAAATACTCCTAGCAGTGACTTCAGCTTTATAGTTTTTATTCCTTTTATATTTTTCTTTCGTTATGGTGCTATCATAAACTGAATTGTCTTTCTGCAGATATTTTTATTCATGTGGATAAGAAGGCAATTGAATTTTATGTAAGCATGTGCGAAGTTGTTCGCCCTACACTGAAAATAGATTTTGTATCCAGATTTTGTTCTATAACACGATTCGTACTTACAAAGATCGACTCCTTTTAAAATTAAAAATTCTAAATATTTTAACAAATAAATATTTATAAAAGAGTAGATCAAATAAAAATTAAATATTTAAGTACATAAAATAAACATATTTAAAATTATTTAAAAATGGGTACTTTGAATCCGGTGTATGAAATGTGTTTGTTGGATAGTTGTGTTGTATTGGTTTGGTAGTTACACAAAATCACAATAATTATAAATTGATGGAATTTGGAGAGTCGTCGGAAAATCGATGCAAACTGAAGAGGCGAGCTTTTAAGGAGCTCTTCAAGATGACGCTTTTGTTCGACTTCACCGCCACTCGTGCTCTACTGCCTATTGGAGGAGAAAGTGTAAAATAGGCGAGCTGAGTCTAGGGTAAGACAACTCGACGAGTTTAGGGCAAAATGTGGGTAGTGACGAAAAAATTCATCCAAAAATTGAATATTTTGATCTTCCGTTGCAACGCACGGGTATATTTGCTAGTAATAATATAAAAAAATTACTCTCCCAGTACGTTATCGAAATAGATAAAGCACTCCAGTAATACTCCCTCCGTTTCTAAATAAGATGTTTAGGTATTGTCCATATTGACTAAGATGCGGATTGTAATGAGTAACATACACTAAAACATGTCTAGATAAATGTAGATACATCTAAATTTAAAAAAATGATAAAACATCTTATATTTAGAAACGGATGAGTAAAGCATAGGAATATACTGCACAAGGGTGGGTGAGTCTTGACTGATTCAAACGCAAAATGATTCGAGTCTTTAGAACATCGTTACCTTTCTTTAAAATAAAATCGCCTTCCCTAATTGACTCACGATGTATGGGTGTATTCGCACCGTCGATCACGACCAGCCGGACAAGCTAGCGGCGACAAAGTGATTTTCACGCATAGACGACTTCTTGTTTTTTCCAATCAACTGGATGAACTTTTGACATGGCAGATTAAGACATAGTACCACCATAGAACACGTCTCTCAACGTACGGTAGGGAAGTGATGTGAAGAGATACGTGCATTAAATAGATGGTATGTCTGCAATAACTCCCTCGTGGGTACAAACAGCGATGTTCCTACAGTGTTAGAGATGGTAAAGACCATGCCCGGATATTCACAACGGGTAGTAGATACAGATGCACCTACTACCCAAAAAAACATTTTTCAAAATGTCAAAAAATTTAAAATAAAAATTTCGCATGTAGCAAGATGTATTATGTTAGCACGAAAAGTTACGGGAAGAAAAAATATTTTTTGCAACCTGTGCAAAAAAGACAAATTCGGATGCACGGAAATGTCTTTATACGTGTCAGATTTTTGTCTTTTTTGTACAGCTCACACAAAATGTTTTTTCACCATGCCATTTTTTGTGCTAACACATAATGTTCTAATGTACATCCGGACTTTTTTCTGAATTTTTTTGACATTCCGAAAAAAAACTAAATTTTTTTTACATAATGGGTGCATCTAGACCCTAGAGCCATGCACGTGTTCTCTTTTCTCTGTAATAACTGAATGGACTACACTGGACCAGACTTGTCATTGATCACGGGAATCCATCTTCCTCACGCATAGAACTCTGAATCGGCCGGGCTTTCCAACGTCGCCCGATCCCGAGACACGGACCGAGCTTTGCGGTCGCACGTGGAAGTGTACATATTCTGCTTTTCTACGGCGCGTAGAAGTAGGACGTCTCCAAAAGGAAGAGCGACTGCTTTTGTCGTTGGTGGTTTCTCTTGCGTGATTACCAAGATCCAACAAGAAGGAGAAGCAAGGGCGCCGCGGGTAGACGCCATCACTAGCGAGCGGCCGCTAGCCAATGCCGCGATGCGTAAAGCGACGGAAAGAAAAGGAAGAACCATCGGTGTGTTTTGTGGTTTTGTTCTGTACGCGTGGTTGGAGGCTTAGTTGGACTACTGGCCAATCAATTGTTTCGTGATACTACTCGGCACCTTATGTGTTTTTGCTATCGCTTGCTGCTTCCGATTCCTATCCACCGTCTGCCGTCGCCGTGAGAGGCTACGTACAGGAAAATGGAGCTGATATCCAAACAGGAAACAGTACCCAGACATAGTTTTATGCAAACCTGTTCTTAACTGAAAAGTTTGAAAACTATTTTTCCTAAAAATCGGTTTGAAACCCGTCTGGCAGTAGCTAATAGTATTCCATATCCAAACAAACATTAGGGCTGCTCAAGTATTTCTTACGACTACGGAATCAACGTCAACGGAGTGCGAGAGTGGCGTTAAAGTCCACGAGATCTAATCTAACCCGACAGTAAAGAAATAGAGTAGCAGGTATGGACCAGACCGATTCGCATCAATCAATTGAAAACTGATGTAACTTGCAATATGGTACTCCGTATGAAATATTATTAATCGCCATTGCTAGGTACCGTCGTGTTCAATCTACTCCTCTACTGAGAATCTGAGATGCCTAGTAGGACCAAGGAGGCACGTGGGAGTTGGATGCGTCGTCGATCATGCCTATTGCCTACTGACGGCTGAAATAAATGCACGGGCGAACCAAATCTGGCAAAGAGTACTTACGACGAAGGCGTAGCCGGTGACCGTGGCCCAGGAGTTGCCGAGCGTGGCGCCGGCGAGGTGGACGTCGCCGAGGTGGCCGGAGAACATGACGGACACGAGCGGGATGCCGTAGTAGGACATGTTGGTCACCACCATCGGCACCGCGAACTGCAGCTGCGCCCACGCCTCCTCCGTGTCAATCACTCGCCGCAGCCACGCGGCCGACCGCGGCTTCGACTCGCCGCCGCCCTTGCCGGCGTCGACGTCGACGGGCTCGCTGGCGACGAGCAACGGAGCCGACGACATGTCGTCGATGTCGGCAGGCCGGACAAGAGCGGAGGATCTCACTGGGTTTTCGTGGTGTATATGGCGCCGCTGGTTGCCGGGGAAAAGGGAACGGGAGAAGAATAGAAGATCGGGTCGCAGAGAGGAGCTGGTGGAAGTAGCCGATCCGATGGATCAGTTCAGCGCACGCAAAAGAGCTCTCCTGATGGATCGGCCTCGTGTGGAACCGTTTCGGCTCGCTCCCATCCAGCCGAACGGCCTCCGGATGGATCCGTGCAAACGGAACCCGTTCAGGCCGAACAAGCAAATCCAGCTCCTGGTAACCTGGTTGGACCTCTAGGCTGATGGGTTTGAGCCCAGCTATGGTAAGTAAAGCTTCTGTGGGCTGAATATCGGGGTGGGGGCAACAGTTATTTTTCCATGTCCGATTTTTGGTCAGAGAGCTAAATAGAGACCATACGGAGGATATTTGTCCACATTTCAGGCTGCATTTTTTTCTGGATTCACGAATATTCAACCGTATCCTATCCGCACAAATTTTACCCATTTTGTTAAAAAGGAATGGTTTTAATGGATTTATTTACTCTTTAAACAGCAGGATACACTCCATTGATAGCTCCTTTAAATATATTTTATATAAAGGAGGGGATAATGTTATTTATTTTCTATAAAATAAGATTTCGTAGTTAATTTCTTTCCTTTCTACCGCGTAGAATCATAATGAACAATGAAGCGTACCATGTATGGCACCACCACATTTTTTCCTATTATGGCATTTTAATAACATAATTCAACCGAGCAAGATTATTCATACAATCATACTCGGTAGTTGGTACAAAAAGAAGCCATAACATGATATTGGTTGAGATGGACAAATCCAAAAGGGAGTGTAGTGGTGATGCACTAATTAAAGGATATATCAGAGTTCATAGAAGAAAGGACAAGCGGCCAAAGTTACATTGCGGGCTTGGCACAGATGCCCAACGCGCACCCATGATGCGAGGCAGCTACAACTCAACGCTTACTACTCGTGGCAGCTCCACCGCTCGCCTCTAGCAGGCAACCTCTAAATAACCGAGCCGCTCTCCACGTATCGGCTTCCTCCTCGATCCTCTGAAGAACCGCCACCGGAGCAGGAGACGGGTTGTTGAAGACGATACCGTTCCTGTGGATACCCACTCCACTAGTGTGCCCTCAAGCTCAGGGATCCAGGCCTCCAATCCCCAGCTGCGGAGGCAGGCTACCCAAACCTCGCGAGCCAGCACGCACCCAACCAGGTGGTCTTTGGTCTCCTCCACTTGGTCACAAAGGGCAAGCCTCGGGGCGTGGGAGATCACGTCGAGCCAGCCGGTCCGCGGTCCACCAACGATCTCCAAGGACAAGCCACATGAACACATTGAGGTTGGACGGGGCCCTAGCTCCCGAGATCTGGGTGCTCCACTAATTAGTCGATTAAAAGACCTCTAATTTTTCGAAGGCAGCGTTGAACAACTTGAGAATATGTTCTTGAAACAACTTTTTTTTATTTGAGTTCTTGAAACAGCTTGAGAATATGAGAAACAATGAGTCACACGACGCTCCTAGGACATCTGTTAAGTTGCAAACAAATTGTATGCACACCCACCCTCCGACTTTCCCCGTCCACCTCACTACCCTAGTCTCTGTAACTTGTCTTCGGGAAGCCGTCCATCCTCACGTGGGCCGGCCGCCGCCGGAAGAACGCGCGCGCTGTCGGAACACGAGTGGTGGCCGCGTATGGCAGTGATGAAGTGTCCGCCGGCGTACGTGTGCGTGTGTGGCGCGGGGATGGATCATGGATCGAGTGGATCTGTGGATGGCATGGCGTACGTTGTCTCTGCTGGGAGCCCTGGAGAGTAGATGACGATGCTAGCTAGCACACAGATACGCCATGTGCAAACATAGGTGAAGATGGTTTTGATCAGTAATACTTTATTAGTGTGAAATATATATGAACGGATGCTAGCACACAGATACTCCAATGTGCTAACGGATGCTTGGCGAGTCACGACGGAGCTCCGGCGAGGCGTGACGGTCCGGCGAAATCAATGAGATTCCGGCGAATCACGACGGAGCTTCGGCGCGGTGGTCCGGCGAGGTGTGATGGTCTGGGGAACTCAACGAGATTCCAGCGAGTCACGACGGAGCTCCGGCGAGGTGTGACGGTCCGACGAACTCAACGACATTCCGACGAACTCCGGCGATGTTGTTGCCTTGGTGGGGCTACGTGAACTGTGGCTACGTCAACGGCGTTTTCAGGGTCTCAGGTTCACACAAAATCCACATTTTCGGTGTTGTTTCAGCCAAACAAACTTCCCGTATTTTTGGTGCCAGGAATTTCTCTACCATTTTCGACCCAAATCGTGGGGTATAAGTGTATAACCGAACGAGATACATGGAAGGGATTAGGGAGGTTGAAGGGATTTTTGTGATGAGGTGGGGATCACCCAAACCCCGGGTCGTTCCGTTCCCTGCGTGGATTAATTCCCAATGAACCGAACGAGGCCTACAGGTGCACGCCACGGAAGCTGCTAACGCAGATGCACAACCACAGTCTGATCGTGATTTACATCATGAACTAACACGTAGAACCATCGTTCAAGCGATGTAGTTTGCCTTCTCTTGTTGCATCGCGTCCACGATCTTGGACCATTTCGTGCGGATTGTGATCACCACCAGCGTGCCGGTCTGGCACGACAGTCCGCAGATCAGACCCGACCATAAACCCTGCAAAGCAAAAATTAACAAGATTTTTACATCAGTCCAGTGCTGTAGCTCCTTATTTTTCAGGTAAGAATTCGAGCTATATGCTTTGCCGCATTGACAAGGACGAGACCTTCATCAATCAAGTACCTTTGTGTAGAAGTTGAGCTTGAAGGCGAAGAAGATGGCCAGTGGCATGCCGACGAAGTAGAAAGCCCTAGGTTCGTCATCGCCGCCAGGTGCTGCCATCCGCAGCCCCTTGCCACCCCTGCCACACGCGAATTCATTCATCAGTTTGCTCAATTGCTTAGAACAAGCGGTGCATTCTCTCTAGTCTCTGATATCGTGTCCGTGATATGAAATCATTCGTGCAGGATAGTGATTCTCGGCAACTGGTTAAGCTATCTGACGGATCTTTCTTACCTGACAGCACGCCTTGGGCGGAGTCGACCATAATGGAGATCATCATTAACGGGGTGATTGCGGCGAACTCCGCCGCAATCACCGCGCTCCCGCTGTAGAGGCTCGCCCAGAGGCCGTGGCCGAAGCCCAGTAGCAGGATGAAGGAGAGACCCAGGAACACTGACATCTTCAATGTCACAGCCACCGCGTTCTTTGCCCCGTCCACGTTCCCGGCCCCAATCTCATTGGACACCCGGGTGCTGCAAACAAAAGGCAAAAGCAACGAAACATAGATAAACCGCCATAATGTTACACACAAGGAATCTCTTGCTGACAGCGACAGAGGATGTAATTGAGGTCGGCCTGGACTCTGGAACCGCACAGTACAGTACGTACCTCACAGCGGCACTGAACCCGTAGGTGATCATGTAGGCAATTGATTCCGTGCTCACGCTGCATTTAGAAGTCAAATATGGATGCGGTCCATTCATACCACGAATCATGGATCCTGGACTACGTATATAGCATGGTTGAACAATGTTTCTGAAGCTCTATCAGTCAGACTGCAACGTACCACATGGCGATCAACGACGTGCTCACAGTGGAATTCGGCAGCAAGCCGGCGATCAGCACCAGGAGCTCGAACGCCCAGTACTCCAAGCTGCACTCAGTACAAAAACTCCAAGTTATATAATAGCCAGATTGATCAGGGGAGACGACGTACAAGTGTGTTTGAGCATAATATGCGTGTAAGTGTAGCAGTGAACAGACCAGACCATGATGGCGGAGGGCGTTGCGAGCTTGATCGTCGGCATCACGTAGTTGAACGCGTCGACGGAGAAGCCCTTCCACGTCTCCTCGAACTCCTTGGACCACATCACATACCCGAGCAGCATCAGGCAGGAGAGCCAGAAGGTGGCGGAGATGGCCACGGACGCGCCGGCGAGACCCCAGCCGAGCACGTTCACCAGCAGCTGGTTCAGCGCGACATGGAGCGCGAATGGCACCGCGGAGCAGACGACGAGTGGCAGGACGACGGACTGCGTCTGCAGATAACGTAGCACGCACTGCATGAAGGAGAAGGCGAACAGGCCCGGGATCTGGTACCGGATGAACACCGCGGCCGCGCGGGACACCTCCGGTTCCTGATGAAGGCATAGGAGCAGCGGCTCCGTGAACCACCACAGGACAGAGATGAGCACGGACACCACCGCCGACATGATGAGGGAGGACTGAAGGTACAGCCCCAGCATGCGGTACAGCCGGGCGCCGTAGGCCTGCCCGCAGAGCGTCTCCAGGGCGCCACTCATGCCGGTCTGAAACGTTGTCCATTTTTACAAATGCGTTAATAATTTAAACATCAGTGCATCACATTGAGTATTGCACGTTGATCTGGAAATACTTCGGATGCAATTGAATGTGTTCATCTGCAAAACAAGCTATGAAGCTATGTCTTTGTTCTTTGTCAGAATGTAGAGTGAAATAAGCCCATCATGATGATTTTTAACGAGAGCACATCATATTCATGATAAACCCATGCTTCTAAAGACCCTTTCCGTCATGATCTAGAACAATTGTTTGCCATAAATCAAACAGTCCGACGACCAGCCACTCCCTGCCAAAAACCCGATATGATCGTGCTCACTTGTATCCGCGACTGAACCCTACATGCTTCTGAAGATCTGACATGACAATGACATTGCAGGCTGAGAAGGGACAGTTTGGAAAGGCGCTCGCCTCTCTGCTCATGCTTGTTAGCCAAAGAAATGCTCGCGTCTTCCGCGTCACGCTTCCGCCTTTCCCCTTCCATAGAGGATCAAAGGAGAAGCAGAGCTTTGGCCTCTCACAGGAGTTAAACGTCTAGCCATCTAGCGGAACTTCTATTCCGAAAAAGTAAGTTTTTGTTTTTTATGGGTTTTTTTTGGTGTCTGGTGATGCAACTAAGACTTTCTCTTAAAAAAAGAAGCCATCTTTTGTCCAATGGAGATTTCTGGGTCCCGAGTTACAATGATTCGTTTATTTTCTAAAAATTCAAAAATCATATTTGTAATTTTTTTGGAATCTGAAAAAAATCACGCATGTTATCAATGATGTATCCCACAAACGTGTAAAATCTCAAATTAAAGTACTCTCTCCGTTCATAAAAGGATGTCTCAATCATTCTCAAATTTGCATGTATGTAGACATGATTTAGTGTGTAGATACATACATATTTGAGATACATACATATTTGAGATAGGTTGAGACATCCTTTTGTGAACGGAGGGAGTACTTTATATTCTGATATACACAAAAATACAAATGTATGCATCTGAGTATAAGATTTATCATTTTTGTGTAGCCCATAATAAAAAGAATTTTGCATTGTGATTTTGCATGTTTATAGGATGCATCATAGACTACACAGAGATTTTTTTTTTTTTGTAAATTTAACTTTCAAATTGTTAAAAATAAAAGGAGCACTGAAACAGCCAAACGACTTTTCGGTCTTTCGTCTCTGTTTCGGAAAAAAAAGCAAACGTATATGGCTTACCTACTGTCACTTGTATTTCGGGAAAAAAAACTACAGTCACTTGAGTTCATTGATGACAACTGGGTCAGCACGCAAATAACTAATCAAGCGCCATAATTAAGTTTCATGTCAGCATTGACCAAGTCAGTGCTTTAACTACACTAGTAACAGTGCACGTGCGTGGCACGTGTAATATTAGAAAATAATTTTATGTTAAGTGCAAAATCAATGAAATGACAATAGTAACTAATCAACATGACACAAACTTTGTATTATATTAATTATATGAAAATGACAACCATAGAAAATAAGCATTGTTCCACACACATCTGATGTATGAATAAAAAACTTCATTGCTAAATGGAGATCAAGCACTATACTTTGTATTTATTGGAGTACTATTTTGGAGTCGCGTAGCTAATCTAGCTCATCCATCTTACCTACTGGTTTTTTTTATTCAAGTGTATCGTATAGAAAACATAAATAAAAAAGATCAAGTGTGTCGTATCTCCATATACCAAAAAAAAAGGTGAAGAATAAATTCAGTAGCTTGCCTAGGGCTACCATGTGAGATATCTTCTTCTCTCATGCGAGCCATAAAGTGTCACTGGACCAAGAATTACAGCATTCCAAGTCTCAAAATGTTGTCAAAAATTCTATGACAGAGGAAAGAATAAAAATGAATATATGAAAGCTCAAATAGCAGATGATCAATTGTGTTGTCTTGGTGAGCAAACTATCAACTTAATGGTAGACCAACTGCTTTACTTAAGCAGTAAATAGTCTTGCTCCATGCCTATAGTTTTACATTCCCAGTATATGTAAGTGTTGAGCTCTCTGCACTTCCATACACAATTCCTATTAGCAGATTGAGAGCATTTAAATAACAATTAGCTTTTCACGTTCATAGATACATATATTTCTGCAATTCTTTTGCAGAGAGTTAGAGACTCATGATTATCTGTTAATTATCCGTTAATGAAAACATGCAAAGCATGACCAGCCGACATCACAGTGAGTTTTGGATTCTTCATCCTTGGCAAAATCGACACTGAAAGTGAAACTTTTAGTACCACTGCATTGCAATAGATTCTGGCTGCACTGCTCTCAAATTTATCAGCAGTTCAAATCAACTCCGATTAAGCTAAAAATATTACGGTATGTTAATAATAGTTATACCTTGCTTGTGTACAGTAAATTGAAAACAGAGAGCAATTTTAGAAAAAAAAAACAGATAGAAGTTTTCAGATTCAGAAGCCGAGAGGAGAGTAATGAAAAATCTTGCAATATTCAGTTGGCGAAGTTTTCAGATTCAGTTGGCGAAGTGTGCAAAAACTATAAAAGCAATTGAGCTATATACACATGTATGTCACTTCACACGTCTCCCTAGGGTGTGTACTACATATACTATCAGGATGGTTAATAGACTTTGTGCTCCGCACATCACAAGTACGGCAACCGGGAATATATTGCCTATGAAGTTCAGATCTAAGCACTGCAAAGGAGCTATATCAAGTTACTTCGAAGTTAGCCAATGTTGATTTCTTGCCTTTCATCAGAAAACAGCCAAATATTCTGAACCGAATGTTACTTGTCGTAACACAATAATTACATAAGTTATTTTGAAGTAGCACGTTTGATATAGCTAACACACGCATGCACAATTTAGCAGGATAAACTATAGTTTTCTTAATGTTTATTTATTAAATTATAAATCATGTATGATTGCAAGTTATGACATAAAATGCTTACGTAATGCACAGATAAAGAAAACACACAGATGAGTCATGACCCTGTTGTTCATATAAATATGGTGGAGGACTGGAGGTTACATCGAGTTGTGCTGGTAGACAGGCTTTGGGTTCTAAAATGTACATCGTTTTAATCATACGGCGACTTCACGGAAAGGAATAATCACGTGTATTCACCATCCGGGCATGCAAATCTGCAGTGCGAGATCATGTGTAGCTAAACTTACAAAAGAAAGCTTTTCCATATGCAAATTTAGAAGAGGGGAAAATCAAATAGACAAAGCAGAAATTAGACCGCATGACGAAAACCAAGCGCCAGCAACACTGAACTTTGCTTCCGATGAATGAATGTTGGGCAGGAGACAGGGGCAACACCAGGCGCGTGGTGCAGCGGGCAGGCAGGTGTTCGGGCGCGTGGTGGCTCCGTGCAGGGCGGCCGTACGTCAGCCGGGCAGGCGGTGATGGAGACCGGGCGACTACGGCAGCACGGATCTAGTGGGCGGCGGCGGCGGCAGAGCGGTCGGCGACGACTGTGAGGATGGTGCGTGTGGTGTTGTCTTTGGAAAGAATACACGGAGAGAAAATAGGAGATCGGGGGATCGATCACCGTTTCCATTCCGCTCCGTTCCGTGGTCAGTCCGGATTAGCGAATGACCCTTGGATTAACTGATGTGTGGTCAGGATCATTTGGATCACCCCTCTCTCACTTTTTATATTAGTGGTGATGATCATTCCAAGCCCCAAAAGTTTCGAAGAGTTTCGACTTTCACGTGAGAAGAACTTGCCTTTTCCTGGCGTCGAACTTCAAACTTACTACGACTTTTTTTTCTTTTTCGAAACACAGTACAACGCAGTCGCTCATATACACGCGCACATACTCACCCCTATGAACGCACGCACACACACCCTACCCCTATGAGCACCTCCGATAGACTGAGTAGGCGGGTCGAGTCTTGAGATTGACGAAGTCATCATAGGCGCCTCGCTGTCGACGGGAACGTCGCCTCCCACTGAAGAATATTCTGCCTTAAATGAGAAACACCAGCGTCAAACCTGGGGTTTGAACTCTGCTGAGTTGGGGTACAACCACCCACCTAACCATCTTACCACAGACAAGTTCTCTACGACTTCCTACAAAGTAATTTCCTGCATATCCTGACTTTTCATGTGCGGCCACCCACGCTGCGGTCACACCGTTCAGAAGGACTCTTGCCATTTTTGTGCAGATTTTTTCCTTCCGTTTCAACGAGGTGTTCTAGAACGACCATATGTTACTCGACGGCTCACGCAAACACCAATTACTATTGCGGACATATATACATGTACAAAAAAGAACACGTGCACATAGCGGTCATGATATGACAAACTTGTGCTCACGTATGCTGATGAAGACTGAATCAAAAACTAATTATATATAAAAAAGGAAAATATCGATAGTTTCTTGTAATTGAAAGTGGATGCACATACTCAAACATGAGTTGGTAGGTTTCTTTTTGTCTTATTGGGATCTAAAAAATGATACGATACACTTCTTTTCGGTGATGAGATAGGCTGTACAACTGGAATTTTGGACCACCTGTCAAACGAATTGTCAAAAAAGACCACCTACACGGTGACGGCAGGCCCGGCAGGCGACACGTGTCACCTGCCGCCACAGCCGGAGGCGGCAGGCCCTGCCGCCGGGCCTGCTGCGGGACACGGTGGCACGCTGGGCAGAACGTGCATGCATGCAAAGCATCTGCATCCGGCACATGAACACTCCACCTAGCCCGTTTTGAATTTTTTTAAAACATTTAAAAAATTCGAAAAAAATACCTATATGTAGCTAACTCAATGCACTATAATCGTTCAAAATTTCACTGCAAATACCTTATATTTTGGACACAGCAAAAAAGACAAATTTTAAAAAAAATCTTAGCTAACTCTATGCACTACGAAACGTGTACTGTTCATTGATCAGGCTCATGCACGGATAGGAACATGCAGCCTTGGCCGGTGGCGGCAGGTCCCTGGCGCCTCAGCCAGTGGCGGCAGGTGACACGTGTCACTTGGGGGCCTGCCGTCACGGTGTAGGTGGTCTTTTTTGACTATTTATTCAGGAGGTGGTCCTTTTTGATAATTCACTTTTTAAAGTAGTCCTTTTTGTCAAAAAATCGTACAACCAGGGAAACTCCTTGTAGCTCCGAGCACGCTTGAGCTCCTTTTAAAAAAACTGAAAATGATATTTCTAGGTCTAAAAAAAGTTTGAAATACATACACAAATCTAGTATGTATGACACAAGTTACTTTTAAGAAGACGTTGTATTTTGGTCCACATGGAGAAATTTCGAGAAAAAAGGAAGTTACTTTTCCTTTGTACAACCACAAATTTGTCATTTTTTCCCAAAATTGTACTACTTCTTTTTACCATTCTTCACATAAACATAGAGAATATATGTACATATCCACGTATTTTTTTTTTGAAAATTGTGAAATCCCATTTCCATTTTATTGGAAACCAAGTTGTCGGTTTGACAAATCCGGATTCGTCCAACTAGCTTGATTAGTCGTCTCAGTAGAACTTCCGCTCTTCTATGGAATTTGTGTGGCCCCTTTAATAATAATATAAAAAAGAATTTCTACTACTTGCTCAAAGTAAATTTAGCACTCCAGTAGTAAAGAATACGAACATCTCGAACAAGGGTGGGTGAGTCGTGATTCAAACCCAAAATGATTCGAGGCTTGAGAACACCGCCTATCACGACCAGTCGGACAAGCTAGCGGCGACAAAATGAATTTCACGTATATACGCCTTCTTCTTGGAAAATCCATATCGGCTCATAGGTTTAGATGCACCCATTGCTAAGAAAACATTTTTCAAAATGTCAAAAAATCAAATATTTTTTTTGGATATACTAGATGACATTTTATGTTAGCACAAAAAAGTTTTCCAAAGAAAAGATATTTTTTGTGTGCTGTGCAAAAAAGACAAATCCGGGGTTCAAAACGACTTTGTACGTGATTTTTTTTGTCTTTTTTATACTGGTCACAAAAAATATCTTTTCTACACGAAACTTTTTATACTAACATAAAATGTCATGATGTATATCTAAAATTTTATTTGATTTTTTTGACATTTTTTAGAAAAACTAAAAGATAGTTTATATAACGGGTGCATAAGCACCCGTGACCAAAACGCCGTGTCCCATCTTCTTCTTCTCTCCCATTAACTCCGCGTGGTAGTTGGATGAACTTCTTTTTTTTTTTTTTTTTTTTGACACCAACAACTGGAATATATTAAGTAAGGAAAACGAGGGTACACGATTGTTCCAGAGCTGGAACAGCTGTTACAAAGTTACTGACATGGCAGATTAGGACATAGTGCCACCATAGAACACGTCTATCAAAATACAGAAGGGAAGTGATGTGAACATAGTGCGTGCATTAAATAGATGCTATATGTCTGCCATAACTCCCTCGTGGGTACTACTCACTCCATTTTTTAATATAAGATGTTTTAGATTTTGTTCACAAGCACATGCACAGAAATGTATGTAGACATATTTTTGTGTGCATGTTCACTAATTTTAGTGTGCATATAGACAACATGTGTACCACATAAAACATCTTATATTATAAAACGGAAGGAGTACAAACAATGATGTTTATGTGGTGCTAGAGACGCATGTCTAGGAAATAAAGTCATAAAAAAATGTCTACAGATAAAGCATGCCACAGCAAAACTGTGCTACGACACGGTGAGACACGAGAGGTGTAGCTAGGCACGGAGCCAGAGCTGCGTTTGTAGCTAGACATGAGAGGTCTAGAGAATGCAAACTGCCTTCTCTCTCGGACGCGGCGATTTGGGTAGTGGGCACCCACTACCCAAAAAATATTTTTTGAAATGTCATAAAATTCAAAATAAATTTTTTGCATGTAGTCCAACACATTTCAAGTCAGCACAAAAAGTTACGCGAAGAAATTTTTTTTTTGCAACCTGTGCAAAAAAGACAAATTCGGACATACGGAAATGTACATATACGTGTCGGAATTTTGTCTTTTTGTACAGGTTGCTAAAAAAGTTTTTTCACCATGCCAATTTTTGTGCTAACACATCACGCTGTAACGTACATCTGGATTTTTTTCTGAAATTTTTTGACATTCTGAAAAAAATCAAAAATAAATTACCTAATGGGTGCATCTAGACCCACCACCCGGTTTGAATATCCGCTTCTCTCTCCCTCTTTTCTTTGTACTAGTAGTTGAATGGACCCGTCATTCATCACGGAAACCCCTCTTCCTCACGCATACAACTCCAGATTACCGGCAACGGAAACGGCGTATATATAATTCGCGCGTCTGTTTCTTGTTGTGGGGTGGCAGGAATATGCGCTAACTGATCGTGTTTCCGTTGAAATCGCAGCCACAAGTCTAGACAGTCTAGTCCAAGGAAACGACCGAGCTTCCCGCTCCAGAAGTACGTATTCTACTTTTCTACTGCACCTAACAACGTGTAAAGTCCACCAGATCTAACCGTCGTGTTCAATCTACTCTTACTGAGAATCTGAGATGCCTAGGACGAAGGCACGTGGGACGGTGGGAGTTGCGATAGATGGATGCGTCGTCGTCGATCATGCCTATTCTGGTGAAAAAAATGAACGGTCGAACCAAATCTGGCAAAGAGTACTTACGACGAAGGCGTAGCCGGTGACGGTGGCCCAGGAGTTGCCGAGCGTGGCGCCGGCGAGGTGGACGTCGCCGAGGTGGCCGGAGAACATGACGGACACGAGCGGGATGCCGTAGTAGGACATGTTGGTCACCACCATCGGCACCGCGAACTGCAGCTGCGCCCACGCCTCCTCCGTGTCGATCACGCGCCGCAGCCACGCGGCCGACCGCGGCTTCGCCTCGCCGCCGCCCTTGCCGCCGGCGACGTCGACGACGGGCTCGGAGGAGCCGAGCAGCGGAGACGACGACATGTCGTCGATGTCGGCAGGCCGGACAAGAGCGGAGGTTTTCGTGGTGTGTATGGCGCCGCTGGTTGCGGGGGAAAGGGAACGGGAGAAGAATAGAAGAAGATCGGGTCGCAGAGAGGAGCTGGTGGAAGTAGCCGATCCAACGCAAAAGAGCTCTCCGGATGGATCGGCCTCGTGTGGAACCGTTTTCCTAAAGGAGCGCCCACCGTTTCGGCTCGCTTCGCTTCAGCCGTACCTCCTGATGGATCGGTCTGCCAGCCCATTACGTGCAAACGGACCCCGTTCAGGCCGAACAAGCAAATCCAGCTCCTGGTTGGACCTCTAGGCTGATGGGTTTGAGCCCAGTTGTGGTAAGTAAGCTTCTGTGGGCTGAATATTGGGGTAGGGGCAACAGTTACTTTTCCATGTCCCCTTAACTGAAGTTCTTTTTTAACAAAACGGGCAACATTGCCTTATTTTATTAAAAAAGTAGGAGGGGAATTGACCGGTTCATTAACGGGGAACCGGCCGAAAACCGTTACAAGTGCACCAATGTAGTCATGAAAACACCACATTGTGCAGACCCGGCCAACCTGACTACCCACACGAGACAGACACGCCGCCGAGGAGAAAACCACCATCGAGGTCATCACCGAGCGTCATCGTCATCACTCCTCCCCGAGCAAGCAATTCCGACTTCACCTTGGACGACCACCGACGAAGCCCCGCCGCAGCCGACGCCGTAAACCATGTCGGCCTATGCCAAACAGTCAACCCAAAGCGTCGAGGAGGAAGCAGCTCCGACTTCGATGGAGACCTTCACCAGAGAAAGTTGCACACCTTGCATCGACGGAATCCGCGAGGCCACTGTAGAAAAGGTGTCATCGTTGCCAGCCTGTCCGCCCCGAGACACGCAGCTCCGACTTCACAGCTTCACAGCGGGACACAACACGGACTGTCGGTGACGAAGGGCATGCCGCGACCCGGCTCCGCTCACCACCGTCATCGTTGCCACGCAGCTCGCAACGCCACCATAGCACCCAAGACATCGTCAGCCGCTGCCAACCACGATGTTGTGTGAGTCCAGCCCACGAGCGCGCACACAGGAACCTTCATCTTCAAGACGACGCCCTCAAGAGGGGAGACGACGAAGATCGACGCCGTTGTCCGACCCTGCAGAAACAGGGTCTAGGTCTTCACCCGAAGAGGAGGTCCAAGACTGAGGAGAATCGAAGAGCTCCAAGACGACCCCCCAAGAGGGAGAACGGCGTCCACGGACGTCGCGTCGTCAGGCTTTCGCCCGGAGCAATCGAGACTCTCCAGTCCCACGCAGCCGGGCCAAGGCGGGGAGACCCGCGGCACCGCCGGCCTGCACACCCACTGATCCAAACACCTTGTGTGCGACGGTGGCGCAACCGTCGCACAAAGCCTTCCAAACTATCCCCGGCCTCTCCCAGACGTCGCCGTCTTCGCCGCAGCAGCCTCACCGAGCAGCCCCGCAGGTCACCGCACCACCCTGCCCTCCGCCCGGAGCCAGCGCACCGCCTCACGGGCCCGTCAGGCCCAGATCGGGCCCGACGGGCCTCAGAACCTGCACGCTAGCTCCCTGCCGCCACGAGCCTCGCCGACGGCGCCCTCCGCGCGGCACCACCGCCGGAGGCCAAGAGCGCACCGCGCCTCCACCGGAACCGCCGACCCGGCACACCCGCGCACCTCCTGCGCGAAGGTCGCCGACGTCGCCCACCGCCGACCCGGGGCCGCTGCCCCGGCGTCCATCCTCAGCCACCTGCTCTACAGCCCAGCTCGAGGGTCCCCGCCACCCTTAGGGCGGAAGGGCCCGCCGCCACCGCGGTCGAAGCCGGCGGCAGCGGCGGCGCGGCTCCCTGTCGTCGATCTCCGCGAACGCTTGTCGGCTTTCCCCCGGGCCGCCCTGGCGCGGACGACACGGGGGTCGGGGGTGAGAGGGAGGAGGGGGAATGCCGGCGGGGAGGGGCTTGGCGGCGGCGGCGCTGGGTGGGAACCCTAGAGGGAGGGAGGAGCAACACGACACGGGGATCAAGCTCGATTAACCGAAGTTCTTATTTCGCTTTATAAAAGCGGGGCTCTTTCGAGCCTCTTCTCTCATCTCATTTTTGGTCAGAGAGCTAAATAGAGACCATACGGAGGATATTTGTCCACATTTGAGGCTGCAATTTTTCTTGTTTCGCTAATATTCAACCGTATCCTTTCCGCACAAGTTTTACCCATTTTTTTCAAGGGAATGGTTTTAATGGATTTATTTACTCTTTAAACAGCAGGATACACTTTATTGATAGCTCCTTTATATAAGGAGATAAATATTATCTATTTTATATAAAAGAAGATTTCACACTTAATTGCTTTCCTTTCTACCGCGTAGAATTATAATGAAGTGTGCCATGTATGGCACTACCATCTTTTCCTTATTATGGCATTTTAATCGTACTATGGCATGTCGTCTATTATGGCTCACGAAACAACGCCAATTCAATAGAAAAACTATCATTGCATTTTACATCCAATTGATTTTCCCTTAACATGTCTTCTATTATGGCATACAAAATTATCAGTAAATCCAACTATTTGGTTCTATACACCATACAGAAACTGCTCACCAAACAACAGCAATTCAACTAATTAAGCAAAGATTATTCATACAATCATGCATACTCGGTACCAAAAGAAGTCATAACATGATATTGGTTGAGACAGGACGTACAGTTCAAAATGGAGTAATGATGCTACACTTGATTAAGCGACCTCTAAGTTTTCGAAGGCACCAATGATCTCTTAGTTGAAACCCGTGGACGGATCACACGATGCTCCTAGCACATATGAAAATTGCAACCAAATTGTATGCACACCAGCTGGTAGAGATGGCAATAGCTAGTGTCATTTTCTCTCCAGTTTTAGATGAGCATCTCTTTCTAGTTATCATGTAATTTCCTTTCTAGTTTCTGGTCATGTACTGTAACTTGTAACTTCTGGTTTCGTTCAAGTAACGAAACCGGGGCGGTTTGCCCTGTGAATCTAAAAAAAATATTGTATGCACACCTCACCAATCGATGAAACCCGTGGACTCGACGGATCACGAGATGTCTTAGTTTTGTACGGCGTTGCACCTTGGCCCCCCTCTAATTGCATGTCGCAGTTTGTGCAACGCGCCGTACGACGAGGCGCCGTCCTCCACAGCCTTCCTGCACACCGCCTTCATCTTCGTGGCCTTCTCCCTCGCGTTCCTACCCTCCTCCGACGCGCCCATCAGGCATCTTACCGCCCGCTCAAGCTCCGCCGCCTGCACAAACTTGTTCTTCCGCTTCCTGTCCACTTCCATCGCCACGGCCACGCCCACGGCGGAGACGAGCTCGAACGCGTTCAGGTGCTGCTCCGCGTACAGAGGCCACGGGACGAGTGGCACGCCATGCCACAGGCTCTCCAGCGTCGAGTTCCACCCGCAGTGGGTTACAAAGCAGCCAACGGCGCGGTGGGCGAGTATCTCCTTCTGCGGGGCTCGCGTCGGCCACACGAGGCCCCTCTCCTTGGTCCTCTCCAAGAACCCTCCCGGGAGAAGCTCATCTAGGTCTGCGTCCGTTGGGTGCCGCGAGAAGGCGGCCGGAGGACAGCGCAGCGTCCACAGGAAGCGATGCCCGTTGTGCTCCAGTCCCGTGGCGACCTCGTGCGCCTTGGCCACGTCGAACCAGCCCAAGCTCCCGAAGCAAAGGAACACCACCGACGCCTGTGGCTGCGCGTCTAGCCACCGGACACAGTCCTCGCTCGATTCTTTGACACCAAGGTCGATCACTGGGCCAATTGGGTAGAGCGGCGGTGCCTTTCGTCCAAGGACGCACTGGCCTTGGGCTATCGACGCGAGAAGCCCAGGCTCGAGGTCCTCCACCGTGTTAATGATGATGCCGTCGGCGTCCATGAAGCGGCGGCCGTGGTAGACGAACCACGTGTAGTTGGGGCTCTTCTTGTCGCCCAGGAACCCCGGAATAGATCCCGCGGGAACCGGCGGCATGCCCGGGACGTCTACCGTGTTGTCGAACACCTCGACTTCCTCGTCCAGCGCCGGCAGGCGCAGAGTGAGCGCGAGCAGCGCGGCCGTGGACGTGAAGTACACTTACGTGGGCACGGCGAGCTCTCGGGCCGCGTCGATCACGGCGGTGGCGAAGAAGTCGATGATGAGCGCGGCGGCGTCGAGATCCGCCACGGCGGCCTTGACGTGGGGCGCCTGCAGCTGCATGTAGCGAGACTTGAACTCCTGCAGGTTGCCGACGCAGTCCGTGGGCGGATCGACGGCGGGGAGGTGATGGAACCGGATGCCGGACCCGGAGGCCGCGACGCGGCTGACGTGCGAGTCGACCTCGGCAGCCGACTCGGCCGTCGTTGGCCGGACAATCAGCACGGTGACAGTGAGCGCGTCCGATCCGCCGTGACCGAGCAGCCGCTTGCCGGCTTCGATCAGGGACATGAGGTGGCCGGAGCCGGGCTCTGGGAGGAGGATGACATTCGCGCTCGTCATTGTATCGGCCAGACTAGCAGAGAGATGTAAAGCCGCCATTGTAATTGCCGAAGTAGAAGGGGCATGTCGCGCAATATATAGTAACAGGTTTAGGGTTTGTGCGGTGTCATGCTTGCCAGCAGCATTGCGTTGGAAATGACAAGAAGATTCAAAACCCGGCTGGCACGCAGGCAAGCCTAACCTCTGAAGGATAAACTAACGATTATACGAGACGACGACAGTGCACACGTTCTTCACAACAGAATGGCTCCTAGCACGGCACTTACCTTCAGTCTACCTGTCAGCAGTTTGATGGAATGCGCCGCTGATACGTCTCCAACGTATCTATAATTTCTGATGTTTCATGCTTGTTTTATGTATCATTGTCACATGTTTTATATGCATTATATATCATTATTATACATTTTCTGGGACTAACCTATTAACAAGATGCCACAGTGCCAGTTCCTGTTTTCTGCTGTTTTTGGTTCCAGAAAAGCTGTTCGGGCAATATTCTCGGAATTCGACGAAACAAAAGCCAAACCTCCTATTTTTCCGAGGGACACATGGAGCCAGAAGGGCAAGCCAGGGGGAGGCCCACGGCCTCCAAACCACATGCTCGCGCGGCTGGGCCCACAGGCGCGCCGGGAGGTGAGGAGGGAGCCCAGGACCTCCACCGACGTTGCCCCTTCGCCTATTTAGTCACCCCGACGCGAAAACCCTAAATATATATCTAATACTCCAGAAAGACTTCCGCAGCGCCGCCGCCATCGCGAGACCTCGTTTCGGGGGTCAGAAGTTCCTGTTCTGGCACCCTGCCGGGACGGGGATTGACCCCCGGAGCCATCTCCATCGACTCCACCGCCTCCACTTCGACTCCATGATGGTTTGTGAGTAGTTCCCCCATGGACTACGGGTTCTTGGCTGTAGCTAGTTGGTACTCTCTCTCCCATGTACTTCAATACAATGATCTCATGAGCTGCCTTACATGATTGAGATCCATATGATGTAATTGGTGTTGTGTTTGTTGGGATCCGATGAATTGTTACATTATGATCAGATTGTTCATCATATTATCATACTATTGTTTATTTAAGATCTTGCATGCTCTCCGGTACTTGTGGTTACCCTGATCAAGTAGTTGCTTGTATCTCCAAGAGGGAGTATTTATGCTAGATAGTTGGGTTCAGCCTCTATTTAACCTGGGATAGTGACAGCAAGTTCTAAGGTTGTAGATGTGTTGTTGCCACTAGGGGTAAAACAGCAATGCTTTGTCTAAGGATGAATGTGTTGTTTACATTATGCACAATACTTAATGCAATAATCTGTTGTTTGCAACTTAATACTGGAAGGGGTGCGGATGCTAACCGGAAGGTGGATTATTTAGGCACAGATGCATGCTGGATAGCGGTCTGTGTACCTTGTCGTAATGCCCAATTAAATACTACAGTAAACTTATCTTATCATAAGCATGCATTGTCATGCCCTTACAATTATCAATTGCCCAACTGTAATTTGTTCACCCAACACCTGTTATTTGTTTGGAGAGTTACCACTAGTGTAGATAGCTGGGAACCCCGGTCCATTTGTCATCATCATTGCTCTCCGGTCCTATATGTCATTAGAAGTAGTATCAACTATTTTCTGGTGCCATTGCCTCCGTGTTACTGCTGCTGTGTTACTGTTACTATTGCTCTCATATTACTGCTGCTTTCACATCACCCCTGTTACTAGTGCTTTTCCAGGTGCAGCTGAATTGACAACTCAGTTGTTAAGGCTTATAAGTATTCTTTGTCTCCCCTTGTGTCGAATCAATAAATTTGGGTTTTACTTCCCTCGAAGACTGTTGCGATCCCCTATACTTGTGGGTTATCAAGACTATTTTCTGGCGCCGTTGCCGGGGAGCATAGCTCTACTCATAAGTTCACCTGGGGAGTACACTCTACCTCTCTCTCTGTTTTTATTTTATTTTGTTTTGTCTAGTTTATTTGTGCTTAGTTTATTTTGTTTAGTTTATTTTTGTCTTGTTTTATTTTTCTTATAAATTCGAAAATCCATAAAAATTTGAAAAACCGAAAAACTAAAAACTGTTGTTATGGAAGAACCCACAACCTATATGGAGCTTATAGAATTATATATGAAGTATAGAGAATCAAAAAAGGGTGAAGTCATGAGTGCTGTGTTAGAAAGTTGAATACAATTGCTAAATCTTGCTTAAACGCCATGATATAAACTGTTGCTCTAAACAGGATACTAAACATCTTAAATTCCAATGTGCTTTAGTGAAGAAGTTTTAATTGTGAACTATCATTGGAATAACTATATTCATCTTGGGTTCGAAGAAGTAGAACAATTTGTTTTATTTATGGGAGCCTCTGAGATAGAATCTTTCATGGCTAAAAATTATGAAACTTGTATTGCTTGTAAGGACCTTAAAGATTATGTCTCTTCTATCCTTGATTATTGCATAGAACATTACAGCAATAATCCTTATATCGTTGATTACAAAGAGAGACTCATTAATGCACAAGAATGCACTCACAATTTGCAGGAACCTGTGGAAGAAGAAATTGCTGAACCTGAAAGCTCATTAGATGAAAAAGAGGAGGAGAGTGATGAACAAAAGGAGGAAGAATGGATTAGCTACCCATGCCTACCTTCTAATGAGAGTAACTCTTCATCTCTTACATTATTTGATTGCCCTCCATGCTTACCCAAGGAGGATGAATGTTATGTTCCTGTTGATTCTCTTGAAATTTTTCCTATGAGTAAAACTTGTGAGAATAATTATGCTACTGTTATATATGATAATCCATGCTATTTTGATAAATCTTATGATAATCCTTTATTTGTGGCTGATATCGAAATGCATGGTACTAAAGAGTTTTGCTTAGAAAATGTTTATGATAAAGCTCTAGATGATGGTCCTATGTTACTTGATAATATTAATTGTACCACTAATGAAAATGGGATTGGAGAAGTCTTGACTTTATCTAGGCGTCCCATATATGTTGAGAGTGATCAATCATCTTGTTATAAAATTGTTACATGTGGGTTCGAAATTTTAAATCCCACTATTTGTGAGCTTGATAAAAATTATGTGTTTGTAGATCATGAAAAGCATGCTTTGTGTGATAGTTATATTGTTGAGTTTATTCATGATGCTACTGAAAATTACTATGAGAGAGGAAAATATGGTTGTAGAAAATTTCATGGTACTAAAACACCTCTCTATATGCTGAAACTTTTGAAGTTACTCTTGTTTTATCTTCCTATGCTTGTCACTTTGTTCTATATGAATTTATTTGTGTACAAGTTTCCTATGCATAGGAAGTGGGTTAGACTTAAATGTGTTTTGAATTTGCTTCTTGATGCTCCTTTTGCTTCATTTTCTATTTTCATGAGAGCATCATTAAAACTATCAAGCCTAGCTAAAAGGCATTAAAGAAAAGCGCTCTTGGGAGACAACCCATGTGTTTTTTCTGTAATTTTTCTTTTGCTTTTTGAGTCAAGGAGCTTGCTTACTTCTGTAACAACTCCTTTGTATCTTTATTTTATTGCATTGTTGTGCCAAGAAGAGCCTTTAATGATTAGATGATGCTAGATTTGGATTTCTGCGCAGGGACAGATTTTTAGCTGTCACGAATTTGAGCTTTTCTCCCTGGAGAAAACTCGAAAAATTCTATAAAAAATCACGCATCTTCCTCAGATATGTACGCATCTTTCATTAACTTCACTTTTTCCGATTTGAGCAACGGAAGTACCTCGAAAAAATTCGTCTTTACTGGCTGTTCTGTTTTGACAGATTCTGTCTCTGTTTTTTGCATTGTCTCTTGTGGACTTTAAGTAAGGCTTTCTAGACGTGGAGGGCTGTAGCTAATGTTTTATTGAGTATTGCAATGTGTCACTACAGAACCAAAGTGGATTAATGTTTTTGAGTACTAACCCCTCTAATGAAGTTTATGAGAAGTTTGGTGTGGCAGAAGTTTTCAAGGGTCAAGAGGAAGGATGATATTGTGATCAAGAAGAGTGAAGAGCCTAAGCTTGGGGATGCCCCCGTGGGTCACCCAAGCATATTTCAAGAAGACTCAAGCATCTAAGCTTGGGGATGCCCAAGGCATCCCCTTCTTCATCATCAACTTATCAGGTCATCTCTAGTGAAACTATATTTTAATTCGGTCACATCATATGTGCTGTTCTTGGAGCGTCTTTGTGTTTAGTTTGTTATTTTATTCTCTGATCATATCAATGTCGGATCCTATCTATCTTGTTTGGGAGAGAGACACGCTCCGCTTTTTCATTTGAATACTCCTATTCTTCACTTATATTTGTTGAGTATTCATTTTCGCACTGTTTAGCTTCTAGCTCTTGGTTTTCATGTATCTCTTGTTCAGAGCTATTAGTTATTTTATAGAAAGTACTCTCTTGCTTCACTTATATTTATTTGGAGAGTTGCTTGGTTGATGTGTTGGTCCAGAAATTTTTGCATGTGGTAGTGGTATAATGAAAAACTTGCATAATCTTGTAGATCATTGAACTTTGATAATCTGATTCTTTGCAAACGTTTTGAGGTATTTAGATGGTAAAGCTTGCTGGTTAATTAAGTTAAAATCATTAGTGGATTGTTGTCTTTAAGCTTGTACCGTACTACAAACTCTAAAATTGTTGAAGGTGTAGTTGGACTTGATAGCTTTCCATGTCTGAAAGTTCATTGTAATAACTAAGTTGTGCTGAAGGTCGAGGGATCTAACGGGGTACTTGTGCCGCCGTGAACGGCCCTTCTTGGAGTGAATTTTAATCATGCTCTTAATGTTGAACCTGCTAGTTGTTTGCAATAAACTTGTGAGTTCTTTTTGACTAATGTTAAGCTACGGTTTTTGGCACTTCCACCATCCAAATTTGCTAGCCTCTTCGGTGCTGTGCATTGCCTTCTGCTCACATTGAGAGTTGTGCATACTTCGCCGTACATCCAACCCGTGGGAGGACTTCTCTTGTTCTCCTACACATAAGCCTATACATCTTCCTCAAAACAACCACCATACCTACCTACCACAGCATTTCCATAGCTGTTCCGAGATATATTGCCATGCAACTTCCATTTACATTACATGACTTGTTGTCATTCATCACTTATATATTGCTTTGCATGATTCTATACAGCTGATGTGTGGTTTACCCATGTTACGCTAGATCATTGCATATCCTGCTACACTGGCAGAGGCATACAGTTTCATACATCATGTCTTGTTCGTTATGAGTTATATGTACCAAAAAGTGTGTTGTCATATTAGAATGTTGCCCCTGAAAGTGAAAAGTGCTATAAGGAAAAAAGAAAAAAAAAGAAAAAAGAAAAAGGGGGCAACATTACTATCCTTTATCCACACTTGTGCTCATGTTATAGCACCTGCAGTATTCATAGTCATCATTTGTGCTCATGTTTAGCACCTATACTCCATGTGAGAGAGTTTTCATGTTCTACTAGTATAACTATGTGGGGAATTTACACTATAGAACTTGGGTTGTATATTCCAATGATGAGCTTCCTCAAAAGTGCTCTAGGTCTTCATGAGCAACCAAGTTGGATGCACCCCCACTAGTTCCATTGGAGAGCTTTCATACACATATAGCTCTATGTGCATCCGTTGCATGGCAATCACTACTCCTTACATAGCTTCGATTATAAGACTTCCTCTTGTCTAATGATCACTTATAGCTTTGTGAGACTTTCTTCCATTGGCCTTCCAAACCCCCATTAATGTTCTCTTTGCCATAACATCCTGGTGCCAATACCAAATGCTTGCGCTCACCGGTTGAGTAGACTTCGAAACAGTTGATTCATGACGTTCATGTTTATGTTTACTTGGCTGAATCCTTCTGTTTATGAAAATTTGCTTGATGCTTGGATTGAAGGATAGAACTTCTACGCTGGATACTTAAACCATCTTTAATGAACCTTGTACGGTTTCATGTCTTTAAAGCGATAGTTCATGAAAACTTTTAGCTTGTTTGACTCTTGCTTTATTATCTCTTATATCAACTATAGACATTTGCTTTGAATGATTTGATCTCAGCTCACATGCCTTACATTATTATTGGATCAAGATTATGTTGGTAGCATGTCACTTCAGAAATTATTTTCTTTTTATCGTTTACCTACTCGAGGACGAGTAGGAACTAAGCTTGGGGATGCTTGATACGTCTCCAACGTATCTATAATTTCTGATGTTTCATGCTTGTTTTATGTATCATTGTCACATGTTTTATATGCATTATATATCATTATTATACATTTTCTGGGACTAACCTATTAACAAGATGCCACAGTGCCAGTTCCTGTTTTCTGCTGTTTTTGGTTCCAGAAAAGCTGTTCGGGCAATATTCTCGGAATTCGACGAAACAAAAGCCAAACCTCCTATTTTTCCGAGGGACACACGGAGCCAGAAGGGCAAGCCAGGGGGAGGCCCACGGCCTCCAAACCACATGCTCGCGCGGCTGGGCCCACAGGCGCGCCGGGAGGTGAGGAGGGAGCCCAGGACCTCCACCGACGTTGCCCCTTCGCCTATTTAGTCACCCCGACGCGAAAACCCTAAATATATATCTAATACTCCAGAAAGACTTCCGCAGCGCCGCCGCCATCGCGAGACCTCGTTTCGGGGGTCAGAAGTTCCTGTTCTGGCACCCTGCCGGGACGGGGATTGACCCCCGGAGCCATCTCCATCGACTCCACCGCCTCCACTTCGACTCCATGATGGTTTGTGAGTAGTTCCCCCATGGACTACGGGTTCTTGGCTGTAGCTAGTTGGTACTCTCTCTCCCATGTACTTCAATACAATGATCTCATGAGCTGCCTTACATGATTGAGATCCATATGATGTAATTGGTGTTGTGTTTGTTGGGATCCGATGAATTGTTACATTATGATCAGATTGTTCATCATATTATCATACTATTGTTTATTTAAGATCTTGCATGCTCTCCGGTACTTGTGGTTACCCTGATCAAGTAGTTGCTTGTATCTCCAAGAGGGAGTATTTATGCTAGATAGTTGGGTTCAGCCTCTATTTAACCTGGGATAGTGACAGCAAGTTCTAAGGTTGTAGATGTGTTGTTGCCACTAGGGGTAAAACAGCAATGCTTTGTCTAAGGATGAATGTGTTGTTTACATTATGCACAATACTTAATGCAATAATCTGTTGTTTGCAACTTAATACTGGAAGGGGTGCGGATGCTAACCGGAAGGTGGATTATTTAGGCACAGATGCATGCTGGATAGCGGTCTGTGTACCTTGTCGTAATGCCCAATTAAATACTACAGTAAACTTTATCTTATCATAAGCATGCATTGTCATGCCCTTACAATTATCAATTGCCCAACTGTAATTTGTTCACCCAACACCTGTTATTTGTTTGGAGAAGTTACCACTAGTGTAGATAGCTGGGAACCCCGGTCCATTTGTCATCATCATTGCTCTCTGGTCCTATATGTCATTAGAAGTAGTATCAACTATTTTCTGGTGCCATTGCCTCCGTGTTACTGCTGCTGTGTTACTGTTACTATTGCTCTCATATTACTGCTGCTTTCACATCACCCCTGTTACTAGTGCTTTTCCAGGTGCAGCTGAATTGACAACTCAGTTGTTAAGGCTTATAAGTATTCTTTGTCTCACCTTGTGTCGAATCAATAAATTTGGGTTTTACTTCCCTCGAAGACTGTTGCGATCCCCTATACTTGTGGGTTATCAGCCGCCGACATGGACCACACGCACTCTGGCTCAGTGCATCTAAACATTCCAGAGTAAGTCACGACCCTTAGGTCTGGACCTCTCGTCGTCAAGGTGTCTCTGTCCGTGCTAGTGTGCTACACTGCACCGTCGTTTTCTCTTCTTTTCAAGAGAGAATTTTCTGGGGGAAGTCCCGTCTCCACCAATGGGATTTTCATGGTCCCGTCCGTGAAACTTGCATGGAAATATGGAAGAATGCAGCTGGCTCAAAACGGTTTTTTACAAGGGCATATGGCGCTAGGGGTAAATCTGGGCCATATGCCCATGTAAATCTGGGCCAGATATACCCCTGGCGCCATATGCCCTTGTAAATGCTTTTACATGCGTGCGTGTAATAGATTAGTGTACTACCTCCGATACATAATAATGTAACATCCCTACCTGGTGGCATATTGGGCTTACCAGACTTGGGCCGTGGGGCAGCTGCATTGGGCTTGAGCGTCGCGTCTTCGGCTACAAAGAAGAGAGCAGCAGGAACCATTCAGGCATCGAAAAGAACTGAAGATTGAAACTCTCTGCTTCTCTCCCGTCTGTCTTCCTCCTCCAGTCTAGATCTTCCTCTTCAGGCCCGGTTGCTACCACAAGCATCCAAGGTCCGGTGCTACCACAAGCCACCAGTATCATCTTTGTATCGATCTCACGCCCCGATCCTCACCGGTGGCAACGGGGTGTGACAATTTGGTATCAGAGCTAGGTACCCTCCAAAAAAAAACCCAAAAAAAATCCTCAACATTTTCCCCTCAATTCGGTTGATCTGCACAAAATCTCCACCATCTTCCACCGATTCATTCCAGAGATTTGACCACCAACATCCCCAAATCATGATGGCTGAAGCTTCGATGACGCGCGCTCCATGGGTGCAGGCGGCCAGGGCGCCCAAGTGGACGGGCGATGCGACGACTGCCGCTGCAATCGATCCGATTGGATGCCTCATCTCTGCGACGCCCGCCAGATGCTCGATGTCAGTAGCAGACCTCCTCATTGCACGTGCAGGCCTCCACACTGCGACGCCTGCAGGGTGTGTCGTGGGTTTGTCACGTCAGATGTCATGGATGACTTTCGTAGGTGTGGGATTACGCGAGTCAATCGTCTCCGAGCTTGGGATCGCAGGAACAAAGATGAACACAGATTTACCCAGGTTCGGCCCCTCAATGTGAGGTAAAGACGTACTTCCTGCCTACCCTAGATTGGTATTGATATGATATATGTGGTGTTACAATGGAGGCGATCCGATCTCGGTACTCGCCGTATGAACTAGGGTTTGAGGACTTGACAGATTGACCCCGTCTAAGTCCTACGAGTCCTCTTTATATACACAGAGTCTCGTCAGGTTACAAGAGTTCTACACGAAGCCGATTGTCTTCTTGTTATCCAAGGCAAGTTAACACCGACCTTCTGGAGCCTTCCTTTGGTAGGCCGCGATCTTTGGTCGGCCCATCTTTACATGGCCCAATAATAGCATGATCATGAAGATTAAGTCGTTGTATTTGGCTTTGAATAACTCGCGGGTTAATTATTCCCCCGACATTAGCCCCCAAGTGTAGCCTGAAATTCATGGGATATCTTGATATGTTTTCTTGATCATGAAGGGTTACTTGAACGTTTAGGCTGCACTTTTTTTCCTTCTGGCTTGCACTTCCTTGCTTTGCGACTCATGATCACGTTGGATTAGCTTTTACTCGCACCTTTGGGGCGACCTGGAAGATGCATCTGGCTTCGTGAGCTTCTTACAGTAGCCTGATAGCTTCAACACTTGATGATGATCAATCTTCAAATTTTTGATGATAATATATTGTATCCCCCAAGGATTGAGCTGATGTGACTTGATAATCATCTCAATTCTTCTCATAAGGTTTTGAAGATCATCACCTGTAACTTGATATCATAGATAAAATGATTGTTAAGATATAAACAATTGCAATTGGTGTTGCCGTACTATAAGCAGTACATCGACCTCTAGTTAGGCCTTTCTGAATCCATTAAGTGGGCACTCGCGCGATCAGTATTTCCTAGGAACATGTGTGTTCAGGGTCGAGTGCGGCCATGATAGGCAATCAAGCTCGATTGACGCCACACCCCAGTACTTTGGACGCATAATGCAAGTTGCAATCCACTTAAGATAAATTTGATAATTGCCAGTAAGTTGGCTGTTTCAGGGTACAAAGCCCCAAGAAACAAATGATATATAGCTATAAGCAGCTTTGATTATGATGACACATAAGGTCGCGCCTTGGTGGCAACCGAGTGTTATACATAGGGTTGGGTCGCTCGTAGGCGGCGATCCCATTTTGAGACATACGGCCGCGCCTAGGTGGTGGCCGATTTTTGATACATAAGGTACGGCCGCGCCTAGGTGGCGGCCGATTTCTGATACAGGTGTTGCAGGTCGCGCCTAGGTGGCGACCAATTTTGAAGCTGGAGCCCTTAGTGGCTATGATGATACTCAGCTATAGGCAGCTGGAAAGGATGAAGCTTAGCTCTGATTAGCTTTTTTATGTGTAGTACGGTCGCAGTTGCGCGACGTTCCAAGGGCGAGGCGCTTCTAGACGATCCTCGAAATCATGGCGATCACTGCTTTCTTCCCTCACATCCAGCAGATAGTATGATCCATTGTTTAGTTTTTTGCTGATGATGTAGGGTCCTTCCATGGAGAGGATAGCTTGTGCATTCCTTATGGTCTTGCTTGAGTCGCAGCACTAGGTCTCCTTCTTGAAAGGTGCGGGTTCTGATGCGTCTGGCATGATAGCGTCGCAAGTCTTGCTGATATACCGCTGACCTTGATGCTGCCAATCTCTGACCTCTTCCAGTGTGTCCACCGAATCTTGCCGAGCTGCTTCATTATCTGCTTCGACATAGGCCGCAACTCTTGGTGAATCATGTATGATGTCACTGGGCATAACCGCTTCTGCTCCATAACCATGAAATATGGTGTAAATCCTGTGGATCTGTTAGGGGTTGTTCTTAAGCTCCATAGCACGGCTGGCAGTTCCTCCACCCAACATCCTGGAGATGCTTCAACCTTTTCAATAAGGCGCGGCTTAATTCCATGGAGGATTTCCTGGTTAGCTCGCTCAGCTTGTCCATTGCTCTGTGGATGTGATACTGACGTGAGGTCCAGCCTTATCCCATTGTTTGCAAAAAATATTTGTGTAGCTCCTTCAGAGGTGTTGCTCCCGTTGTCTGTAATGATACTATGGGGATACCCGAAGCGGAATATGACCTTCTTCAAGAACTTGACTGTTGTTTCAGCTTCGCAATCTCCCACGGGTTCTGCTTCTATCCACTTTGTGAATTTGTCCACCACGACCAGGAGGTGAGTTTTTCCCGTTGGGGACCGTCTGAAGGGCCCTACCATGTCAAAACCCCATACGGCGAAAGGCCATGTGATGGGTATTGTGCGAAGTGCTTGAGCTGGCATATGATCTTGCCTGGCATATCTTTGGCATCCATCACACACTCTGACAATCTGCTCGGCGTCTGCTAGCGCCGTTAACCAGAAGAAACCATGTCTGAACGCCTTTGCCACCAAAGATCTTGACGAAGCATGATGGCCACAATCGCCTGCATGAATTTCGTGCAAGATTTTTCGTCCTTCTTCTGGTGATACGCATCTTGGAATGTCCCTGACACGTGCGCTTGTATAGCTCATTGTTGATTATTGTGTAGGCCTTGGATCGCCGTGTTATTTTGCGCGCCTCTACCTCATCATCTGGTAGCACTCCGCGACTTAAATATGCCATATATGGCTCTGTCCATCCTGGCTGTTCATGCAGGGCTGCGACTAAAGTTGAGTCGTCATCTGGCTCTGCGATGTCAATCTCTGCTGGAGGCTTAACTGATGGGTTATGCAACTCATCCAAGAAAACATTGGGCGGGACTGACTGTCTATTGGATCCAAGCCGAGACAAGGCATCTGCTGCTTCATTTTGTCTACGATCAACATGCTCAACTTGGAAGCCAGTGAAGTGTCCAGCAATTTGTCCACCTCTCTTCTGTATGCAGCCATGTTTGCGTCCTTACTGTCCCATGTTCCAGAAACTTGTTGAGCTACCAAATCTGAGTCTCCAAAGCAACGTATGCGACTAACACTCATCTCCTTTGCTATACGGAGTCCGTGAAGCAATGCCTCATACTCTGCCACATTGTTTGTGCAGTTGAAGTGTATTTGGAGCACGTATCTTAGCTTGTCTCCCTTGGGGGATGTTAGTACAACTCCAGCCCCGAGCCTTGTAGCTGTCTTGACCCATCGAAGTGCATGGTCCAGTATTTTGTTTCTGCCATGCTGGGAGCGACTTGATTTCTGTCCAATCATTGATGAAATCTGCGAGGGCTTGCGACTTAATTGATGTGTGTGGCTCATAACTGATATGATGTGGTCCCAACTCATCGCCCACTTGGCTACTCTCCTGTGCTTCGCGATTGCGGATGATGTCTGCCAGCGGCGCCGAGCTGACCACAGTTATTGGGTGTTCCTGGAAGTAGTGCTTCAGCTTGCGACTCGCCATAAACACTCCAAACACTAGCTTCTGCCATTGAGGGTAACGCTGCTTGGAGGCGTGAGCACTTCACTTACGTAGTACACTGGCCTTTGGACTGGTACTCCTTTCCTGGTCTTGTCTTTCCATGACCATCACGGCGCTTACAGCACGGAATTTGCAGCTATGTACAACAACATGGGCTCTTTATCCTTTGGAGCCACCAAACTGGAGCATTTGTCAACTGACTCTTCAGGGCTGTTAAAGCTTCGTCGGCTTCTGCATCCCAAACGAAGGTATCTGATTTTTCAGCAACCTGTATAAGGCAGGGTTTTTTCTCCTAGTCTTGATATAAAGCGACTCAATGCCGCGACGCAACCAGTAAGTCGTTGTACGTCTTTGATCTTTTCTAGTTTTGGAGGTCCATTACAGCCTTTATCTTGTCAGGGTTGGCTTCGATGCCCTTTCTGACACTATGAACCCCAATAGCTTCCCTGCTGGTACTCCGAAGACGCACTTCGTCGGGTTGAGCTTCATGTTGTATCTTATGATTTTTGAATGTCTCTTCCAGGTCGCTGATGAGATCCTGGCCTACTTGCGATTTTACACAATATCGTCCACATAGGCGTGAACGTTGCGACCTATCTGCTCGTGCAAGCAATTTTGAATGCACCTCTGGTAAGTCCACCTGCGTTCTTCAATCCAAAGGGCATGCTGACATAGCAAAAGGCCCCAAAGGGTGTGATGAAGGATGTCTTCTCCTGATCTTCCTTCTTCATCTTGATTTGATGGTAGCCTGAATAGACGTCTAAAAAGCATAACAACTCGCATCCGGCCGTTGAGTCAATCACTTGGTCTATTCGAGGCAAGGCAAATGGATCCTTCGGACAGGCTTTGTTGAGGCTGGTGTAATCGATGCACATTCGCCAGGACTGGGTTTGCCACCCACTCCGGATGATACACTTCTGTGATGAATCCTGCGGCTAACAGGCGAGCTATTTCTTCCCCTACCGCCTTCCTCTTGTCGTCGTGGAAACGCCGCAATGGCTGCTTTACTGGCTTGGCCACAGGGTTCACATTGAGGCTGTGCTCTGCCAATTCTCTTGGTACCCCTGGCATGTCTGATTGTTTCCACGCAAAAATGTCTTTATTTTCCTGAAGGAAAGCGATGAGGGCCCGTTCATGTTCTTTTTCCATATGTGCTCCGATGCTCGCCTGCTTAGATGAGTCGCCAGGAACAAGGTCTATCTGCTTGGTGTCTTGGGCCGCTTTGAACTTCATTGGTAGTTCGGCGGATGGCGTGGTAACTACGCTCATATCGTTGGGATCCACCTGCGACTTATAACTCTTTAGCTCTTCAGCGGCACAGGCTGACTCTGCGAAGGCCGCATCTCCTTCCTCGCACTCTATTGCTTTCTCTCTATCGCCGTGCACCGTGATGACCCCTCTTGGTCCTGGTATCTTCAACTGCAGGTAAACGTAGCAGGGCCTGGCAATAAACTTGGCGAAGGCTGTTCGTCCAAACAGAGCATGATACGGGCTTTGGAATTTCACCACTTCGAAGCATATGAACTCGCTTCTGAAGTTTTCTTTTGTCCCAAAGGTCACTTCCAGGGTTATCTTTCCCACTGGCTGGGCTGACTTACCTGGGACGATGCCATGAAACACGGTCGTCGTGTGTTGCAGGCTGGAATCCATGAGCCCCAAACGCTTGAACGTGTCGTAGTACATGATGTTAATGCTGCTTCCTCCGTCCATGAGCACTTTGGTTAGCTTATATCCTGCTATGTAGGGAGCCACAACCAACGCCAGCTTCCCTGGTTCTCGTACTTGCGGCGGATGATCATCGCGGCTCCACGTTACTGCATGTTCTGACCACTTCAGCCAATTGGGGGTTGCTGGTATTACAGCGTTCACTTGCTGACTTCTCCGGCATAATTTCTCCTCTCTCTTGGAGGTGTTGATAACTATCGTGTGGTACTGGCCCACCTACTTAGGATTACTCGCATGGTGCTGCCCGGCGCCTGAACCATGAGCCGCACCAGGGTTTCCTTCATGGTGGTTTCCCCTGTTGTGTTGGCTTACCTCTTTCCACCTCTTGTAATAGTTGCATTGCGCCTTGGTATGGTCTGCTGGCCGCCCATCACCTCCTGTGTGAAGATCGCACGGCCGACTGAAAACTTCTTCCATATTAATTGGGCGAGAGCCGTTTCCTCGGCCTCTTCCACGTTGGCTCCTGAATCCTCCACGTGTATTGGCGACAAGCCCAGAGTTTCCTTCTTCACCTTGCGCTTGTTTTGATTCGCGTTGTTGTGGCTGGTTTGTTGCTGTTGAGGCTTGCTGATATTTTTCTTTCCTTCGACAGCAACCTTCTCCTCTTCTCCATCTGACGCGTCTCTGGTCTTGTCCGAGCCGGCATATTTGTTAGCCGCGGCCATTACTTCGCTGAGACTCTTGACTTTATCCTTCATGCGACCTAGTTTATAGATCAGCGGCTCGAACTTACAGGTTTTCTCCATGACCAGGACGGCTGAGCTTGGTGGTATACTATCTGAAGAGTGTATTATTTCTGCCACCCTTCTCATCCAGTGGCGGCTTGATTCGCCTTCCCTCTGAACACAACGCTCTAGATCTTCTATATTGCAAAGTCGCTTGCAAGTTCCTTGGAAGTTTTTGACAAAGCATCTTTCAGCTCTTCCCAGGTATTTATAGAGTTGGGGGGCAGATTTTGTAGCCATATGTGAGCCGCGCCCTCCAACATCATGTTGAGGTACCTTGCGCATATCTCTTCTGAAGCATTTAAAATACTCATCCCCATCTCGTAATTGTTTAGCCAGGTGGTAGGATCCATGCTGGCATTGTAGTTTGCCACTTTGCGTGGTTCTTTGAAATCTTCAGGGAAAGGTTCTGATCTGATCTTTTCAGTAAAACACGCCGGGCCCTTGAGTCGCAAGGACAAAGCTGTGGATGTGCCCATGGGGTTGTTAACTTCCACGGGCCGCATCTGCATCGTTGGCATGATAGCCCGTGCTTCCGCGGCTTGTTCCTGCTGCCTCTGCGCGACTCTTGGTATATCCTCTGGTGGCCTGCTTTGAACGCTTCTTTCCGCTGCAATCCTGCGGGTGGCCGGTACGGTAGGTGGCTGCCCTTCGGCCTCTGCTCTGTTGGCCTGTTGTAAGACAGCAGTGTTCAACATCTGTATCGCACGCCGTGCTTCAGTGTTGATCGGGTCGTCACCTGTTGGTACCATTTGTGTCAAGATATTAGCCGCAACATACATGTTATCGACGGGGCTTTGGTAGTGGCCTTGTGGGGTGTGAAACCTCCTTGGTTGTTGCGATGGCAGTTGCTGGGCTTCACGGACAATTGTTGGTTCGAAAATTCTTGCGACTGGTTGGACTCCCGCTTCAGCAGCTGGAGTGGGTGGGAATTCTACCGTTGGTTGAGTCGCCCGCGCCTGTGCTTGCGAGTCAACTTGTCCTTGAGTCGCGGCGCGCGCGGTTATCCTTCGCCGTTCATGTTGGATGCCTTGGTTCACCTGTTCGAGGCTGTAGCGCTCTTCTTCCATCATCCGAACCTCGTACAGGAGCTCGGCCCTGGCGGCCTCTATTTCTGTTGACGGACGGCGGCGTTCGAGGCCGACACCGGGACAACAGCGGGTTGCTGGGTGGTGCGACTCTTTCTTCTTCTCCCGGTGTTCCCGACGTTCCTGTGCCTTCAGCCATGTAGATCCTGACTGGCAGCGCCTCTTGATCTGATGCCGAAGTGATTTCTGGTGCGTAGTCCCAGTAGCTTTCTTCAAGGGCATGTATGATGGACCCAAATTCTTGCGAGTCCATGCTCTCCACGGACTCTTCTTCGTCATCAGCGACTTCTTCTGTTGAGTCGCCTTCTTGGGCTGAGCTAACAGATCTGCCACCGATGAAACCGACGAAGACGTTGATGGATCCAAACGGGATGACGCGGCCGGTTTCTAGGTAATCAGCTTCCGGCCCCCAGCTTGAATCGTCCATGAGAGGTGTGCCGTCGACCGCGATGACGCGGCTGACAACGAGATCTTCAGCTCCTTTCATCGATCCTGCGCGGAACGTGACGCTCTTGATCGCAGGCCCCACGGTGGGCGCCAACTGTCGTGGGTTTGTCACGTCAGATGTCATGGGTGACTTTCGTAGGTGTGGGATTACGCGAGTCAATCGTCTCCGAGCTTGGGATCGCAGGAACAAAGATGAACACAGATTTACCCAGGTTCGGCCCCTCAATGTGAGGTAAAGACCTACTTCCTGCCTACCCTAGATTGGTATTGATATGATATATATGTGGTGTTACAGTGGAGGCGATCCTATCTTGGTACTCGCCGTATGAACTAGGGTTTGAGGGCTTGACAGATTGGCCCCGTCTAAGTCCTGCGAGTCCTCTTTATATACACAGAGGCTCGTCAGGTTACAAGAGTTCTACACGAAGCCGATTGTCTTCTTGTTTTCCAAGGCAAGTTAACACCGACCTTCTGGAGCCTTCCTTTGGTAGGCCGCGATCTTTGGTCGGCCCATCTTTACATGGCCCAATAATAGCGTGATCATGAAGATTAAGTCGCTGTATTTTGCTTTGAATAAGTCGCGGGTTAATTATTCCCCCGACAGGGTGTTCGACCCATGTCCTCACAAACCCACGGGAATGTTTCGTTGATGGTGCTCATGTTGTCAACACCGACCATCCACGCAACAAATTTTTCCCTCGCTTTGATGGCACGAATCCTCGCCTCTGGCGAACTCAATGTCTTGAGTATTTTGATCACTTCAATATACACAAGTGCATGTGGGTTGTCGACGCCACAATGCACATGGATGGTAAAGCCAATGAGTGGTACGAGGCATACAGACTGCGTCAAGTGGTTGGTGCTTGGCCTGAGTTCATCGTCGATGTTGAAGCACACTTTGGTGGCGGGGGTCTTCCACCATCGACAACAATACTGGGCGTTTCGCATGTGAGTGCTGTTGTTCATGCAAGCGGAAACGTCTCACCTGAAATACCTATGAGCCCCAAGGAGGTGTTGGCCACAGCTGCCGAGCCGACGGAGCCGACTCTTATTCAACTTCTAGAGCGCATCAAATTTCAGTTTGTGCAATTGAAGTTGGCGCTGGACAGTGAGTACGAGGAAAGGAAGATGAAGGCAGACTTGCAGATGGCAGAGCCAATTGCAGATTCTTCTGAAGAGGTGTTGACACATATTAGTGGTGTATCTCTTTTCCCTGAGCTTTGGGTGGAACCTGCAGAGGCTGTAATCTCGGAAACAACTTTGATAGAGGTTGTTTATGATGTGTTAACTTGCATTGGAGGCTCGTCACTTTTCCTCGAGCTTGGTCTAGATTCTGAGGATGAAGACCTTGCCAGCACCATGCTCACTCACCATCTTCATGGCATCACACATTGCGGCTTTAGTGACAACATGGTTGCATTTCACCTCCACAACATGATGCGCATGAATTACTCTGGCGACATCTTGTATTATCCGACCATGAAGTTTAAGAATGCACATTTTTTTGCAAGACAAAGGGACTCATGTACTTTTGCTATATTCTCACTACAGCTTTACTCCAATAGTGACACAGATGTCTTGCCATGGGATCCAGGGATCCTTTTGGAGAAGGTATTCAGATTGACAGTGGGCAATATCGATATGACCAAGATATTGTATATTGGCAGCAAATTTCATGTCTCTAAATAAACAATTGGTGAGGTATACAAGGGACTAACTGGGTGCAAAGAATGTGTTCCTCTGCTAATTTCTGTACTTGCCATGATCTGGAGTTGTCGTCGACATGAGACGATGATATTAGCTGACCAAGAAAAGCTGGGTGTTGTACATGAAACTGCAAGAGCATGCATACAACTGGCTACCGATGATCTGCTTTTTGTGCCATTGCTTCCTCTATGGTACTGCAGAATGACTGGCACAACAAGGAAGGCTATGCAAATTGCAGCAAACTACTATTCGTCAGTACAGTCTGATCCACCTCAGGATAATAGTTGCTTGGTTAATAATTGTGAGATAATATTGGCAAGCTGTGTTACGCACACTCTCTTTGCTGATTGCTACATCAGTACATGGTTACGAAGCATCAAGAGTTCAGTTCATCTTTACTTGCACTTCACAAATATTGACTGCTGGTTCATTTTTTGTACTTCGCTCAAATCAATATATGGTTGTTGGCTCAAATCAATACACTGGGATCTTGATGGACTGCAACATATACGATGTGGTACCTCACATTGCAAGGTAACCTATGCTGTTACACACCAATGGGACCGTGGCAGTTCTCATTTTCATTTACCCAACTGTCTGCCCATGTTGGACTTTGCGGCACCGAGAAGTTGTTTCTATCAGCCAGATCTTTGTTGTGATAGTCTTCGTACTACTGAAATTTTGGTTTGGTTGGAACTGCAATGGGATCCTGGTATTGACCTGAACCATGAGCAGAACACTTATGTCAGTTATGGGTTGGTGGTAATTCATGCACTTCTGTTGTCACTACAAAGACTAAAGTGGCTTGATCGTTTGACTGTTCCCGAACATCGAGGTCTGTACTGGACAGCTATCATGCATATTGTGACTGGGGTCGAGGTCCTGGTTGCACACGTACAATGGGATCCCGGCGGATTCTTGTCGACAATGAGTTCCTGTCAAGTCCAGGCGATCTCAATGACGAAGTGGGAGCTACGACCTGAGCACGCCATTGCTTGGGGACAAGCAATGTTTTGCCGTGGCGGTAGTGTAACATCCCTACCTGGTGGCATATTGGGCTTACCAGACTTGGGCCGTGGGGCAGCTGCATTGGGCTTGAGCGTCACGTCTTCGGCTACAAAGAAGAGAGCAGCAGGAACCATTCAGGCATCGAACAGAACTGAAGATTGAAACTCTCTGCTTCTCTCCCGTCTGTCTTCCTCCTCCAGTCTAGATCTTCCTCTTCAGGTCCAGTTGCTACCACAAGCATCCAAGGTCCGGTGCTACCACAAGCCACCAGTATCATCTTTGTATCGATCTCACGCCCGATCCTCACCGGCGGCAACGGGGTGTGACAAATAAGTGTCGCAGTTTTGGTCCATAATCGTTTATTTGGATCTGAAGGACTAGTTTGTATTAGAGTTTGCTGGGAAACGATATCTTCTACCCGGCTCAGTTACCTATTAATATAGCGATGGGATAGCCCTATATCCATGGCGTTTACAGGAGGGTTCCGTGCAAGGTAGAGTACCACTCTATACCCGACCTTAGACTCTGCTGCTGTGACAGTTACACAAGTTCTGCAGGTAAAAGCCCGAGCGAGATGGAGCAAGATCGCGATCCTCCTCAAGCTGAGGAGGTTTAGGTCACTTTGCCTTGTAAGATCGTTTTCATCTTCAACATAGGCGGCGACTCGAGGATGATGCGGGTAGGGTCCTGATTTTCACGGATTGAGGACGGATTTGGACGAACACACGCAAGAACACGAAGAACGCGAAGAACACAAGTGGGAATTCGTGGAAAAAGTGGGGATAACTAGAAGACCCTGCAAGGGTTCCCACTCAACAACAACTCTCTCAAATAGAGAAGCCTTTGAATCAAGAAACCAAACCAACTCAACTCTTGATAGAACCGATTTCCTCTTACCGGCCGGTCAACCGATCCAATAGAATCCACAAAGGTGGGCGATTGGCTAATAGTCTCAACTAAGAGAAGAGGGTCTTGATACAACTCAATAGATGGATAATCTAAGGAGAGGCCTTGAATCCACAAGAGGGATCTTCTCCACAAGGGAGGAATCATCTCCACAAGGGGAGGAAGTGAGCACAAGCTCTAATTCTATCTCATAGCTTGTCTCCTAAAGAGGTGGAGGGGTACATCTATATATAGTCTAGGCCCAAAGGGGTAGGTGGGAAAGGGATACAAGGGCTTCAGCCCATTGACTGCACGCTGGCAGCGGTAGTACCGGCGGATGGTAGCGGTAGTACCGCACCTGGCAAGTTGGCGGTTGTACCGCTGCATCTGGCGGTAGTACCGACAGCTATCTCGAATATTAATTAAGCTCTTCTCCAGCGGTAGTACGTGGTCGATACCGTCCAGGTACCGTTGGCGATGCAGTAGCATTTGGGCGTCTGCCGGTAGCGGTGGCGGTAGTTGGAGCGGTAGTACCGCTCCTGGGGTTCCAGCAGTAGTACCTCTCGGCACGGGCGGTAGTACCGCTCCTGGAGCTGCTCGCTCCTTCTTCCTTCTCCTCTTCCAAGCCACCGTCTTGTCGGGCCTCATTCCTCTTGCACCTTGGTCATCCTCTCATGTACTCGTCATCGTCGTCGTGGCGAACCTAGTATCATCAATGGACGGAGGATGAGGTAGTATACCATCCAAAAGGGTGGAAATTGAGTTCTCTAAGAGGAATGAGTTCACCTTTGATATCCATGGTGACTTGTGATGTGTTGGAATGCTTGACATGGTGATGGTCCTAGGTTGCACTACATCATCTCCCCCCCCCTTCAAAAAGAGTCGTCCTCGACTCTTGCTCATCATCATGGCAAGGAGGTAGGCGTGTAGACCTTGTCGTGTGGTTCACCATGTAGTCGATGGAAATGATGTGGCACTTCTTCAATGTCCCTCCGCCTTTCAAGTAACCTACAAAACTCACAAGGAAGACGAAACAACACTCAAAGAGTAGCCAATTCTTGAAAGTCATCGCATGAGCGCTTATGTAGAAGGAAGTCACCTTAGCAAGATGTCGATGTGCTCTTCTTGCAAGATCTTCCGTCATAGGAATGCGTGGTTGAAGCAACTCATGGAGGCTCATCCAAAGGTATGACCTACACATCAAAGACCAAGCAAACCATGTGTGTGCAAAATAGAGGAGCATATCATGAAGGACATGTCCATTCTTTGCCATAACACCATTAGCACAACACACATATATGAAGGTGAATGCATAAGAAGGTCAATGTGCAAACGATCCAATGAAACATCTTCAAAATGTGGAAACACAAAAACTCCATGAAAATGTGAGAAGGCCATGACAGCTATCTCATTTTTAACCATATGATTATTATTGCACACAAGGCATTGGAAAGAACAATTTGTTATCATCCTTGATGCAATAAGAGAAGAATTTGGCAAAAACACACAATGAAGGATGTTCAATATATCATCATGGGTGCAAACAATACATAAGAAAGAGCAAATTTTCGAAATATTTGTTGCAACACCAATGTATTCATGACAAGACATGCTCAAAATGCCATTATGGTTGCCAACAAGCCATCTTAAAGAGCAATTGTTCATTATATTTTTCGCAACACATAAATCACTCATATGGAAGATCAAGGAAACATTATTGCCATAAGGAAGATCAAAAGCACCATCATGATTGCAAACAAACCATAAGAAAGAGAAATTGTTCAACTTGTTTGATGAAAAACATGAGAAAGATTTTAGAGTCGGATTCCATCCACAACTCAAATGTATGCTCTCAAGAGCTCTATTTGTCAACTCATGTTCAATTGAGGTTGACATTATCATGTGATTTCCGGCACACACAAGACACCATATGAAGAAATGATGTGCACGGTAAATGAACACATCATCCATCATGAAGTGTCTCTTAATTTGCACATCACCAACCACACAAAAATCAATTGGAAAATATGACATATGTGGATGGTCACTATGCAAAGTGAAGGATGGAACAAGGTCCATGAGAGAAAACGAAACATCTCCAAAATGTGACAAAGCTATGGGGGCAATCTCATTATCAAGAATTTTAACATTATTGCAAGCAACACATGTGAAAGAGAAATTGTTCAACATGTTGCATGCCACAATGGGAGAAAAATGGAAACATTCATAACAAGGCATGTCTATGGTAGAAACATCACAAATGGGTAACTCCACATGATCAACATTGGTTTCGAACAAAGTATCACAAGGGAATAAGAATGTATCATATGATGGGGCAAGAGAATCAT
Source organism: Poa pratensis (assembly GCA_947311845.1). NCBI lineage: Eukaryota > Viridiplantae > Streptophyta > Magnoliopsida > Poales > Poaceae > Poa > Poa pratensis. The sequence continues at coordinate 38,911,812 of CAMZMU010000093.1, read as the reverse complement.
CCCTAGCATGCAAGCAATCACAGTTCATCATGTCCACTAGTGGGATCATGGTCACATCAACACCCATACCTTTGTAGTCCCGCTCATGTGAATTAGGTGTTGAAGTAGTAGGGGCTTCCGTGGAGCTGACTTGTCCATCTTGAAGTAGACATGGGGTGGCATCATCATCATCCTCCATGTACATCTTCGTCATGTGAATCATCACCGTGTCGAGTGGTGGCGTCTCATCATCCATAGAACCTAGCACACAATGAGAGAACACACTAGAGGTAGAGTGTAAGTTGTTAGAATTCGAATTGGCCACACAAGACCTATCAACTACCTCTCTCAACTCATGTGGTATATCACTCATTCCCTCAAAGTTGGAGCACTCAATCTTACGTATAGTGGAGGCACTCAACTCACTCTCACTCTCACTCAAGTGGGCTAAGTTGACTTCCTTCTCACATGAGATTGGTACCATCTCATAACTCAAGATCACAGGGATAGGCTCGGATTCCTCAATTCCATACGCCTCCGTGGTTGAAGGGAAACTCCCATGCTCAACCTTCTCGACCTCATCGCCTCCAAAGATGCATGCCATAAGAGGGGCATCATCACTCGACTCCATTGCCGAAGGGAACATCCCATGCTCGGCATCATCATCACTTGACCCATGGTCATAGGTGATAGCATACTCCATGCACGCCTCCTTGGTCGAAGGGAAAGTCCCATGCTCGACCATCTTGTCATCTCCTTGGTCACCTTCTTGTTCACCAACTTTGCATTCCCACATCATGTGACCATTTCCATTGCATAGAGGGCACAAGAGGTTGGGGCATTCTCGCGGATCATGTCCTTGGCCTTGGTAATTGTCGCATAGAAGGTCTTCATCTTCCCATATGGGGTCCATTGTGGTGGTGGCACTTGGTGTAGGGACCGTATCATGAGAAGTGCTTGAGACGGGCGCCGTCTTGGTTGTGTCCTCACAAGTGTTGCCATGCTTCTTGCGGCGTTGACGTGAGCTTGACCGTTGCTCGAAGAACTTGTCGATGTCAGCCATGAACTCGTCAACAATAGAATCAACACTAGAAGGAGACACCATAGGATGTGCACTTGCCGCCATCTTGGATGTGGAGGTTGCACCTTGAACTTGGAGTGTAGGCGTAGGTGCTTGATGGCGTGCCTTCCGTCGTGACTTCTCTTCATGTCGGCGTTGGCGTTCTTGAGAGGAGAATTGACGTCGAAAGTCGTTCGGATGCTTCTCCCCATGTCGATGTCGGCGTGCTTGTTGTCGAAGATCCTTGGTAGTTCCACTCGCACTTGGTGATATGTTCCGAAGCTTGGCGAGTGTGTCGATGTCGTCTTCAAGCATGGACATGGTGTGGTCCACCTTGGTGTCTTTCTTGTAGCGCCTTCTTGAACTAGATTGGCCTTGGTTTGGGTTGGCCTTGTCGATGCACTTCTTGTGACGCCGTCTTGTTGATGTAGAATGTCGAAGCTTGGCGCTCTTGGCAATGTCTTTCTCATGACGCCTTCTTGAAGTTGATGGAGCTTCATAGGATGAATGCATGGTGGTCTTCTCGTTGCTCCGTCTTGAGCTTGAACCATAGTAGGTTGTGCGGCCCTTGAACATGGTGGTGATGGGGTTCATCTTCTCTTGCATGTTGTCGAAGGTGTAGTCGATGTAGTCACCCATGCTTGAGAGGTCGTAGTTGTAGATGTTCTCCACCATGTCGTCGGAGTGGTAGTCATGGTAGCGTTCCACCATGGGGTCCATGCTCATGGAGTCAATGTCGGTGTAGGGCTCCATCATGTCCATGTGGTCGAAGTCGGTGTGGCGCTCAATCATGTCATCATTGCTTGTGTAGACGGAGTCGATGTCGTGGTAGTCCATGTCGTTGGCGCTTGCGGAGTTGGAGTCGTAGTAGCGGAAGTCTTGGTGAGGCTCCATGTCATGCACGCTTGCGGAGTCGAAGTCGGTACCATATGATGAAGGTTGGTCAAAGTCATGGTACCGCTTCATGTCGTTGACGCTTGTATAGTCGGAGTCGTGGTAGCGGAAGCCTTGGTGATGCTCCGTCATGTCATGGGGGTCATAGTCGGTGTAGCATTCCCCCATGTCCTCTATGCTCGCGGCATCATAGTCGAGTTAGCTCATGTTGTTCTCATCATCATCTTGGCCTCCATAGTTTGATTCGCTCTCCCTAGACATGTTAGCTCACAAGACAAGTGTATATATGGGTGGAGTGGAAACTAAGAGCTCAACCTCACCTTGAAGATAGTATTGGAACTAGTGGACCAAGCCAAGAGGAACCGATACACAAAGACAAGAGTTGATTGAGTTTCAAAGATCCAAACACAAACTCCAAAACACACACGACTTATGGTGGATAGGAAGGTATGGTAGGTGGAAAGCAAATTGAACCAAACCGAAACCAAGATATTGTAAAGGCAAGTAGAGAATCACGATGATCAGAAAGCAAAAGCAAGTCAATCTCAAAAGATAGGAATGTAGTTCAAGGAAACACACGCACGTAGAGATAAATGGGACTTATGCAACCAAGAAGTGAGTTAAAGAACCATATGATCCTAGCGAAGACTATAAGCTCGTGTTGCATAAGTACAAGGAGAGCCACTAGCTCGATTGCAATTTATTGGTGGGCTACTAGATTTGCACAAATTGTACCACCTACTAGATGTTCATCGAGCTTGCGCGCTTCCTACAATAGATATGGCAAGTGGTGTCTCTTTCTTTTCTTTTCTTGCACTTTTTGCTTCTTTTCTCGTTGCTCTTTTGAGTCTTTTCTCTTTTGCACACACACTTTTTTGATGCCAACACAAGATATATGCTACTAGGGCAAATGCTTTTGCTCGGAAACTACACGGTGCAAAAGTGTAAAGCCCAAGGAATCATTAAGAGCTAGCCTCAATAGGACATGGTAATCGCAAAGATATAGTGTGGCTCACAAAGGAATGGCAAGAGGAAAAGATTCGTGGTGATTATACCTTCCGCCGACGATCTTTACCCTTTGGTGTAGAAGGTTCGTGCTTTCCCACGGATTTTGGGGTTGCTGGATGTTGGATCAGCCGCAATGGTGATGTAGTCCTTGTTTATAGCTTCGAAACGAGCTAAAGAACACCAAAAACGGAGTCTGAATGCAAAAGATATGGCCAAAATCGTGGCGCTGAAATGTTGTTTCTGGTCTGTCCCAGAACTGGCGGTAGTACCGCTCGGACCAGAGGTAGTACCACTGGAACCAGGTTCCGGTAGTACCGCTCGGCCCAGAGGTAGTACCGCTAGCTGCGGGAATTCCAGATCTGAACCCGAGACGAAAATTTCGCGATTTGGCACGGAAAAACGTGACTTCAAACAGCAAATCGGAGGGGCAAATGGTGGAATTAGGCTATGGGAACGCAAAGTAAGGTAGATCAACAAGTTTAGCAAGAGATCTATGGATCAAAACCTATCAAAACACACAAAATTTACAGATCGGTCCAAAAGCAAATTGGGTTATTTTGATGAAATTTTTTGAATTTCTCAATATCAAAGAAAAATTTGGTGGATTTGGGGGTGGAAACACAAATCAATCCGTGTCAACCTGTGCTCTGATACCATATGTCGTGGGTTTGTCACGTCAGATGTCATGGATGACTTCGTAGGTGTGGGATTTGCGCGAATCAATCGTCTCCGAGCTTGGGATCGCAGGAACAAGGACGAACACAGATTTACCCAGGTTCGGCCCCTCAATGTGAGGTAAAGACCTACTTCCTGCCTACCCTAGATTGGTATTGATATGATATATGTGGTGTTACAATGGAGGCGATCCGATCTGGGAACTCGCCGTAAGAGCTAGGGATTTATGGTTTGATAGCTTGACCCCGTCTAAGTCCTGCGAGTCCTCTTTATATACACAGAGGCTCGCTAGGTTACAAAGGAAACTTCCTACACAAGGAATACATCAACTGGAACCTACTCGGAGACTAATTAACTCCTCCTCACGTCTTCCAGGATATGTCTTCTAGATCCTTCTCCTTGTGGCGGTACGATGTTGGGCTTGCTTTCACGCAGGCCTTTATTGTGTGAGTAAGATGAGTCGCACTTATCAACATGGGCCGCGGGTTAATCTACAAAGTATTCCCCTGACATTAGCCCCCAAGATTGGTTAGAACTTCACGGTGAGGATCCTTTGGTTACTGGAGGTAGTTGTCAAGCCGCACCGTGAGCGTTCTGACTAATCTCTGACTGATGCGATTCAAAGCCGCGACTTATTTGTGCGACTCAGCTTTTCCATCTGAAATATTCTGTTTCCTTCTATTGCGGACCGTTCCTCATTCTGCGGGCGCAAATTGTTCCGTTGATCTCGGGCATCCCAGTTATAAGCTGCGGCGGACTAGGTCAATATTCACTTGCCTCTGCTCTCTCCTTGCTTCCAACCGCGCCGCCGTCTTCCTCAATCGAGCTTAGCCCCCGATCCAATCTTCTCGCAATGGCACCCAAGGCAAAGCCATCCGATGATAAACGCAAGATCTCCTGCAACTGGGAAGGATCCTGGGTAACAGAGCAAACTCTTGCGGATCTCGCTGATGCCGGTTTCTTGCCGCCGAAGGAGGACAACGTCTGGCGGGCGCCAGGTGATCAGATTGAGCCGCGCCCCAGGTCCAACGAACTGGTGATGTTTGTGGAGCATGTGGAGCGTGGATTCACGCCGCCCGGCTCCCTCTTCTTCCGCAACCTGATGCAACGTCTAGGCCTCCGTCTTCACGACATCGGACCTAACTCAATGCTCCAGGTGAGCAATTTTCACGTTCTGTGCGAGGATTACCTCGGCATATCTCCCAATATCGATCTGTGGCTGGCCTCCTTTTCTTGCAATAGCCAGCTCGTCTCCAAAGGTGGCGCCTATGTCCAGGTCGGCGCCATTTCTCTACAGCGCCACAGAAACTCTTGCCTTCCCAAGCTAGCCCTGGCAAATCGGCCCAGGGCTTAGCAAAAGTCTTTCTTTTACTGTCAAGACACTTCTCCGGAGGGCGAAACTCGCCTCCCCTCTTGGTCCAACTCTCTTTTCGGGCCTTCTGAGGCACTAAAATCCAAACCTCGGGATGCCGCAGCATCCTTCATAAATGAATCGCTGATCAAGGTGCGCGCCTTAATCGGTCATGGCCTTACTGGCCTTGATCTTCTTTCTTGCTGGACGAAATGGCGCATCCAGCCAGTGAGTCCCCGTCAACTGTCCTTCCTCGAGTGCTCTGGCACTTCTGCTGATGTTGATCGCGTCAAGGCTGCTGACTGGGAGCCTGAGGACTGGGTGGATTTCATCACCCGTGTGACTGAGGAGAAGAACATCTCCTTCGACAAGGTGGGGCTCGCCCCTTTTAGCGTTAACAACAAGCCTTTTGAGGTAACCCTCCTCCTCTAGTCCTTATAGTAGAACTGCCTTTCTTTTTTATGCTAAGATCTTCCCTTTTCTGTATCAGGCTGATGAGAACTACTGGTCGCTCCCCGCGGCTGGTGTGGGCACTGCTGCTCCCAAGCGTGCCGCAAAGAAGAAGTTACTGCCCGCTTTAGAGGGCAGTGAAGTCGCTGACATCCCATCTGTTGCCACTGCGGCTTCAGATGATGAAAATACTGATCTGAAGGAGGATGACAGTCCTGTGCCAACCGCGAGCCCTCCTGCGACTGATCCGACTCCCCACAGGGCCTCAAAGAGACTGTCCCGGGAGGAGCCAGAGCTTAACGCTCTGGAAAATCCTGAAGTCATCAAGTGTCGCAAACCTGCTGTGGGTGCGACCCCTCCTGTTGCCAGGCGTGTGCTTAGGACCACCGTCTTGGCTGAAGAAGACATGGAACCCCATTCTGGTAATTCTTGCTGCCTTGGCATCCTGACCGCACGTTCCTTCATTTCCTTTTATTAACATCTGGACCTCTGGTTGTAGACTCAGGGTTCCAAGGTGTGTCATCGCCGTCAAGCGACGACCTTATGGCCTCTGTGAAGATGGCTCCAGAGTTAGTAACTTTCTTTTGCTCTCATAGCATTTTTCTTCTGCCGCGCGTGCTTCTTTCTTATATAATTGTCTTGTTCTTGCAGAGCTGCGGTTGATGCTACAACCGCGGCTGGTCTGGGAGCTATCTCCGCGGCTGTGGTTGAGTCGCCTAAGGCGCTTGCAGCTCATACTGCCATGGTGGAGGGCATGGCCACCACTGATGACTTGGCTTCGTCGCCTGCCCCTAACACGGCTGCCCAGGAGGTGGCTCTGAAGGATGGAACAGGTCCCCTCGTTGCCCCAGACATAGAGGAGGTGAATCCCATAGCCGCAGTCGTGGTGGTTAAGGGTGCCGAAGCACCGCTGGTTAAGTCGCCAGCGGCTGTTAATCAGAAATCACCTGTGTTGCGCCTTGAGGTGGCTTCCTCTTCCTCATCATTGAGCCGCGCAGAACAGCTGTCGCAGGCCGTCATTGCTTCAAGCGACAAACAAGCTGCAGAGCTGCGTGAGGCACTCTCCAATTTATCTGCGGCTTACAAGGTAATAGTTTCTCTTATCCTGTCTGTCCCTAGCCCCCAAGGATCAAGGCCTTCTTTGACGTAAAGGGGGACTTGGTACTTCTTTTTATAATAACTTCTCACAAATTACTGCAAACTTCTCCGCTGCCCTTTATCTGTTGATCTTCTGTCTTTTAGGAAGAATTATATACTGTGACTGCAGAGAAGCTTGCTCTGGAGAAACAACTGCAGGAGACTCCCTCTGAGCTTGAGAATCTGCGCAAACTCCTTCTCCGACGCGAGGCTGAACTGAAGGAAAAAGACGCCAGGATTGGCGATCTTACTGACGAGAGCTTCAAGCTATCTGAACAGGCCAAGGCCACTGAGCTGCGGCTTAAATTTTTTGAAGAGAAGTCTCATGAGAGGATCCAGCAGCAAGATTGTCAAATCAACGCCCAGAAGGATGCCATTACTCAAGCCAATGAGGATGCGCGGCTTAAAGCTGTGGAGATTGGGCGCCTTCAAAAAGAGCTGACGAAGGTATCGAATGCTTCCAACCTTGTCCATGGCAAGGTGTGCATCATGACACAGGAGCTGGCTGGTATGTTCTGTTAGACCTCTGCTTCGTTTGTGATATTGAACTCTTGTGTATGCCTCTGTACTTACTAGTGGGTGTTTTATTCCAGGCGAGGATTCTTCATTGCTTAAGCATAGCACCCAGGAACAACTTGACCACATCCGCGAGTTTGCGCACAAAGCTATCGATGCGATGAAGAAATTATCAGCTTGCCTTTTGCCAACCAAGTCTGTCCCCGCTGATGCTGAAGGATTATTGAAAAGGCTGCTCAAAGTGCCTCAGTACTTCTTGGACTAGAAAGAATCTTCTGCTCGCTCTGGCACGGCTCATGTGCTTGCCTTGGCTAAGACATATGATCCATCCTTCGATGCTGTCAGGGTCGCACAAGGCAGGCCTCCAAAGAACACGGACGGCACCGAGCTGACATCCTCAGAATATGCGGCGACATGGAAGGGCATGCGAGGCTATGCGACTGAACTTGTGGACGGAGTGGACCTGGCGACCTTTCTGGGAAAGTATCATCCAGACGGGTCGAAATTCGAGAGGTTACCCGCTGCATCAGCCGGCGTAGCTGCTCCTTAAGAAAAGAACTCCTCTCCAGGTGTGTCCAGCTCCTCAGCCCCAAGCCCGCAACTGATAAGCCTTCGAGCGAGCCTGCAACTGCTACTCCTGCCAAACCTGGTAAGCCGCCGGTGCCTCCTACCCACAAGCCAAAAGCTGGGAAGAAGTGAGTAAAAACAATGAAATAGTGAAGTTAGCCCTTAGTGGCTTGGAATAATTTGTTGAAATGATGTGTTAGCAACAATGTTTTATAATTATTAAGTACTCTCAGCAGTACAAGTTCTGACCAATAGTCTGGTCCTTATGATTTGTCTCGATTTTCCTTACTTAGGCCCTCTCGCGGCTCAGTATTTCCTAGGAACATGTGTGTTCAGGGTCGAGAGCGGCCATGATAGGCAATCAAGCTCGATTGACGCCACACCCCAGTACTTTGGCCGCGTAATGCAAGTCGCATCCAAGTGAAGGTTGAGTATAATCACGATAAATGCCACTCGTTTGGCGATTCCAAGGTAATAGGCCGCGCTCAGAAAGCTGCCGCACCCGCAAGGAACCAATGATTAGAAAATGAAAGACTCACAACTCAATTGGTAGTTTGAGGCGAAACGACAGCCACCTACATAGTAACCGCAAGGACACTATGTTAGCCCAGTGAAGAATCTCTATGCGGCTACCAACATCTTAGCCAGGTTGACACCGGTAGGAAACACACCGATGGACAGAGAGGCGCGGCGCGCCATTGAGATGCTGAGCACAGCAGTGGTACAGCAGGCAAACATGTTTGAACATGGGGGACGGCTGCACGCAACCCCCTACAACAGTAGAGTAACAGCGGAAAGAAGCATCCGAGCCGAGTCGCCGCAAGTCGCGACTTCAAGTTCAGCCCGGCGACAAAGGGAAAACCAACAGGTGGTACAAGTTCAACCCGCAGAAGATGTGCAGATGCATGCAATGGTTAATCCGGCAGAGAGGCCAGCTCCATCCAACTTATCATCGCGACTTAAAGGTCCATTCTGCTTCAGCGAGAGGACTAGGTCCGAGCCGTTTCCTGCAGATTTCAAAGGACCTCGCAAGGTCGCAAATTACAACCCAAGTATGGACCCGGTCACTTGGCTGAACAATTATGAGATGGGCATGAGCATTCTCAACGCATTTGAAGAGATATGTGCCCAATACCTAAACATGATGTTGGAAGGCGCAGCCCACATTTGGTTGCAAAACCTACCACCAAACTCAATAAATTCTTGGGATGAGATGAAGGAAGCTTTCATCAAGAACTTCCAAGGAACATACAAGCGACTCTGCAGTATAGAAGATCTTGAGCGCTGCGTGCAAAAGGAAGGCGAGTCAAGTCGCCATTGGATGAGGAGAGTGGCAGAAATTATACACTCCTCAGACAACATACCTCCAAGCTCAGCCGTCCTAGTTATGGAGAAAAACTGTAAGTTTGAGCCGCTGGTCCACAAACTGGGTCGCATGAAGGACAAAGTCAAGAGGCTCAGCGAAGTGATGGCGGCGGCTAACAAGTATGCAAGTTCGGATAAGACCAAGGACGCATCTGATGGAGAGGAAGAGGAAACTGCTGGCAAAGGAAAGAAGACCAGGAGCAAGCCTCAACAGCAACAAGCTAGCAATAGTAATGCGAGTCACAATAAGCGCAAGAACGAGGAAGGAAACTCGGGATTAGTCGCAAACACGAACACTCGTTACAAGCCAAGTAGTGGTAGAGAAAGAAATTTCCACCCAGTTAATTTGGAAGAAGTCTTCAACCGTCCCTGTGACATCCATGTGGGAAAAGATGGAAAACCACCCAACCACACAAAAGCACAGTGCTACCATTACAAAAAGTGGAAGGATGGGCAGCCACTTAATGGGAATAACAACAATCAGAACAACGAAGGAGGCAATCACGGCGGAGGCCACCTTAATGCTGCTCCAAACCCACAGCCAGACCAACCGCAGTTCCCAAAGCAGCTGGGTCAATATCACACAATTGTGGTTAACACCTCAAGGAGGGAGCAGAAGCTGCGACGGCGCAACCAAGCTGTTAACGCCGTAGTACCAGCCGTGCCACAGTGGCTGAAGTGGTCTGAGCAACCAATAGTTTGGAGCCGCGAAGATCATCCAGGAGAAATAAATGAAGGAGGCAAGCTCGCGCTTGTGGTTGCCCCTCAAGTCGCAGGATACAAATTAAGCAAAGTACTGATGGATGGAGGCAGCAGCATAAACATACTATACTATGAGACTTTCAAGAGGATGAATCTCCAAGAAAAGCAGCTGCACCCGTCCAGAACAACGTTTGACGGAGTCGTGCCTGGCGTATCGGCTCAACCATTGGGGCGAATCAACCTGGAAGTCGCCTTCGGGACGCAAAGCAACTTCAGAAGCGAGTACGTCTGGTTTGAGGTTGTAGATTTCTAGAGCCCATACCATGCCCTCTTCGGCAGAGAAGCGTTCGCAAAATTCATGGCTCGACCGTGCTACGTATACCTGAAGCTAAAATGCCTGGTCCTAAGGGAGTAATCACAATAGATGGCAATAAAGAGATAACACAAGAATGCGAGGAAGGCGACTGGGCTATGGTCAGAGACGCTTGCGTCGCGGAAAATGCGCCTGCTCCTGAGCCGCAACAAAAATTTGATGACATTGTGCCTGACCTGCGACTTCAGATTACAACCGCAAGAAGGGCAAGAGCTGCAGGCCATCGGCAATAAGGGTTTACCCCAACCACCACGAGTCGCCATCAGCAATCACAACAGAACCAACATGGGTTCACAGTATCAAGCTGACCACTCAGGGCTCAAACCTCAAACTCCGGTCGCCACCTAGGCGCGACCGTACCATATGTTTCAAATTGGATTGCCACTTAGGCGCGATCAACCCATGTATCAGGAATTAGCTGCCACTCAGGCGCGGCCGTACCTGTGCATATAAAAAAAATCCGGTCGCCACCTAGGCGCGACCGACCCCTGTATCATCTCTGGTCGCCACCTAGGCGCGACCGACCCATGTATCATCTCTGGTTGCCACTCAGGCGCGACCGACCCCCTGTATCATCTCTGGTCGCCACCTAGGCGTGACCGAACCAATGAATCACTTCTGGTCGCCACTCAGGTGCGACCGACCCTATGTATCATATAATGATTTTGAAATAAAGCCGGAACCTTTGAGGCTGCGGTGCCGGCTGCTGCACAAAGGTTGGTTGTGGCGACGGAGGTGGCATGATAGCCCTGTTGTTAGCTTGCACCAAAGCTCTTGACCTGGTGCTTCCGCCGTTCTTGGTGCCGCAAAAGATGGGACTACTGGCGCGAATGCTGGCGATGCCGTCGTCCGCAATGCAGGCGCGACTAAAGGCGCCGCGGGTCGCGCAGCCGCGACAGGTGGTGCCGTGTATGAGGGTACTACGGCTGATGGTGCTGCGGCTTCTGGCCATGCGACTGGATGCGCTGCGTTTGTTGCGACTGATGGGTTCGCGTGGGGTGGCGCCGTGGCTGCTGGTGTATCGACTGCAGGGACCGCGACTGTAGGTCCAGAGGTGGGTGATTGGAATAACTCCATGAGATTTACTGTTCCTGGCTGCATGCGACTGATATGGCGTCGGTGTGGCAAGGTGCTTGGTCCTCCTTGTAAGATGATGGTGTCTTCAGCAAGTCGCTGTTGTTCTTGTTGGAGGCGCTGGTCCTCGCGTGCAAGCCTGCTCCTTTCATCCACAATCCTTTGGACTTCATCATACAGCCCAATCCTGGTAGCCTCCAGCTCCGCAGCTCTTGCGGCAGCGTTAACTGCAGATATAGGCGTAAACAGTGGGCTGCTCTGGGGCATCCTGGCCGCCGTGTTGGGGGCTGTTCTTGGCCCTTCTTCCATAGGTACAACTCCGGATGGGGCTTCTCTGTTTGCGACTCCTGAGGCCGCGACTCCTGGGGTGGCTGCAGCGGGTGCCGCGCGACTCGAACCGAGCTCTGCGACTCCTGATCCTTCTGGTGCGACTTGTTCCACTGCTTCTGGTGCCATGGGGGCTAAGCTGCCCTGCAACATGCCCAGCCCTTCCTCTACTTCCACGGTCCTGTAGATCCCTTCCATGCACTGATCTCCTACGAAGGGCGAGCTGCCACCCCTAGGGTTTCCACAGAGCCTTTCCTCGAGTACATACTCATGGATTGGGCTTCTTCGTCTTCGAGCGTCAGTGGCTCGTTGTTGGTAGATTCTTCTTCTTCATCCACCGTTACGGCGACTCCTTCTTTTGAGTCGCCCGGCTGTGATGGGTCTCCTGACTCGCCGCCGATGAAGCCGACGAAAACATGAATAGATCCAAACGGGATGATGCGACCGGTCTACAGGTAATCAGCTTCTGGTCCCCAGCTTGAATCGTCAATGAGAGGCGTGCCATCGACCATGATGATGTGGCCAATGGTGAGATCTTCAGCTCCTTTCATCGATCCTGCGCGGAACGTGACGCTCTTGACCGCAGGCCCACGGTGGGCGCCAACTGTCGTGGGTTTGTCACGTCAGATGTCATGGATGACTTCATAGGTGTGGGATTTGCGCGAGTCAATCATCTCCGAGCTTGGGATCGCAGGAACAAGGACGAACACAGATTTACCCAGGTTCGGCCCCTCAATGTGAGGTAAAAACCTACTTCCTGCCTACCCTAGATTGGTATTGATATGATATATGTGGTGTTACTGATGCGGGTAGGTCCCGATTTTCATGGATTTGTGCGGAGGGAAGGATGAACACGAAGAACACGTGAAGAACGATGAACACAAAGAGGGGAAATCAAACACACAAAGGTAAATAGCAAGTAGCAACCCGGCAAGAATCGACTGGTAACAAATCCCCGAGGGCAGCCCCCAATCCTCCTCTCCCAAGCACACCTTACTCTTAGAATTGTTTGTCCAATTGGTCAATCCAACCAACCCAATCTAGCCACTAAAAGAGGGAAGATTAGCAAGTAATCGCAACTACAAGTGGAGCCTTGGTATCCACGCAGGGATCTTCTCCTCAAGAGGAGGCCTTGGTTCATCTCCACATGTGGAGGTCTTGATTCATCTCCATAGGAGGAAAGAGACACTTTGAGAAGAAGGAGTCTAGCTCTACTTTAGTTCTCAAATCATAGTCTAACCCTAGATCTAGTCCAAGGGGTGCCTTAAATAGTCTAGATCCAAAACGAGACGAATGGATAAGGTTGCACAGCAGATTTGGTGGAGAAGTTCCCGCACTGGCGGTAGTACCGCTGGCTTAGCCGGTGCTATCGCTGTCGCGGGTCAGGCGCCTCTGCTTCCCACCTCGCCGGTACCAGTTGGTACCGCTGCAGATGCCGCGGCCGGTACCGGAAGAAGCCCCCGAAGGTCGGTTTCGGCGGTAGCGCGGGGCGGTGGCGAGGAGTACCACTGGCGCGGGAGTTTCGCCAGCCCACGTCGCCGGTACCGGTCGGTACCGCTGCCGGTGCCGCTGGCGGTACCGCCGGCGTGGGGCGTGGATGTGCTGACTGGGCCAGGGGCGGTAGTACCGCTTGACCCAGCGGTAGTACCGCCACCTGGGGTTTCTTCTCCCTTCTTTTCTTCTTCTTCTTCATCGTATTGGTTCGACTCTTGTCCATCTTCTTGTGTCGCCTCTTGGCCATCTTCATAGGGGTCTTCAGGCCCACCATAGCTGAGCACACACAAGGTATCGGAATGAAGTAGCAAACCATTCAAAGGAGTGTCGATATCACACATAGATAGGAGTGAATTCACCTTGTCATGTATAGCTTTGACTCTAGCTCTTGTCATTGGGCCACTTGGTGTAGACGCCGTAGGCGGGGCTACATCATCTCCCCCCCCTTGGGAAAGAGTCGTCCTCGACTCTTGGTCCTCTTCATCGCTTGATGTCCCATAGTATGGCGAGAGGTCGGCGACGTTGAAGTGTCATGGACCAAATGCTTGGAGTTGGAGATGTCGATCTTGTAAGCATTGTTGTTGATGCGCTTGATAACCTTGAAAGGTCCATCTCCACGAGGGTGAAGCTTGGATTTCCTTGCATCCGGAAAGCGATCTTTGCGAAGGTGTAGCCACACAAGATCTCCTTCTTCAAATATCATGGCGCGCTTGTGTTTGTTCATCTTCGTAGCATGGTCTTTGTTGTGCTTCTCGAGAGTAGTTCTTGTTTCCTCATGGAGCTTCTTCATGTAAGCGGCTCGCTTGTCGAAGTCCATGTTAACTTGTTCACGGAGTGGAAGTGGTAGCATGTCAGCGCGGTGTAGGGGTTCGAACCATAGACGATCTCGAAGGGTGTTCTCTTTGTTGCGCGATGTAGTGCTCGATTGTAGGCGAACTCGGCGTGTGGGATGCACTCTTCCCAATTCTTCAAGTTAGGCTTGATCAACACACGAAGGAGTGTAGATAGGCTTCGGTTCACCACTTCGGTTTGGCCATCGGTTTGAGGGTGGTATGCGGTGGAGAATAGTTGCTTGATTCCCATCTTGGCCATCAAAGTCTTCCAAAAATAGCTCACGAACTTGGTCACGATCCGACACAATGGTCTTGGCACTCCATGAAGACGGACGATTTCCCTGAAAAACAAAGTAGCAATGTGTGAAGCATCGTCGCTCTTGTTGCAAGGTATAAAGTGTGCCATTTTAGAGAAGCGATCAATGACGACAAAGATGGAATCCTTGTTTGTTTTAGTGCGTGGGAGTCCTAAGACAAAATCCATAGCTATATCGGACCATGGGTGATGTGGAATAGGCAATGGTGTGTATAACCATGAGAGTTTAGAGTAGACTTAGCTTTGAGACATGTAGAACATCGTCGAACTAGGCGTTCCACATCACGCTTCATTCTAGGCCAATAGTAGTTGGTGGCGAGCATGGCGTAGGTCTTGTCGCGTCCAAAGTGACCCATGAGTGTTCCTCCATGAGATTCCTTCAAAAGGACCAAACGAAGCGAAGACTCGGGTATACATAGTTTGTTAGCCTTAAACAAGAAACCTTTGTGCAAATAGAAATCACCAATTCCTTTGTGCTCCGAACATTGAGCGAAAATGTCTCCAAAGAAAGCATCGGTAGCATACAACTCTTTAATCTCATCCAAACCCAAACACTAATGTCAAGACGTGTAAGTAGGTTGGCCTTGCGGGATAGAGCATCCGCGACCACATTGTCTTTACCTTTCTTGTATTTGATTACAAAAGTGAAAGACTCAATGAACTCAACCCACTTAGCATGTCTTTTGTTCAAATTTGTTTGACTTTTCAAATATTTCAAGGATTCATGGTCGGAATGAATGACAAATTCCTTAGGACGAAGGTAATGTTGCCACACATCCAAAACACGAACCAAAGCAAATAACTCTTTGTCATAAATGGGGTAATTCAAGCGAGCTCCATCTAGTTTCTCACTATGGTATGCGATGGGTCTACCATTTTGCATAAGCACTCCACCAATGCCCAATCCACTTGCATCGCATTCAATCTCAAATGTCTTAGAGAAATCCGGAAGGGCAAGGAGTGGTGCTTCGGTTAATAACCGTTTGAGCTCATTGAAAGCAAAATCATGTGCATTGCCCCAAATGAAAGGTACATTCTTCTTTGTAAGTTCATGGAGGGGGCAAGCAATTGTGGAAAAATCCTTGATGAAACGGCGGTAAAATCCGGCAAAACCAAGAAAACGTCTCAACTCCTCAAGTGATGTCGGAAAAGGCCAAGTCCGAATTGCTTGTATCTTGCTTCATCACTTCACTCCATCCGAAGAAACAACAAAACCCAAGAAAACAAGTTTGTTGGTGGCAAAAGTGCACTTAGAAAGATTTGCATAAAGCTTTTCATTGCGAAGAACCAACAAAACTTGAGCAACATGAGAAGTGTGCTCTTCCAAAGACTTGCTATAATAAGGATGTCGTCAAAGTATACCACAACAAATTTCCAATGAAAGGACGCAAAACATGATTCATGAGACGCATAAAAGTAGAAGGTGCATTGGAAAGACCAAATGGCATGACGAGCCACTCATAAAGACCAAGCTTAGTTTTAAATGCGGTCTTCCATTCATCACCTTCACACATGCGTATTTGGTGATATCCACTTTTAAGATCAATTTTGGAGAATATAGCGGAACCACAAAGCTCATCGAGCATATCATCAAGCGAGGGATAGGATGGCGATACCGAACGGTGATGGCGTTGATGGGGCGACAATCCATGCAAAGGCGAAGAGTGTTGTCGTGCTTGGGTACCAAGATGACGGGCACGGCACACGGACTCAAGCTCTCGCGGATATGTCCCATGGCAAGAAGTTCTTGTATTTGCCGCTCGATCTCCTTTGTTTCTTCGGGGTTGGTGCGGTAAGGAGCGCGGTTTGGTAGCGGTGCGCCGGGAACAAGGTCGATGCGGTGCTCGATTCCGCGTAGAGGAGGTAGTCCCGGTGGCACTCTTGAGGGAAACATCTTCAAAGTCCTTCAAAAGAGACAACAAAGAAGGAGGAAGGTTTGTGAAAGTGTTAGTCATAGAAACTTCACCCTTGCATATGAGCACATAGTGGAGGGTGGATGGGTTTTCTCTCAACTCCCTCATCTCTCTCTTTGTGGCAAATAGTGTAAGTTTTGTGGGAACTCTCTTTGAAGTGTCACACTCATTTGGCTTGTGGCTCTCACTCACTTTATGGTGGGTCTCTCGCTCACCACTCATCTCACTAGACGAACGATCTTGTTGTGCCCTTGCAATAGTCTTGGCGTTGTCGGCGATGACTTGACTTGGTGTCATGGGACGAAGGACGAAGGTCTTGTCGTTGTTCTTGAAGCTATAGTAGTTTGTTCGTCCATCATGCATAGCACCCTTGTCAAATTGCCATGGACGCCCAAGGAGTAAGTGACAAACGTTCATAGGCACAACATCACAATCAACCGTATCTTCATAGGCTCCAATCTTGAAGGACACTTGCACCATGTGTTGAATCTTGACGGCTCCGGTATCACTCAACCATTGCACATGGTAAGGATGTGGGTGCTTCTTGAACTTCAAGTTGAGCTTATCACAAAGTTCTTTGCTCGCTAGGTTGTGGCAACTTCCACCATCTATGATGACCTTGATGGACTTTCCATTGATTCCCGCTCTGTTGAAACAAGTTGCATCTTTGGTCTTCTTCTACTTGAACATTGGTGGTTAAGCTCTTGCCACAACCAAGGAAGGGTTTTGTTGTCGCCATCACAATATATCTCATTTCTTCTTCTTGAGCACTTTGCATTGTGGCGACCTTGTTCAAAGCATTGTACTCATCTTCACTCATAGATTCATACTCTCCCATGTCATTGATGATCATGACCTTCTTGTTGGTGCACTCAAAAGATTTGTGCCCTTGTCCGCCGCACTTGTACATTGCAAAGTCTTGTGCCGGACGAAGATCCTTGAGGCGCCTTGGAGAGGGAGGTACTTTCTTGAAAGGTTGAGGCGCTTGAGGTGTCGATGTAGAGACTCTTGGAGGACCTCGAGTGTTCGCTTGAGGAAGAGCTTGTGAAGGTGTAGGAGTTGACGAAGAAGGCTTGTTGGCGTAGAATGCCTTTGTCTTGAGGTATTTGAGCTCTTCAAGCACGTGGCGCTCGGCCTTGGAAGCTTGATGTACTAGCTCAACCAAAGAGGCATATGGTTGGAACTCCACGATCTTCTTGATGGGATAGTTGAGGCCATTCATGAAACGAGCCATGGATTGCTCTTCGTACTCGTTGACATTGGCTCTCATCATGGAGATTTCCATTTCCTTGTAGTACTCGTCAACCGACTTCAAACCTTGCTTCAACTCTTGCAACTTCTTGTATAAGTCTCTAGTGTAATGGCTTGGCACGAAGCGCTTGTACATGTTTCTTTCATTTCAACCCAAGTGTCAATTGGTTGTTGGTGGTTAGCGACGCGAGCATCTTGTAGTTGTTCCCACCACAAGAGAGCATACTCTTCAAACTCCATCGAGGCTAAGGCAACCTTCTTTTGTCGGAGAAGCGTTGCACACGGAAGATCTTGTCAACCTTGAGTACCCATGAGAAGTAAGCTTCCGGATCACTTGTGCCGTAGAACTTGGGTATGTCAAAGCGGACGTTGGTCAAGTCATCATAGTCGTCACGTGGCCACCACGTGGGAATGCACGTCCACGTCTCCTTCGGTTGAGTCCATCACCATTGTGTTGGCTTGACTCGTTATCACTTGACTCGGAACGTTGGTGTTGGTGACGATCATGAGGAAGCTCTTGACGAGGCGCATGTTGAGGAGGTAGCTCTTGTTGAGGAACGGGTTGCTCGACATTGTTCGCATTGTCATGGTTTTGATGACGTGGCCTTGGAGGATGACGAGGGTGACGTCCTTGTTCACCAAAGTCATTCGCACCCGGAACGCCATTGTCATTAGCCAATGGGTCATGACGATCACGTCGTGGCGGTGGTGGTGATGGTATGCGTGCGCGACGATCATCATTTTGGTGAGGTTGTTCTTGATGCGCATTGGCATTGTTCGCGTGAAGATCATGTGGTTGTTCAACGATAGGAGGAGGTCGTTCATGGGCGTCGCTCCTTGAATCATGTGACGTTCTTGTCGAGGTTCATGACGTCCATGATGTGCTTGTGTCGACCTTGAGGTGCTTCTTGTACGGCTTGAGCGTGGAGGAGCTCGTTGTCGCACAAGGTTGTTGATAGCTGTGGGGACCCCGGATTAGCTGTCCGAAATACCCTTGTGCCTACAACATCAGCGATCCCATGATCAGTCTGTCGCTGAGCACAATCAAACTGGTATCAAAAGAACACCCATAAATACCGAATGAAATTACTTACTTGACTGAAGCCATAACTCCATCAGGTACTTGCAGCGGATATCACCAAACAACGTGGAGCCCAAGCCATTTGCCAACCCTACAGGCAGCTGACTGGAAGCGCCCTAGTTCGCATTGACGTTCACGAATGCCCTTTTCTCTTCAAACTGCTCCTCTTCAGAATCTGGCTAAGACAATAGCTAGGGACGAAACCAATATGAGTACATTTGAATGTACTCGCAAACTACCCCCGGAATGAGCATGCACTACTCTTTTATTGTTTAAATAAAACTTCGTTTGCTTTGAAAACTCTATATCCTTGTTGAAAGGAGAAGGATATACTTTTGTTTATTAAAACTTTGTTTTGAAATCTCTATATCTTTCTTGAAAAAGAAAAGAAGGCTTTTAGAACTTTTCCCCATAAACCTGTCTTTGTAATAAGTCTCTTTTAAAACATTTTCCCGGAAAATCACCATTTTGTTTATTTCCCCAAAACTCCTCCTTTTTCGACCATAACCCTTCATGGTCATTCAATCCCAACAACTTCATACCGGCCCTTTGGTATAGTTGCATAAAACATTTTTCCACTTTTAAATCACAAAACTCTGCACTTCTCGACCATAGCCCGTCATGGTCAATCATTCTCCAGCAACCTCATACCAGCCCGTCGGTAGAGTTGCAGATACCACACATCTCCATTTTATTTTCAAATCTCAAAACTTTGCAAAACTTGCACATGGTCAGAGGACAGCCTCCCAACTGTCCATATCCGAGGACTCGACTATTCGAATAGTTTTACCCTCTGCAGAGGTAGCACGCTTTTCCCACACCCATCCGGTAACTCATCGTGTCAGCCACGTCCCGCCATACAAGGTGTATGCGAAGTTGAGTCACCGACCATAGCCTGTCCTTTGCTCATGCTAGTATAGGACCCTTCCGCTACGAAGCATTCCATCAACACTTAACCCAGCCCGTCGGAATCTAAGTGTGAGGACTCGTAGTTCTGCCCGGCGATTTATGGTGGAACCTTCAATCCTCTTTCTCCAATACACTCATACCAACCCTGTTGGCAGACTTCACTTAAGAGGACCCAGGTCAGGGGGTAGGTCACCAAACCATCCCCTCATGGAACGAGGTCATCCTCGTTGTTGAGGCATCCCATACTAATATGAGCAAACTATATGACTACGCCATTTTCCCATATGTGGGTAAATGTGGTCGCACAGGTTATCGGCTGGTCGTCATAGTACAAAGACACAATGTGCATTTTTCATAAACTTCTCCATTCACCATTTCTCCATTTCCACACCGACATCTCGGTATTCCACAACCACACGAGTATTTTCAAAGGAGTTTGGAGTAAACAATACTTTTCCCATCCTATAGTTTGAAAAAGAATTTCCATCTAATATCTCCGTAGAGGTTGTCAAAATAGTATACTTGTATTTTGAAAACAGAAGGGTTTTCAAATTCTAACTTTAGTGGCAAACACCACATAAATAACATATGCTCTTTATAAGTAAAACATGTAAACCAAAATAGATGTATATAGATGCAAGCTCAGAGAGTAGCTTGCCTGATTCCAGCATAATGTCCCTGGACTTCTTCTCACTGCTCAAAGAAATAAATCCCATCCTTCTTCGACAAATCCTCTCCAAATACCACTCCGGTAGCGTTTATATCTAGCGTCGCAAACATGAAAATAAAACAACACACAATAAGCAAACCATACCACAAGTGGTATACAGACAAGTAACAAACCGTAGGTGTCAAACTAATCGTTCGAGCAACAACTAGGATCTTATACTTAAGAGGATATTATACTAATCGGTAGTCCAATATTATACCCGTGCTAGGAACATGTAACCCTAAGCATACAGAAGACAAGCCAATTGGATTTACCCCACGAATCATTTCGGATTAATTTATAAAAAACCTTTTTCAATATGCCCTTTTGTTGATTTATTTTAAACAACATTACAAAATAATTTTCCATGTTTGGAAACAAGGTGGAACATGAAGGTCATCATTTGCTGAACATTTTAAGAGGTCAAACTTAATTTTTGGATCCTTATTTTTAAAGATATGAATTTTCCAAATCTGTTTTATATTCTGCCATTTTCTTTATTTTAATAATCAAATAAACTAATTTATTTGGATGGGTGAATTATACCAAAAGACAGGCCTTATTTTTCTGAACATTTTGGTATCTTGTTTGTAATTTTTGGATCGATATTTAAAAAGTTATGGATTTTACAAATTTATCCTAATTTCTGTCGGTCTTAAGTATTTACAGAAAAAGGCTCGAAACGTTTTATCCTCGGCGCGGGGCTACCCAGAGTCACTGACCAGCGGGACCCGTGGCCACGCTGGCGCGGACTGCGCGTGTGCGGGTGCTGTCCCACTGACGTGTGGGACCCCATTGTCAGCGAGGGAAATAAATGGAAAAAGGGGTGCGCCGCGAGGGAATCGAACTCGCGACCTCGCGCGCGTGTGCGTGTGTGCTAGCCACTGGGCTGGCTCAGTGCTGTTGATAGTATACGTGCGTGTATCAATATGAGGTGTGACGGTGCACGTCGACGTCGCGCACGGCCGCGGCGACCACCGGCGGCGACGCGCACGGGTTCGACGTTCTAGCACGCGCGGGACCTAGCTACTACACTGGATCTACTCGCAAGTGAGAGGGCTATCTAGTGGAGGCGCGCTGGACCATAACGTCACCGGAGACGGCGGCGCTGGTGAGCTCCGGCGGCGGCACGGTACGGTCTAAGACGGCTACGACGAACTGGGGACGTGGAGCATGTCCAGCAGGTGCGCCTGCTCACCCTCGATGCGTGGGTGCGATCCGTTGGTGCTGAGGTGGACGGGAACGGCGGCGAGCTTGCTCGAAGCGCGGCGGCCGGAGAGGAAGAAGATGGACTGTTGCCGTCGATTCGCTGCTCCCCGCGTCGATTCCTTGCACGGAGGGGAAGAGAACGACGCGGCGAAGCCTCTGCTGGTCTTCGATCTGCTCCAGGTGGTCTATAACGGCGGCGGTGCGGCGGCGCTCTCGAGCTCGGCTTCGGCCATGGTGGGGAGCAGAGAGGGAGAGAGGGAGCAGGAGAGCAGAGGAGCGGGGGGGGGGGGGTGGTGCTCTTCTTATCCTCTTCACAGAGGAGAGGAGAGACGCGCGGGAGGGGGGGTCCGGGCGGGCGACGCACGGGAGGACGACAACGGCGACGCGCACGGGCTGCTACAGAGAAGAAACGTTGCTTTTCCAGATAACCCCCTGGGCTATTTTTCCTATTTGCAACTAAGCCCTTGTCTGTTTCTTTTGCTTCCTTTTTAATATCCAGCAGCTTTTGGGGATTTATTTGAGGTACTAAAACTTTTTAGAAAAATTTGAAAATATTTGGGTAGGCTCCCCTTGCCAAGTAGAGCCTCCACAAAAATTGGTTTCTCAAAATAAAATGTTTTGAACATAATTTGTTCATAGAGTTTAAATATGTTGTTTTTGGTAAATAATATTTGATACTCTTTTAATATTTTCAAGCAAGTGATAGAATATTGTTTTGAACTTTTGGAACTTTCTTGACAATTATGGCAACTTCAAATACTTTATATTTCCATAGAGAAAATATTTGTTTGAAGAAAATAGAGAGTTAAGTAGGGGAAAATAATTTATTAAGATCATTTATTTATCATGATCTTAATTTCCTTTTGTTAAATACTTTGAGAGTTTTGTTTAAAATTGAAAAGTATGTTTACTTGAGGAGGGAGTGAGATGGGGTTGAAATGATTATTATTTCATCTCATTCCTAGAATAAGGAAATACAATTGTTTTCATAAAATAGAGGAATAGAGATAGAGGGAAATTAAATAAGATCATTTCCCTTGATTTAGGATTTCAATTAGGTGTGAATACTTCTAGAGGGTTTGTTTTTATTCAAGTCACATACCAAATTTGTTGTCAAGTGTGTCTTATTCTAGTATTAAGCACAACTGAGGAATTACCCTCACAAGCAACAAACACAACAAGATCAACAGTGGCATACACAAAAGATCAACAACACAATCAAGACCACACAATTCAAACCACAAGAATAAATCACACCACCATTTCCATAGTCAACAATACTATCTTATAAAAATGATCACACTTAATTATGACAAGATGATGTTTAGAACTATCTCAACTCCACCTTGGTATTTTTGAAAAGGGTTTTGAGCAAGACAAATTATGTGGGGTAATATATTTCCCACTTGTGTTCTTTTTTAAAAGGAAGTGATAATCAAAGTTTATAAAATGGGAGTTGCATACAAATGCAAAATATCAAGGCTAAAAGATAGGTAGGAGATAGCATATAGATCTCCTCATTTGTGGAAACACATAGTTTTGGAAATACTTTTACTTTCTCAAATAATGGGTATTAGTTTTGGTTGTTGCTAAACCAAGTATCATTGAAATAGAGTTGGCTAAAATAAGAATGGAAAAGATACATGGAATATTTTTCTTGTCATGACATGATCACCAAAGTTAAATATATTTTTATATTGGTTGGGTCTTATATTTACTAGTCAAACAACTTAAACAACAAGTCACACTAGGTTCAACATAGCAATGGGATGGAAAACACAATCATCAGTAAAATACTTCAAAAAGTTTTTGTTGGTTCTGAATTTTGGTCTTGTAAAACTAAGTTTTTCTTGGTTCCTAAATTTGGGATGTGACAGCTCTTCCCCCCTTAAAAATAAATCTCGTCCTCGAGATTTGCCCGGTGGTAACAGGGGAGCACGAGGGCACGGGTTTTGGGTTGACTACTCTTCCGAGGTCGTTGCTTCTTCAGTAAGGTTGCCATGTGAGATCTTGACAAATTGATGTTGCGAGGCTTTCTTTGTCGATAAACTTCTGTGCTGAGTTCAGATCCTTGGCGATGTGGTTGACTTGATGATCGAGGCGGATGGTTAGTCGTGGTTGGCTGCTTCCAGATACTACAAGACTGAGGTGCAAGGAACTAATTATTAACACCTTCTGGTATACGTATTGCAGGTCTTCCCCCCTTAAAAAGGGGTCTTGAAGGGTCATCCTGAAGGTTGCGGCTGGAGTTGACTTGGAGGCATTGTTCTTCTTGGGTAGCTTGACATTCTTCGTCTTGGGTGTCGCGCCTTGGTGCTTGGGGTTGGTGCAGATATCACTTCTAGATATTTTCTCCTTACGAGGGTCACAGGTGGGGACGCGTTGTTCTCAGGATGCGTCAAGTCTGAGCACTCGACTCTCTCCGGTTTCTAGTTAGTAGAGGGATGTTATAAACTTCTAAGGGCGTCTGAACTTGCTTGGTGGTTGATGTTGCCAACATCAGGTGCTTCCGTTGTTTGATTCTTCTTAGTGACTTCCGGTAGATTTTCTTCACGCTTTTCTTCCTTCGGCTTGGCGAGAAAAAGGCTGGTCCTGAATGGTTTCTTTGGTTCTGGGTCTTCACGAAGTTTCGCAGGGGTCTTCACAAGTAAGTTAGAGTGCACCAGAATAGTTAGGGTTTCCGGGAAAACTTTCTGGTTGAGGGGCTTAAGTTAGTTGTCAAGGGAGTAGGGGTGCTATACTCTGAACATCCAACTTTTTATACCTAAAATCCAAAACAACCAACTTTACACAGGCCTCTAATTCTCGAATCTTCAAAATACCATTCCAACATCTCTGGTAAGGCCACTACAACTAGTTAATTGAATCACGGCCTTTGCCCGAGCTAAAGTTATTAATCCACCATCATCTTCTTCGGGCATAAATCTTTATCATAGTATAGTTCAATCTATCGGATACCCATCAAACCTTTAAGGCATAATCTTCCCATTACCTTCTATCACAAAATCGTAGTGGTCCACCAATTATTTCTTGATTAATTTATTCCCCAGATAGGCATATCTCATAATCAAAGATAAATGATCTTTCTAAGAATAATCCAAACAGAGCGTGACAAGCTCTGAAAACTACTTTCACCTAGAATGTCTGGCTACTAGACCAAGTCATATTGATTTCTAGAATCCGATAAACATTCACTTATCCTCCACCAATTATTTCTTGCATCCAACAATCTACTCATTTGCTAACTCATCTTTGACCACTTCCTATAATTCCATAAGAATTTAGTACAAGGTCACTTGCGCTAGGAATCACCCTAAACGTTCCAACACTGGAGTATTCTTCTTAATTTACTTGCTTCCAACCAATCCAACATCATTTTATCAGCAAGTGCTTCCTAAAAATCCATCAACTTTCACCTTTATTTCTAAACCTTAAATCAAGGGTCACGTCTTCTAGTTCCAGATAACCACCAATGGTTGGGGACCACAACTGGTTAGCCCCAGAGTATTAATCAAATATATCATCTGTCCAAACCCAATTAATTTATCGATCCACTCCAAGTTTTCACTCCTATTCTAAACCTCAAATGTTTGACATTACCAACATTATCCAACAAATTTTGATTTCATCATGATCCTTTTGAGTAATAAACTCATAGTTCAACACTCTTATATCCTCCTAAAGTCTCCTTTCTACCAACTAGTTTTGAGTCGTCCTATGGCACCTCTTTCCTTTGTCTAGAAAAAGCAGTTAGTAATTTTGCAAAAATTGGTTAGATGAGAGATTTAAAGTTAGATAAATTATGTTAGTTTTTCATATTCTTTTGTTAGTCCGACGGGACACGACTAGTGTCATCTAACGTCGGGTCTTGAATCTTCATCTTTCTCGATGGCTTGATGTGGCTGCACAAAACAACGTATGAAGGCCGCTATCCGTCTTGCAGAAGGTCGCAAAGTCTTGGAGTAGAGAGTATTCCATACCTTGCTTCTCTTACTAGGAGAAAATTTTCTGAAGGGTTTTTCTAAGTCGATCTTTTGAGAGGGTACAAAAAGTACATCTATGGCCAACACGGCAAAAAGGTTTTTGCAAACAGTCTAAAATAAAGCAACAGATAAAAGTGTGGTTACTTTGGGTTCCCGACAAGACGGGTTTTGTGAAACACACAAGGAAAACAACACACATGAATGCCACACATAAGCAAGATCAATCAAGGCACTTTTAGCACCAACAGGCGTTTAATACCGTGGAAGATGGGTTTTGCTCAAGTAAAACGAGCTTATCCTATTGATCCTATGGGTCTTTGTATCTCGAGGATTTTCTTCACCTTGTCCAAGTGGGAAACTTTGGCGGTGAAATTACTGCGATTTCGGAAGGTTGCACGGATCATCGGTCGTCGCATATAAATCGCCTTGTTGTTGAAGTCTTCGGGTTGCTAAGTACCCAGGTCTGGTTTGGGGTGTCGTCAAGTATGTAAGTTTGAATGGAGGTAAGACAACAGATGGAAACTTTTGATAAACCTTTAGACAAGAGATAAGGTTTAGAATAATTCGAGAAGGTGAAAAGAGTGGAAGCTACACTTAGGCTTCCTTAGATACAAGTAATTTTAGGTAGTAATATTTTTCTTTCCAAAATAATTCTCTCGTATGGGCCTTGGTGAAACAGGGCTGTTGAAGTCTTCATTTTATCGCCTTAGTCTTCAGCTAGAATACTTGGGATTGTCGAGGTAGTAACTGAGTGGAATTGTCGATATTGAGTTGAGGTCTTCGAGGTTTCCTGCTTTATTGATACTGACGATCTTGGTATTTGCAGATCAATCACCTTGATGATGAATGTTGAATATTTGAGTTGGAAGCTTTTTCTTGTAGGTGCTAGCTAATCAGGTCTCACTTGGGTTCATCGTCAAGTATTTTGAACGGGTAAGAGAGAGTAGAGAAATCCTTGGAAAATCTTAAAATAGAGGGATGAGACTCAGAAATATTTGAGAAGATACGAAGAGTGGAAGTTATTTTTGGACTTCCTTGGAAAAATATATTTTTGGTATTAATAGATTTTTAATCAAATATTTCTTTACTAACTAACGTCCATGCTAACTAAGGTCTGTTACAGTCAGGATGGCTCTGATACCAAGTCTGTGGGGACCCCGGATTAGCTGTCCGAAATACCCTTGTGCCTACAACATCAGCGATCCCATGATCAGTCTGTCGCTGAGCACAATCAAACTGGTATCAAAAGAATACCCATAAATACCGAATGAAATTACTTACTTGACTGAAGCCATAACTCCATCAGGTACTTGCAGCGGATATCACCAAACAACGTGGAGCCCAAGCCATTTGCCAACCCTACAGGCAGCTGACTGGGAAGCGCCCTAGTTCGCATTGACGTTCACGAATGCCCTTTTCTCTTCAAACTGCTCCTCTTCAGAATCTAGCTAAGACAATAGCCAGGGACGAAACCAATATGAGTACATTTGAATGTACTCGCAAACTACCCCCGGAATGAGCATGCACTACTCTTTTATTGTTTAAATAAAACTTCGTTTGCTTTGAAAACTCTATATCCTTGTTGAAAGGAGAAGGATATACTTTTGTTTATTAAAACTTTGTTTTGAAATCTCTATATCTTTCTTGAAAAAGAAAAGAAGGCTTTTAGAACTTTTCCCCATAAACCTGTCTTTGTAATAAGTCTCTTTTAAAACATTTTCCCGGAAAATCACCATTTTGTTTATTTCCCCAAAACTCCTCCTTTTTCGACCATAACCCTTCATGGTCATTCAATCCCAACAACTTCATACCGGCCCTTTGGTATAGTTGCATAAAACATTTTTCCACTTTTAAATCACAAAACTCTGCACTTCTCGACCATAGCCCGTCATGGTCAATCATTCTCCAGCAACCTCATACCAGCCCGTCGGTAGAGTTGCAGATACCACACATCTCCATTTTATTTTCAAATCTCAAAACTTTGCAAAACTTGCACATGGTCAGAGGACAGCCTCCCAACTGTCCATATCCGAGGACTCGGCTATTCGAATAGTTTTACCCTTTGCAGAGGTAGCACGCTTTTCCCACACCCATCCGGTAACTCATCGTGTCAGCCACGTCCCGCCATACAAGGTGTATGCGAAGTTGAGTCACCGACCATAGCCTGTCCTTTGCTCATGCTAGTATAGGACCCTTCCGCTACGAAGCATTCCATCAACACTTAACCCAGCCCGTCGGAATCTAAGTGTGAGGACTCGTAGTTCTGCCCGGCGATTTATGGTGGAACCTTCAATCCTCTTTCTCCAATACACTCATACCAACCCTGTTGGCAGACTTCACTTAAGATGACCCAGGTCAGGGGGTAGGTCACCAAACCATCCCCTCATGGAACGAGGTCATCCTCGTTGTTGAGGCATCCCATACTAATATGAGCAAACTATATGACTACGCCCTTTTCCCATATGTGGGTAAATGTGGTCGCACAGGTTATCGGCTAGTCGTCATAGTACAAAGACACAATGTGCATTTTTCATAAACATCTCCATTCACCATTTCTCCATTTCCACACCGACATCTCGGTATTCCACAACCACACGAGTATTTTCAAAAGAGTTTGGAGTAAACAATACTTTTCCCATCCTATAGTTTGAAAAAGAATTTCCATCTAATATCTCCGTAGAGGTTGTCAAAATAGTATACTTGTATTTTGAAAACAAAAGGGTTTTCAAATTCATAACTTTAGTGGCAAACACCACATAAATAACATATGCTCTTTATAAGTAAAACATGCAAACCAAAATAGATGTATATAGATGCAAGCTCAGAGAGTAGCTTGCCTGATTCCAGCATAATGTCCCTGGACTTCTTCTCACTGCTCAAAGAAATAAATCCCATCCTTCTTCGATAAATCCTCTCCAAATACCACTCCGGTAGCGTTTATATCTAGCGTCGCAAACATGAAAATAAAACAACACACAATAAGCAAACCATACCACAAGTGGTATAC
Organism: Poa pratensis; assembly: GCA_947311845.1. NCBI lineage: Eukaryota > Viridiplantae > Streptophyta > Magnoliopsida > Poales > Poaceae > Poa > Poa pratensis. The sequence continues at coordinate 38,883,629 of CAMZMU010000093.1, read as the reverse complement.
AGACAAGTAACAAACCGTAGGCGTCAAACTAATCGTTCGAGCAACAACTAGGATCTTATACTTACGAGGATATTATACTAATCGGTAGTCCAATATTATACCCGTGCTAGGAACATGTAACCCTAAGCATACAGAAGACAAGCCAATTGGATTTACCCCACGAATCATTTCGGATTAATTTATAAAAAACCTTTTCAATATGCCCTTTTGTTGATTTATTTTAAACAACATTACAAAATAATTTTCCATGTTTGGAAACAAGGTGGAACATGAAGGTCATCATTTGCTGAACATTTTAAGAGGTCAAACTTAATTTTTGGATCCTTATTTTTAAAGATATGAATTTTCCAAATCTGTTTTATATTCTGCCATTTTCTTTATTTTAATAAAACATCAAATAAACTAATTTATTTGGATGGGTGAATTATACCAAAAGACATGCCTTATTTTTCTAAACATTTTGGTATCTTGTTTGTAATTTTTGGATCGATATTTAAAAAGTTATGGATTTTACAAATTTATCCTAATTTCTGTCGGTCTTAAGTATTTACAGAAAAAGGCTCGAAACGTTTTATCCTCGGCGCGGGGCTACCCAGAGTCACTGACCAGCGGGACCCGTGGCCACGCTGGCGCGGACTGCGCGTGTGCGGGTGCTGTCCCACTGACGTGAGGGGCCCCATTGTCAGCGAGGGAAATAAATGGAAAAAGGGGTGCGCCGCGAGGGAATCGAACTCGCGACCTCGCGCGCGTGTGCGTGTGTGCTAGCCACTGGGCTGGCTCAGTGCTGTTGATAGTATACGTGCGTGTATCAATATGAGGTGTGACGGTGCACGTCGACGTCGCGCACGGCCGCGGCGACCACCGGCGGCGACGCGCACGGGTTCGACGTTCTAGCACGCGCGGGACCTAGCTACTACACTGGATCTACTCGCAAGTGAGAGGGCTATCTAGTGGAGGCGCGCTGGACCATAACGTCACCGGAGACGGCGGCGCTGGTGAGCTCCGGCGGCGGCACGGTACAGTCTAAGACGGCTACGACGATCTACGACGAACTGGGGACGTGGAGCATGTCCAGGAGGTGCGCCTGCTCACCCTCGATGCGTGGGTGCGATCCGTTGGTGCTGAGGTGGACGGGAACGGCGGCGAGCTTGCTCGAAGCGCGGCGGCCGGAGAGGAAGAAGATGGACTGTTGCCGTCGATTCGCTGCTCCCCGCGTCGATTCCTTGCACGGAGGGGAAGAGGACGACGCGGCGAAGCCTCTGCTGGTCTTCGATCTGCTCCAGGTGGTCTATAACGGCGGCGGTGCGGCGGCGCTCTCGAGCTCGGCTTCGGCCATGGTGGGGAGCAGAGAGGGAGAGAGGGAGCAGGAGAGCAGAGGAGCGGGGGGGGGGGGGGGGGGGGTGGTGCTCTTCTTATCCTCTTCGCAGAGGAGAGGAGAGACGCGCGGGAGGGGGGGTCCGGGCGGGCGACGCACGGGAGGACGACAACGGCGACGCGCACGGGCTGCTACAGAGAAGAAACGTTGCTTTTCCAGATAACCCCCTGGGCTATTTTTCCTATTTGCAACTAAGCCCTTGTCTGTTTCTTTTGCTTCCTTTTTAATATCCAGCAGCTTTTGGGGATTTATTTGAGGTACTAAAACTTTTTAGAAAAATTTGAAAATATTTGGGTAGGCTCCCCTTGCCAAGTAGAGCCTCCACAAAAATTGGTTTCTCAAAATAAAATGTTTTGAACATAATTTGTTCATAGAGTTTAAATATGTTGTTTTTGGTAAATAATATTTGATACTCTTTTAATATTTTCAAGCAAGTGATAGAATATTGTTTTGAACTTTTGGAACTTTCTTGACAATTATGGCAACTTCAAATACTTTATATTTCCATAGAGAAAATATTTGTTTGAAGAAAATAGAGAGTTAAGTAGGGGAAAATAATTTATTAAGATCATTTATTTATCATGATCTTAATTTCCTTTTGTTAAATACTTTGAGAGTTTTGTTTAAAATTGAAAAGTATGTTTACTTGAGGAGGGAGTGAGATGGGGTTGAAATGATTATTATTTCATCTCATTCCTAGAATAAGGAAATACAATTGTTTTCATAAAATAGAGGAATAGAGATAGAGGGAAATTAAATAAGATCATTTCCCTTGATTTAGGATTTCAATTAGGTGTGAATACTTCTAGAGGGTTTGTTTTTATTCAAGTCACATACCAAATTTGTTGTCAAGTGTGTCTTATTCTAGTATTAAGCACAACTGAGGAATTACCCTCACAAGCAACAAACACAACAAGATCAACAGTGGCATACACAAAAGATCAACAACACAATCAAGACCACACAATTCAAACCACAAGAATAAATCACACCACCATTTCCATAGTCAACAATACTATCTTATAAAAATGATCACACTTAATTATGACAAGATGATGTTTAGAACTATCTCAACTCCACCTTGGTATTTTTGAAAAGGGTTTTGAGCAAGACAAATTATGTGGGGTAATATATTTCCCACTTGTGTTCTTTTTTTAAAAGGAAGTGATAATCAAAGTTTATAAAATGGGAGTTGCATACAAATGCAAAATATCAAGGCTAAAAGATAGGTAGGAGATAGCATATAGATCTCCTCATTTGTGGAAACACATAGTTTTGGAAATACTTTTACTTTCTCAAATAATGGGTATTAGTTTTGGTTGTTGCTAAACCAAGTATCATTGAAATGGAGTTGGCTAAAATAAGAATGGAAAAGATACATGGAATATTTTTCTTGTCATGACATGATCACCAAAGTTAAATATATTTTTATATTGGTTGGGTCTTATATTTACTAGTCAAACAACTTAAACAACAAGTCACACTAGGTTCAACATAGCAATGGGATGGAAAACACAATCATCAGTAAAATACTTCAAAAAGTTTTTGTTGGTTCTAAATTTTGGTCTTGTAAAACTAAGTTTTTCTTGGTTCCTAAATTTGGGATGTGACAATAGCTTCGGTCATCCGCTCCATGTTCGCATTGATTGCGTTGAAGTTGGCATCATGAGTTTGGAGACGGCGCTCGTAGCGGCCTAAGCCATCACGAACAAGGTGTCGAAGACCGACGAACTCGGATTGGGTGACATAGCCATGATCACCGCGAACTCCACCATGGATTTCCTCATCCGAGCTTGAGCTTCCGTTTGTACTTCCCCTAAATATCTTGTCAAGAACAAGTGAGATATGTGGTAAGGAAAAACCAAGACAAACTATATCCCAAGTATAATGTGGCTTGAGAGGAGAGTATCCGGTTCTAACACCCAACACACACACTTATGAGGATAGGAAGGTATGAAGTGGCAAACGAAACAAACAAACCGGCGACAAGTATATTGTCAAAGGTAGAGAAAATCCACAATGATCAAATTACCAAAGAAACTCCAACCACAAATGATGAAGAAACACACACAAAAGCGAATGATGGGGTTGGGCGACCAAAGGGCGAGCACTCGAAGATAGACAACCTAACGAAGACTACGTGCTCAATTGTCACCCAACACAAGAAGGACGCTAGCTCAATTGCTTTTTTGTGGGCAACGGATTTGCACAAGAGTTAACACTCACACTCACTTTGGCGGTCTTAGCTTTGTCGCAACCTACAAGAGATGAGACTTGGCACCACTTGATACTTTTCTTTTCTCTTTTTTTTTTTTTGATTTTTGCTTTTTGATGAGGACTCCTTCTCTTTTGCTAGTGCCAAGCTCTCTAACGATACACACTCGCCAATACTTTGAAGACAAACACTCAACACGTGCAATGCCTCGCAATATCATCGAGCTAGTCCGATAGGTGAAGGTACACGAAAGGAAGAAGGGCTCACAACGGATATGATGGTGGGGGAAATGTCGAGTCCTTGGTGGCGTCGTCGCTTGGCGTTGATGAAGTCGCTGCGGAAGCTTGTCGATGTCGTAGACGTGTAGTACACACCAGCGAAGGACTCACACAAACAAGAGGAAATGCCAAAACGAACCGAGGAAAAGAAAATTTTCTGAAAATTTGGGCCCTGGCGGTAGTACCGCTTAAGCCGGCGGTAGTACCGCTGCTGGCTTTTCTGCTCGAATTTTGTGCGATTTTGGGCTCCAAAACTTCCTCGAATCCGTGGAAAAATGGCAAAATTAAGGCTAGGGAACGCAAACAAAGGTGGAGGGGGTCCTCAGGTAGCAGATCCGTGGACCAAAACTACCAAAAACTCATCAAATCGACAGATCGGCTCGAATCAAGGCAAGGCTATTTTTGGTGGAAATTTTCGAATTTCTCAAAAACGAAGAAAAATTTGGTGGATTTTGGTGGAAACACAAAACAAATCCGTGTCAACCTAGAGCTCTGATACCATATGATGCGGGTAGGTCCCGATTTTCACGGATTTGTGCGGAGGGAAGGATGAACACGAAGAACACGTGAAGAACGATGAACACAAAGAGGGGAAATCAAACACACAAAGGTAAATAGCAAGTAGCAACCCGGCAAGAATCGACTGGTAACAAATCCCCGAGGGCAGCCCCCAATCCTCCTCTCCCAAGCACACCTTACTCTTAGGATTGTTTGTCCAATTGGTCAATCCAACCAACCCAATCTAGCCACTCAAAGAGGGAAGATTAGCAAGTAATCGCAACTACAAGTGGAGCCTTGGTATCCACGCAGGGATCTTCTCCTCAAGAGGAGGCCTTGGTTCATCTCCACATGTGGAGGTCTTGATTCATCTCCATAGGAGGAAAGAGACACTTTGAGAAGAAGGAGTCTAGCTCTACTTTAGTTCTCAAATCATAGTCTAACCCTAGATCTAGTCCAAGGGGTGCCTTAAATAGTCTAGATCCAAAACGAGACGAATGGATAAGGTTGCACAGCAGATTTGGTGGAGAAGTTCCCGCACTGGCGGTAGTACCGCTGGCTTAGCCGTTGCTACCGCTGGCGCGGGTCAGGCGCCTCTGCTTCCCACCTCGCCGGTACCAGTTGGTACCGCTGCAGATGCCGCGGCCGGTACCGGAAGAAGCCCCCGAAGGTCGGTTTCGGCGGTAGCGCGGGGCGGTGGCGAGGAGTACCGCTGGCGTGGGAGTTTCGCCAGCCCACGTCGCCGGTACCGGTCGGTACCGCTGCCGGTGCCGCTGGCGGTACCGCCGGCGTGGGGCGTGGATGTGCTGACTGGGCCAGGGGCGGTAGTACCGCTTGACCCAGCGGTAGTACCGCCACCTGGGGTTTCTTCTCCCTTCTTTTCTTCTTCTTCTTCATCGTATTGGTTCGACTCTTGTCCATCTTCTTGCGTCGCCTCTTGGCCATCTTCATAGGGGTCTTCAGGCCCACCATAGCTGAGCACACACAAGGTATCGGAATGAAGTAGCAAACCATTCAAAGGAGTGTCGATATCACACATAGATAGGAGTGAATTCACCTTGTCATGTATAGCTTTGACTCTAGCTCTTGTCATTGGGCCACTTGGTGTAGACATCGTAGGCGGGGCTACATCAGTTACAATGGAGGCGATCCGATCTGGGAACTCGCCGTAAGAGCTAGGGTTTTAGGGCTTGATAGCTTGACCCCGTCTAAGTCCTGCGAGTCCTCTTTATATACACAGAGGCTCGCTAGGTTACAAAGGAAACTTCCTCCACAAGGAATACATCAACTGGAACCTACTCGGAGACTAACTCCTCCTCATGTCTTCCAGGATATGTCTTCTAGATCCTTCTCCTTGTGGCGGTATGATGTTGGGCTTGCTTTCACGCAGGCCTTTATTTTGCGAGTAAGATGAGTCGCACTTATCAACATGGGCCACGGGTTAATCCACAAAGTATTCCCCGACACCATATGATTCGGGTAGGGTCCCGATTTTCACGGATTGAGGACGGATTTGGACGAACACACGCAAGAACACGAAGAACACGAAGAACGCGAAGAACACAAGTGGGAATTCGTGGAAAAAGTGGGGATAACTAGAAGAGCCTGCAAGGGTTCCCACTCAACAACAACTCTCTCAAATAGAGAAGCCTTTGAATCAAGAAACCAAACCAACTCAACTCTTGATAGAACTGATTTCCTCTTACTGGCCGGTCAACCGATCCAATAGAATCCACAAAGGTGGGCGATTGGCTAATAGTCTCAACTAAGAGAAGAGGGTCTTGATACAACTCAATAGATGGATAATCTAAGGAGAGGCCTTGAATCCACAAGAGGGATCTTCTCCACAAGGGGAGGAATCATCTCCACAAGGGGAGGAAGTGAGCACAAGCTCTAACTCTATCTCATAGTTTGTCTCCTAAAGAGGTGGAGGGGTACGTCTATATATAGTCTAGGCCCAAAAGGGTAGGTGGGAAAGGGATACAAGGGCTTCAGCCCATTGACTGCACGCTGGCAGCGGTAGTACCGGCGGATGGTAGCGGTAGTACCGCTGCATCTGGCGGTAGTACCGGCAGCTATCTCGAATATTAATTAAGCTCTTCTCCAGCGGTAGTACGTGGTCGATACCGTCCAGGTACCGTTGGCGATGCAGTAGCATTTGGGCGTCTGCCGGTAGCGGTGGCGGTAGTTGGAGCGGTAGTACCGCTCCTGGGGTTCCAGCGGTAGTACCGCTCGGCACGGGCGGTAGTACCGCTCCTGGAGCTGCTCGCTCCTTCTTCCTTCTCCTCTTCCAAGCCACCGTCTTGTCGGGCCTCATTCCTCTTGCACCTTGGTCATCCTCTTGTGTACTCGTCGTCGTCGTGGCGAACCTAGTATCATCAATGGACGGAGGATGAGGTAGTATACCATCCAAAAGGGTGGAAATTGAGTTCTCTAAGAGGAATGAGTTCACCTTTGATATCCATTGTGACTTGTGATGTGTTGGAATGCTTGACATGGTGATGGTCCTAGGTTGCACTACATCAGAGGAGAGTCATGGATGATGTCACCCGGCTTGACCACCGAAGTTTTGTACACGACGAATAAATGTGTGTGGTCGTTCGTCTTGTTTGGAGTCGTCCTTATCTCTAAATGTTAGAAGTTAGCTCTTCGAGCCAACAACCTGGAGTTTGCTTTAGGGAAACTTCGAGTCGGGGGATACGCTATAGTATGAGCCTGTTGGTGGAGGCATACATCATCCCAGTATGCCACTTCATTGACGGAGACACGAGGGGCCTTGGCGCAGGTCGTGCTATGGTATCCGACCGGTGTGGCTGCGGGGTGGTCGGCCATAGAGACAAGCCACGATGGATTGGGGTCTCACCGCCCTTATCGGGCCGGCGGAAGTCTTCGTTCCCCTCACCGTTAATGTTGGAATCTACTCTTCACCCTATGGTGCAGATCTTCAGGGTGGGAGGTTATAGGGTTGAGGTGAAACCCCCATTTTGGTGATGTCGACAACAACGGTGACGCCGTCAGCTCCCCTTGGAGGCGTTGTCCTCTCTGGAAACAAGGGGAACTCTTGTTATGGCTTTTCAGGCTGGGTAGTTTCGGCATCGTGATGTCTTTCCCTCCTTGGCTTTCCCTCCTTGGAAGCATCAAGATTGCCCGTGGGTTTCGGAAACTGCTTAGAGTTATGACCGGTGCCCAGTGTGGGCTTCCGTGGCGCAATGTGTGTCATCATCGCGCTAGCTAGAAGATGTATTCCTTAAGTACGATTGGGCCCTACCGTCTACTTTTCGAGTTCCCCCTATTGCGCATGGAAAGAGGGTACGTTGGTCTAGACTGTCTTGGAGACTTGGAGTTTTTTTTGCGGGAAAGAAAAGAAGATATTACAACAAGGTCCTTACAGATAGATCCAGAGCAAAGAGTAAAAATACAAACAAGTCCAGCTGGATCCCGAAGTCAACGGCAAAGAACAGGTCGTGCCGCCGGCGCGCCGCCGCTGCTCCTCCACTGCAACCTTGGACTGGAAGGAGACTCCGCGAACGGGAAGTCGATGAACCTCAGCTCCGGAGAGCCTTCACCCTGCACCGCCATCGCCAACGCCTTGCGTAGCATTACCAGATTTTCAATAGCTTCCAACGCCCGGATCCGCCACTCCTCGGACTCCGGTGAGGGAAGGGCACGCACGGCAGCTCCTACGAGCTGCGAGCGTGGGCAAGACGGCAGATCTGCGGCGGAGCTTCGAAAAGCACCACCACCAAAGAGGACGACCGCCGCCACCAAACACCATACCGACCGCGCCGCCATCTCCTCAACGCCGCCGGCAGGGAACCTACTCGAGCCTACACTATGTACATGACGAGATCCGGGGTTCCCCCACCCTCCCGCCGCCGAAGCAGCCGCCGGAGAGAGGGGGAACCAGCGAATCGCTGCCGGCGAGGTGGTTCGAGCAGGTGGTTTCAGAAATCGCCTCTCCGGCACTGTAGCGGGGGAGAGAGACAGGTCCAAGCTCCGTTGTTATCTTGGAGACTTGGAGTTAGGGTCCCTCTATATGTAGGTGTCCGACCTTTGTTGCGACGCCCGACTTAGATGTTGTTTCCTCTTCCTCGCAGTAGTCGTTAGATGTTGGACAAAGTCAATTTTCCCCTTTTGTCGTCGTCTAGTGGCTATGGGTGTTCATCCAAGAATTTAGCGTCGCTTGGCCTTGATTTTGTGCAATATGATATACTGTTCATCACTTCTAAGGCCCTGTTTGTTTGGGCTTCTGCTTCTGCTTTTTGGGTCCAAAAGCAGAAGCCCAAACAAACGGCATCAAATAGGAAAGCGCTTCCAACAAGCGCTGCGAGCAAATGCACTGCACAGGAGCGAACGAGCGGAAGCAGCCCGGGAGCTGCTTCCCACAGCTTCCTACTCAAACAGCGAATCGTTTTTCCTTACTGCCCACTCCGTTGCTAGAAATTACAAGCGCGCTGCCATCCTGAGCCGAACCGGTCCCTTTCCTTTCCCTTTACTTCGGCTTCGCACGCTCTCGACCTGTACGATACCTACTTTCTAGTGCATGCCTTCTGTACGGGTAAGACATACTCTCCATCTGACATAAATATAATAAATATAAGTTAATTCGAAATAATTTGTACACGAAATTTATACGCGTCAACGAGTAGGTTTCATTCCCGTGATCGGATTCGAGTTTCGTGGAGTGTAACATCTTAATTTTTGACAAAAGTTTACATCATTTTTGGACGAATTTTGTCGAATTCACCGCAGTCGGTCGACCGTCTGATATTTCCTTTCACGAGTAGATCGATCTCACCATATTCCACAACTTTCATGTTGTAACATTTTGTTTTGGCGGACATATATGAATATGCAACGAGATCTCTAAACTTTCCGCCATCGGCACACCACCTACCGCGACCTAAACATCATAATAATGAATTAAATAAGTCAAAAACAATTGTTTTGCTTCAAATCGGCACTTATCTTCAGCACTCGGGGGCATTCCAGACATTTCACTCAGAAAACCAACAGCAACAGCTGCCAACAGCACTCCTGCCAAACATCAAATCTCTGCTTTCAGCAGCTGTGAGAAAAAGCTGCTTCTCACAGCTGTTTTTCCACAGCTCAACAGCTACAGCTGCTTCTCAAAAGCTGCAACCCAAACAAACAGACCCTACATCCTCCACCGCCCACTTGGAAAAGGTTCAGCGGCTTTTCACTGTGCCATGGATAGACTCATAGACCACAGGTTCATCCACTCATTTAGTCTTCAATGATTAAACCATTTCAAGAAGCAAAAGCTTAACTCGCCATTATCTGCTTTTATGAATATTCTCTTCCAGCTGAAGAACGAAGTCTCTGCATTAGACTGTGAGTGCATTAGACTGTGAGTGATTGAAGCCTTGAAAGCCTCCCCCTGGTGACACCTACCGCCAAAGGAGATAAGTCCACAAAATATCATCAAGAAACTCAGTGCCCCACCTCCAATAATTCCAGCTCTCACCTATAAATACACACACAAACCTCTATCCGATCCAGTTAACTTGAAGGGGTAGCCTGTATCTTTCCACCACCTCTAGTCAACATACATGGCCTCTATAGGGTTCAGCTGCGCGCAGATACATGTGCGACAAGAGATGGTGCGGAGGAAGATCAGCCAAGGCGCCGCGAAGATGATCACGAACGACTCGATGGCTGGAAATGACAATAGCAAGGACAAAGTGATTGTCGGTGAAATAGACAGGAAGATCAAGAAGAAAAATGGCGACTCATGGTCTGCAGGGACGGTGCATCCGTGCGCATCTTCCACGGCGGCCGTGGCGGGATCAGTGCCAAAGGGTGGCCATAGGTGACGGTTAGGTTCTCAATGGGTTCCCTTAGGTCAAAACTCATAAGAGGGTTGACTTGACATGTTAGTTTGTGTTTGTCAGTAGTTTGTTTTAACTTTTAAGTGAATTTCACTTGTTACCCCTATTTGTGTACTTGTGACACCAATTACCCCATGTAGTGAAAATTTGTCCAGGCTATAATATTTAAGAAATTTTGGACCCCTTTTTTTATGCAATTCCAATGTGTAGGACGATGATAGAAGTTTGAGGATATCACGAGGACGGCGAGCAATGGAACATATGGAGAAGAAAAGACATGACATGATCGTCGATGACGCCCCCTGAGTTTTACACGTTTACCATGTCACATCGACCTAATACACCACCCTATCTAACACAATGTGCATAATGCTAAAATGGGGTAAAGTGGTGTTCAAAGTTTCTTTGATGGGGTATTTCGATAGATTTTCATTAAATCGGGCAATATGTGTACTCGGTGAGGCTCACGACCACCCGTCCTTCTTTTTATCCATGTATTTTTCTTCCTCCCTTCCATCTGTCTCAAGTCTTGACCACGATCACTCAACGCCATGGCTAGTTGGACCAATGAGTCTCTCTTGGAAATGGCTTCGTGATTGTAGCGCAAACATACCTTCCGTGCAGATGGCTTGGTGATGGCTTCCGCGTCAGACTCGTACGCATCAAAACATCGCATCGCGGCACTAGGTCATCCTTTTAGAACGTGAAGAAACCCTAGCCACCAAAATCAACCTACTCCCCCTTCCACCTCCGGCCATCGCTCTCGTGCCGTGAGGCGGAGAGGAGGGGATCCACTTCTCTCATACTTTGTGTAGTATGTTTTTTGGTCAAATGGCGGGGCTCCGACGGTGATTGCGGTGTCATCTCGAGTCCTCTGGCTCCATTGCTATCTCAAGAGCGGTTGGTGTACCGTTGCTTAGGAGGCCCAGAGTGTTTGTCCCCGTTGTTCTTCATGGACAGCAGGTTGATTATATGTGTTATTCGTCGGCGCGGTGTCATGTGCCTCATTAGCTCAACGTCGTCTTTTCGACAACCTCTTCCTGTCAGATTTTGCAACGACTGCATGGCTAGAACGGCCCGTCGATATGCATGACGCCAATCTTCATCGTGTGCGGTGGTCTACTATTGTGGCAATTCAACGAGATATGTTCTTCTAAAGGTCTTTGCAGGTACTTTAGTGGTTGAATTTCTCTATGTTGCCCACCACGATGGTGCAACAATGACAAGTTCAGCCGTACATCGGCAAGAATTTTGAGGCATAGGGTCGTAGTTAGTCTTCATTTGTTTAGGTTCGATTTTCATGTCTGTGGGTTCAGTACCCTATCTTATTGTATCAAATGTATCCAATGTTTTATGGATTTAAATATAAATCAGATATAATTTTCTAAGTCTCTCCTTGAAATCTAATGTACCGTTTATCAATGCATCTTTGTGGCATCCTTTTTACTACTTCGTGTTAATCTAATACTCCCTCCATTACTGATATAGTTTTAACATAAGAATTTTGCATATCCCCTGAAAAAATTGGGATAGAGATACGGTGGACTCATTTTACCCTGGAAAAATTGGGAGAGAGGAGTCCCTAATAGTCGCAAATTGAAAATAGTCCTTTAAATCTCTCTGTTATTGATTGAAACTCATTTGTGGATGCGTAGAATTGTCCATAAATCGCAATACACCCTATATTTCAGAATATTCCTCAAAAAACTTTGAGAGACGGAAGGTGTACAACGGAGAAGCTTCTTGCAAAAAAGAAAAAAGAATGGCAACGTAAAAAGAACATCACTTGAACTGCCCACCACGTACAGCATTTTGGACCCTTTTTATTAATGAGTACCAATGTTCTGTTCGAGGAACTCAATCTTTCTGGATGCGATGGAACACATTGTACAGCTCAAGATAAGTTCCTAAAGAAAAGCACAAAAGAAATTCAACGACACACGGAAGTTTACTCAAGGCCCAGTCTAACAAGATTCAGTAATTTTGCCATAACAAGATTGTGCCTCTAATACAGGGACGGTCCTCAAAGTGGCCAGGTTTTCAAGCACTTCAAATCCGAGTTGAATCGGTAAACTTGACCTGGAGAGACACTGATCATGGCAGTGTGGCTGCCATAGTGGACCCCGCAAGTGAATTCTGGCTGCTGCCAGACCACAGCAGAGCTTCATGGAGGCTACCTTCCTTCCAGGAAATGTTAACCGTCACCCCGCCTCGAGCCCTCAGACCTTTAACACAGCCTTGAGGCCACTTGTCGCGGGGTAGAGCCGGGAGCAGGTAGAGGTCACTCCCGGTGCTCTGCACCAGCATTTCTGATAACGCAGCTGGGAATCTGTAAAATAAGACCATTAGGACACGTTGAATCGATCCCAACAAATAAGTAAGTACGATGTTCACTATTATTAGATCCCTTTTAAGGGCCTGCTTGGATTGGGAGTATTTTCATGTGCTTCCAGGTATTTGGCTCAACCTACTGGGGAGCACACAAAAACTACACTCAATACAAACGTGGCCCAAGTGGTTAACAGTTTTCAGCTTCACAAGCGTGTTGGCGCGTACTTGAGAAGGAAAACATTTTTCAGCTTAGATAAGGCCTACTGGCTAGCCCTCTCCAAGTTGGTGAACTGGGTGGTTTCTCAAACAGAGCTGTAACTTTCGATGAAATCATAGTATGAAAAACAGGGGTCAAAATGATTGATATGGGCATATGGCAGAAGATGGTCTGGTTTACCCAAAATTTCCATCGATTTGGAATGGTGGATGCGCCACAAACAAATTGCTGTATAGACCTCCTTCCTTTGAAACCTCATGCTTCGGATCAATCAAAGTGATTAGCTGCAGAATCATTTTGTATGCATGCTCACTGTTGTGCAGATGGGCCCACAGAGCCATCTTCCATGAAGTGGACCACCCAGGGCCTTCATCACCTAAAACAATAGAATAAGAATTCAGCGCCAGGCAGCAAAGACAGAGAAAGTGATGGGATCTTAAGACCGCGGCTATACCATGCTCTAACCCTAAACGCGACAAATATGACATTCATAACAGTGTCATGTAAGTGCTGACAATAATATGTACGCAATACTTTTTAGATCAGCCTGAAAAAATATAACAGCTCGTCATATAAGCAAACTGCATAAGAAAATTTCAACTTAATTATACCTTCAGATTATTTGAAATAAAATTCCGATGGGAAAATATGTGCAGCAACCTTTGCAAGCAGTTCACAAAAGTAATGGCCACAAGGAAATAATTTCAATATTCTAGAGTGAAATTGTGTCGTCATCCTGAAACATGGTTTCCTGCTTATTTAAATTTACTATGAAGTTGATCAGCACTCGAGCTGATGCTGGTGCAGGTAAGTGGATAACTGATATCTTTCCAATATGCCCATTCCTCTTATCTTCCACAGTTATCCCTCAAAATCTCAAAAAAGGCTGAGGTGGCAAAAAGGAGCGTATGCAATACGAGTACACAATGTGTGGAGGGAGTCACGAGAGGTCATCATCTAACTATTAGCTTTGGAAGCTGATATTTTCCTTTTGATAGTTTCATTTGAAAGGTACCCAAACTGAAGACAACGTCAAAAAGGATTAAAAAACTAATACTGCACTTTTAAAATAGCTAAGATGTACCTCTTTTATAGAGAGTATTGGCAACAGCTTTGCAGAGGTCAGGTGTTTGCTCCAGTGTCATGGTATGTCCAGGGTAAAGACCAAACAGATGGGATACATGTCTGTGATGAACCTCAGGATCCTTAAAATCTTGCGCCTACGCATAGAACACAAGTATTATGAAATTAAACAGATCAATGTAATCACCTGAGATAAACAAATTAAAAAAACTGACCCACTCCATGACAGTACCATCTCTCGCAATTTGTACTGGTCGGAGCCTTGGTAGTGCCTTTTTTATCCTCTGAACCACATCAGTGCTGGATTTTCCTAATATCTGATAAATCGCATATGAATACACCAAGGATTCAAGCGCATAAACATTCAAATAAATACATGCCCAAATGGACTTCATTATAAGTACATTATACTGTTGTAAAGCTATGTGTCATCCTATCATGAAGTATCTGCATATTCCTTGTTAAAAAAAAGTATCTGCATATTCCTGGAACCCGTCTTCTTTAACAACAACAAAATGAAAGACTTACATCAGCAGATAAGAGAACAGCTGAGAAAACTTCTCTAATAACTGAAATGTCCATAGTTGTTGAGTAGCTGACACACGCTTTCTTGCCATCCGGTGCAATAAAATAATGCTCAGGGAAGTAGAAGGATTGGTGTCAAGGTACCCTCCTTGCCCCTCAATCAACCAGGACAGCAGAAAGGAGGCAGATCCTTCCAATAGGGGATAAGCAGTTTTCTCCAAAAATTGCTGCAAAGAAAGAACAGAATCACACCTGCTATTTCTCCAATCTCTAGAAGGTGAGATTACAGTTTGCGAGAAAGCTATCAATGTGTAATTCACCATACATTTACAACATCTCTAATTCAATATCCATCAACCAGAACACATGAAAAGGGCCAACTAGAGGAACGAATCATCTATTTAACAGAATATTTTAATGCTATCGACCAGTTGTAGCTGCTAAACACCATTACCTTTTGGTACAAGTTAACTAATTGATGTAATCAAAGTTTGTTAGTGCTTGCCTTATCTCTCTGATTTGGTTAAAGATTTCCTTTCTTACCAACACTTAACAAATAGAGGACTAGCGCAATCGCAACAGAAAGGGAGATTAGGCTCCAACCTAAGCAAGTGATAACTATAAATTCTCATATCTGCCTATGAAGTATGATCCAAATATGTGTTTAAAGGTGATACAAGAAAGTAATGCACACAAGTCAATGGCATGTATGAAATGCATTGTGTCCATGTCATCACTCACTTTGTCCATTGTAAAAGTATAGTGCTCCCACAGGTGTGTAGCCAGCCATGGCCCACCCATTGGCCATAGAGCCCAAGAAGGATCACCCCCATCCGGCGATGTTTTTGCCCACAAGTCTGTGACTTGATGACTAACCCAACCATCAGTTCCGTAATTCACCTGTCAAGCAAATATACCATTACCTCAAAAGGTTCCCCTGAAATAGGTACTTCCAAACCATGCTACAAACCGATCTGGAACACATAAACTTAACAAATATGATCTAGTAATAAGTTCAAACACCAAGTACATTCTTCAAGAATCTAATACACACAAAACATTTAATAGAGTTTTTGGGATGATTCATCAAGAAGATGTACAACGTTAACACTTTCACGCTTAAGTACTAGCTTAGATGCTTCAAATCCCACGACAGAGAATACATTCTCGCACGGGTCCAGGCCCCAACTCAACGAGAGCCCACGTACGGTGGTGGCTGGCAGAACTGACATCACGCGCTGCTGGAACCCCGACTGGACCGTGTGTGGATTGGGCACCCGCACGTGGTGTGCGTCGACGGGCCTGTGATTGCGATATGTGTCTGGGGCTGGGGTACGGGAGTTGCATCAGACGACCAGGGCAGAGCACGACTGCGCAGATATCTTGCATGTATATCTAGTTGCATAAGACTTATATTGTCTGATTTGTATTGCAGCAAATATGTTTGTTTGTGAGACTCCGCAGGCCATGTGTATAAAGGTTGCTTTCTTGTTTGTCATGAAGCAGACTTTGAGGCGTGGTCAATTAGAAAGTGATTTGCATATCTCTACAACCAGAGAAATCACTAAGCCCCTTTAGTGATCCGATCTAAAAATACATGGCCATGCTAAGGTACGTAACATAGAAGGTCATAGTGGGGACATCTATAAGGAGAGGGACGGGCGTTTTAGGTTTAGCCAATTCGAGTTCCCGACTATGAAACACGAACACTTAACAGAGCAACCGAATCCATCCTTGTTCTAGGCGTATGTCCAGCCAGCCCAAATATCGCTCCCTCCCTGATACCCACTGTCTGTCTCGACCCTCTTCCTCCTGTTCTCCCGAGCGGCTCCTCACCACGCGGCGACGTCGGCTCACACGGCCACGCCAGCGAGCGGCCCGCCGGCAGCTTCTTTTTCTTCTCTTTCCTCACCTCCTCCTGGCCACCCCGACTCCCCTCTCACGGAGCAGCTCGAGTTGCAGCTCATCGAATCAACAGTGGCAGAAGCTCCAGGCTCCTGCAGCAGCAGCAGCAGCAGCAAGGTATGACCACTGCCAGCCCTAGTACTCCTCCTCTTCCTCCCTCCGTTGCTCAGTAGCTCTTTGCCTCTTTCTATTCATCTCCTGTAGAGGTCAGCTCGTGAGCTCCCAACCAACCTCAGGGCACCATTATAGAGTGATGTTACAGTTCAAGAGAAATTATCGGATCAGGGCAATATTAAATGGAAATGCAATTACTGCGGTCATATCGGTATTAGGAGCTATACAGAAGTGCAATCTCATTTGCTGAAAAAAATCAGGGAACACTGGAATCCACCCCTGTAAAAAGGACACAGTTCACATTCTTATCGCACTTAGAAATGAGGTTGCAATGGCTAAAAAGACAATAGAACAATCAAAGCCGAAAATTGTGTCTTTGCCATCTAATGCATTTGTAAGTGTTGCTTCATCGAGTGCAAGAGCAAAAAACAGGGTTATGCTATGTTGTTCCTAGTTTCCTACTTCCTTGCAACGGCACATATTTATTTGTCAATTAAAAGAAATAGTAAAACGTATCGCCGTAGATGGTTTTAAAAAATGCCGAATTTACTTATCCAAAACTGCCTGTTACCGATACACGTATCCGTGGTGCCGCGTAGGTTCCCGAAACCCAGCCCGACACTCCTCCCACACCCAAAGTCACCCGTTCAGATCTAGCAGTCCGGAGACCGACGTTCCACCTTCAAACCTTGAGGCGCTGCGACTGTGAAGCTTGGATGAACCATTCGAGGGAATACGAGAAGGTAGAAAGAGTACACTGCACCGCGCACTATACACTTCCTCTACGGTCCGCATGTCTAGTAGTAATCTTGTGATCTATTATTGCAGCAATTCCTGGTTTGCGCTGTAGAATTTTTAATTTAAGCTAGTGTAGCCTACCCACATTCCTATAGGTTATCCAACATGGATGGCGGTGTAGTCTACAGATGGGTCCTCCATTACCTTAGGTTGTTTTCTTTTCAGACGATGTGTTTTATCCCTAAGGTTGTATGTGTTCATCGTGTGACGTAAAGGCTGGGTGTGAAGTCTTTGCAGCCATATCGCCTTGATGTGTCATTTTGAGTCCATAAAAAAGCCCATGGCCCCAAGAAATAGTATTCACAAAAGTTCCATTAACTAGAAAGTAAAAAAGAAAAGGGAATACTCACAGACGTACAGGTTAAAGAACACACACAGTTTTCAGAGACATTCTTTATGCAAGTGGACTTACTTTTGATGTCTTAGCCCCATTGACTGAAAGGGAGCCAATAAAGTCAAATAGTGGTTCTTGGCATTCACTAAGGTTACAAGAAAGTGATGGCCAGTAATTCATTTGTAGATTTATATTTGGATGGGGAGCTGCACTGCAAAGCGAAAGGAAAGATATATTGTGATCAAACTTTGACGGCCAGAAAATAGTAAATATGACTATCGTCAATATGCTCACACATAAATTACATTATAAAGACTACCATATTGCAGTAATTTCAACAGCAACTTGTTACGAACTGGAAAAGACTACTATATGTTTTAAACTTTTAAACAGGACACAGGTGAACAGTTCAAGCTGTGTCCTGTTTAAAAGTCTAAAACATAGTATCCTAAAATATATAAATATAACTGAAGCAAACAACAAAGGAAGACAAGATATGTTGTACGAACGTACTCCCATGGTGGTGTAGTGTCGTTGCTCCATATTCCTTGTAGATTGGAAATCTGAGTTCCAGGTCTCGAACAAGAAATGAGTAGATATCGACCAAACTGGAACAGAAGTTCTACCAGAGAAGGATCTTCATCATGTATAAAACTTTTAATTCTGTCCACTGTAGGCTTTTCTGAGTTATTAAGCTCGTTTAACCTTGAGCAGTCAGTCATCTGTACAGCACAATCAGATACCACGGTATCCTGAGCGATATTGTCTGGTGAGTGAGCCGAAGTGCTACCTCCAAGTATATCATTAGAGCCCCGTGAAAGTTGCAAGGACACACGCTGGAAAAACTCTGGTAATCATCCATGTGATAAGCTTTTAGCTGTGAATATGACATGCTCCTAGCCATCTTTAATGTTGCGAATGCTGATGTCGTTGGATCCAGTGTCGACTCAGAAGGCTTGACAAATGGTCCTTCAAATGAGGTTGCAGCTGCAAGGAGCAAAACTGCTGAGTCGGCACCATCAAGTTTCAGCATCTTATCATTTAATACTTGCACTGTGCCATTGGCACCACTCATCTGCAGGTAGAGAATAGCACAAAATCTAATTCCCATGGGATGATCAGATGCATTCTCATCTTCCGAAGGCCTATCTCCTGGGCAGCTACCCTCCATGATTATTTCATTTGCATCTGTTACACGAATCTGGTGATCTAATGGTGTAGCTAAAGATACTGTGCATGAGAGCGCCCCCGATTTGTTTGCAGATATTTTAGTCGCAATTACTTGATGTGGATTTGAGGAAAGTGTTCCCTTGAGTACGTTACTTCTCCAACATTATATGTGACATTTACTGTTGCAGATTCCAGATCTAGGTATCTTTTATAATTTGTATACCGGATATGCTTGCCAAAGGCAATATCAATATCACCGAGAGGCTGGTAGACCTACAGTTATAACATAAGCAATGTTTGAACAATGGTATAGCAACACAGCTCTTCTATCAACATAAAGATTAAATATGTACCTGTGTCTGGTCACCAGACAAGTCATAAGCAACAGTTGTAGCTTCAGCATACTGTCCCTTGTCAACAAGGCTCCTAACATTAGAAAGAACAGAAGGTGCTTTGGGGTTTGTATAGTTACCAGGTCCACCCGTCCATAATGTGTCATCTGCACCAACAGTTTTAATATGAAGCAATGAAGATACGTCATTAAAAAGAAGCCAATATTTTCAGAAAAGTTTAGGCAAAACGAGACAAAAAGGACATTCAGTTACAGGAAAACGGTGATTCTTGAATCATCCACGTCAAGGCATGAACAAACGAACATACTCCATGGCCCAACCTTCTAGAAACAACCAGCAACAGTCGACAATCAAATTGGAACCCCAACACTAGTCATTAACTGATTCCCGGGGTGGAACGAGAGCGTTTACCGACCAAGGACCCCAAAACGTTAACTAATGTTGGCGATTAAAGCAAGATTAATTCAGCATTAAGAAGAGGGAGGGGTCGGTTAATTACGGTTGAGTTGGAGCTTCTCGGAGTCAACGCCGCCCCAGACCATGGCGCCGAGACGGCCGTTCCCGATCGGCGCCGCGTCGGTGAAGTACTTGGCCGGGGACGCGAACACCACCTTGAGAGGCCGCGCATCCTCCACCGGCCACCCCGCCGCCGCAGAGGCCGCTTCCGCTTCCTGCGGTGGACGCACCCAGATCCACTCGCCGCCTGCGTCGCTGCCGCCATCTCCGTCCATGGGGAAGCAGCTCGTCCAGTCCAGGAGGAGTGATGAGCGCAGCTACCACTGAAGGAAGCGTGTATCAGGACAGGTGATGCGGATCTAGGATGTGTTTGTCGTAGGTCGATCTAGCAAGTCCACGGAAGACAGTAGCCAGACAAATAGCTCTGCCATTGGCTTCATCTATCAAATATGACCAGATTCCCTGGCGCGTCTTGCCGCGCGCCACCTGACACTGATTTTCGATTTGCGAAACATTATAATGAACATTTTTAATATGACACAATAGTCTATATAGTATGGCATTATAGTTTATAAGAGCAATGCACAATACCTTTCATACATAAAATTTACACCCATTAGAGTCTTCAAGATAGATAAGTCTTCAGGTTACATATGCGCTCGCCACCCACATTTCATAGTGCTAATCGGTTGGTAATACAATGGCAATCATCATAAATATATTTTCCTCCAAAGGCAACAACCTTGGTGTCGAGCACTCAAAACTTTCAATTGCTGTCTTCTAAAAAAATACAGCGTACTCTCAGGACAAAAAATCAACTGCAACTAATCATATTACTTTTCTTTTTTCTAGTAACCCACGGGGCTATGGATCTTGTAAAGAAATGAGCTTATATCGACAGTAATTTAGCAAGTTTTACATTAGAAAAAAGGCGGTCAAGCAAAAGTCAGTTGCCTGTAAAATGTAGAAGAAACATGAGAATATGATCAGCTACTGGCAAACTCCAGATTGAAACATAACACAGATCCATAAATTAGGTTTTACATACATAAGTTTTCTGGTGTAGACAGTCATATAGGCAAGGTTAGCTTAAACACATAAGGCTATAAACAGTAAAGGTAGAATTTACTGGCTTTTAAGCATATGCAGGTAAGGCAACCAACCAATGCATAGAGCAAAATATAGGTGCTTGCAGGAACGCAAAGCCCAGAGCTGTTGTGTCTGAAACCGACCGAGACCGTGGACTGGAATTCAATGGTTGGTTTCATCTATCAACTCATCACCAAGTGCACTATTTGCATCATGGCATGATTCAAGACTACAACCGAACGGAGTCTGAGTCCGAGTTTTGTAGAATCTCCTTAGTTGCTTGTGGTAAATCGCTGAAGGTCACAGCAAGCCTTATATACTTCAATAAGGACATCAAGATTGCATTCGAGATTGTTCTCTCTCCCATAGGCTGCCTCAAATGATCTTCTGATCTGTTCGCCAGGCTCGAGTATATCGCCTATGAAAAAGTATCTCAGCCTGCGAAGCAATCCCAAATGGCAAAAGTAATATATAACATATAAGTGATGAGAGTAGGGAAATATATTACATATAGGCACAAATATATGGTTCGGAGATAACAGTCGCCGACCATACAAAAGCAATAGGTAACTGAAAATCCAGAAAGTGGGTAGTATTTTAATAGGAGGGGACAAACAGAAAGTTCACACATGATGAACAATAGGAACAAAAAAATGAATGCTAAGAAAACTGGACAAATACATTCAGTGGCATGTACATCTATGAACACCTTCATCATGAAAAATCTGAAGGTTCCAACAATAGTACAGAGTAGATAAACAGTCCAGCAAGAAATGTCTAGATCACATTGCTTTCCAAGATCAAGAATTGCACAATGGTTTCATCCATTTATTACTTAATTGTATAGTGCACAACTCAAACAAATAATCAACATGGTTTTTGCAAAGCTAACGGATCCACCAATCTACCTTTTAGAGCAACAGGGATCTATATCCCAAGTTTCATTGATGAACTCAACAAAACCTATCATCAAGTCTTACATGGAGCAGGCAAACTTTTGTCGAGCAACGAGAGTCAAAAGCAAAAAAGGGCACGCAGGTTTTATGCCATACTACTACCTTTCTAAGTGAGCTCAAATGTGCAATAAGAATGTGCCTTGAGTATTCAGATATATTATTCATATTTCAAGAATCTGTGCAGATAGGTACTGACTTCTAAACTTCGTTTGGGATGCTTGAAGTTTACTGACCTATTTCATTTTCGAAAAATTATGTGCAGCTATCACAAATAAAACTACATCCAAGTATCAAGTGTCCCTGACCTTTGTAATTTCAGATTTTTCTTAGAGAAACTATGCATTAGAGAACTTCTAATAAATGTTAGAAAAACAATTTGGGATATGTGATCAGAACAGACATATCAGGATAGTGATATAGATGAAATTCACATCCACATCCCACATTCATTGAGACACTTGTTGGTTTATTTGTTTTTAAAAAAGGAAATTCAGTCGAGAGATAAACACAGTAAGAGGTGAAAACACAGAGTGTAGTGCCATCATCTAGTGTCCTAATGGACGAAGCCATGTCTTAGTTGCTCAATGTAGGTCAGATTGTGAAGGAAATGGAATTAAAACCAACATCGGAGACTACATAGCATACCATGTGACTCTGGAAACTAGAAAATTAAACCAACATGGGAGACTACACAACATAAACTGGAATGGAAAACGAAGAACAAATAAACTTACATCGATAAAAAAAGGTCTTCATGTAAATCAGAGAGGGCTCCATATGCCAAACAATATAAATTTGGTAACAATGGATCATAGTGATACAACCTGCACCGTATTGATGTCCAGATAAGAACTCACTCCACGTATTCCATATGCATCTCAATAAGTTGCAGGAATATCATAGTGTATTTACCTCTGGTCACTTCTACGTGGAATGGAATCCTCAGGCACGATCCTTCGCAGACGCTTCTATTTAATCCTAAAATTTGTGACAGCATGATATCAGGGCATCCATGCCCTGGAAAAAAGAACAATTAGCATTATTAGGCTCATACAGAAAAATAACCATCAAAATGGATGTGGATGTCATAAAGGGCATGAAGCAAAAAATGGAGAGGCCATTACATTGTTAAGATAATATATTAACAGATATTCCTGTGATAGACACAACCAGTTCATGACCTAGACTCCAGTGAAAGATGCAGTTGGTACATGTACCATTCAATTACGACAATAGATGGACCTTGGAAAGGGATATCTCACTGTTGTACGTAATAGAGAAGCAAAATAAGTACACAGATCTTGTCAAGCATGACGAAAATAGAGATTTAGCTTCCAAAAATAAACAGACCAAAGCACATTGCGACTGCAACACCCACTATTGATGCTTTGTAACCTAGGTAATAAGTGCAGAGGTGCTTAAAAAAGTCTTGTTTAGTCTACACGTGGCTCATGTGTCAGTTCTTTACTCCTGATAACAAATGGATTTGTGTAGTTACTGCTTTTTAGAGTTGTTTCAGGCTTGTAGGAAGACAATGTTTAGGTTTCATGCTGGTAATGGAACCAAGGAGGTTCTTCCCTGTGAATCAAAAAATACAGGGTATGTTGGTATGTATGCAGGGTATTAACAACATTGCTTGCATGACCACTACGCAGTTCTGAGGGCTAAATGGCCGGCTGGGTGTAATTAATCCCAACCGGTATAAATTCTAGTTAGTTGGCTAGCTCAATTAGAAAATACTCAGCCCTGTAACTATGCCTCTTTCTTTACTGAAGAACTTTCACGTACACAACTGGAGATGGACATCACCATCAATATTCCTGAGCCAATGCTCATTTGTGTTCGACACAAAACCAACAATAAGGAAATACAGAGCGGAGAGAGTTTTATACCTGACAGAGGTAGCGCCGGCTCACAATAGCAACACACCTGGAAGAAACAAAAGCAAAGGTGATTTTGTGACCCATATATTAAGAAAAGAAACGAAGCAATGTAACAATTAACACGCTGAGATAAATAAAAATCTAGCAATCCTAATTCATATAAAGCATCTAAAAGCTAGTCCTATGACCTGCAAGGACAGATAGACACACAGCTAGAACAGATGAATAACCTGTCAGGAAATCACAACAAAGCTATTTTGTTTTCATAATTAAACTGAACCACAAAGCTAGCAATCCTAATTCACGTGAAGAATTTAAAAGGTAGTCTCGTGAGCCACAAGGACAGACAGACACAGCTAGAACAAAAGAATAACCTATCAGGATAATCACAACAGAACTATTTTGTTTCCATAAGAAAACTGAACCAAAAAGATATAATGTTTAGATAATCCCATATGGGCAAACCAGAAGAAACAATGCCATGTGGATGTAGGCACTACTCAGTATCAATTTCCCCATTGGCCAGTAAAATAAAATAGCAACAAAGAGCAACTATCAGAACAGAAAGACCAACATACCACTAAACCATTTTAAAAAGTACACCATATCACAACACATAAGCCAATTTACCTATGTAACCAAATCTTGTACCTCATAATTTTGGTGTTCAAGTAACTGTCTATCAGTTGACTAAACAACGGAGACAAAAAATATAAACAAAAAGAATAGGGAAAGCGAAGATGAACAAATCTTAATAACCAAAAGAAAAGCAAATAAAAAAGAAAAGGAGGCAAGAAGACTAAACAACAGAGGCGAAGAAGAGGGAATGAACCAAACCCAACTACACGAACCCAAGTAGAATTTAAACCAAGCCAAAACAAAGTACAAAAGAACAAAAATAGCAGAAAAACGAAGGAGAAGAAATAAAAAACAAATAAAGAAGATCAGATCCAAAAAGAAGAAACCAAATGAGGAAAATCTAAGAGTAAACAAACCAAGGATTTAGAATATGCTCAAATGTGGGACACAAACAAAGTAAAATAATCAAATGATTAAAAACTACAGCCAGATCATAGGCACACATTATAAAGTTATTGACCGACTTCAGCGGTTTACTTCAATTTTAGAGAGCATCCTAATCTCTAAGAGCACATAGCCTATTTTATAAGGACAATGGGACTCGTGCAGCTAGTGCATTAGAGAAGAAAATCAATTCACATCATGAGTGCAACACGCACAAATCACTGCTACTATTAGAAGTATTTCACTGTTAGTTTGAGAATGCTATTAGAGGACCGCTTATTTAACACAAGCCAATTAGTTAGCCATGAAATACAGTAGTAAGTGTAAACTTGTGACCACCGTTGTAATATAAATTAACCTAAGCTTACTGCTTACAGGTTCGTAAGTAAAATCTAGGAATATCCTTGGCCTACAAAAAAATTCGAAACACATGATGATATTGCGACCAATACAAAAGGAGAAGCAAATTAACATGTGATGAATGAAAGCATGTACGAAACTGTCATTCCCTGTTGGACACAAGAGCAGCATGGAACAAAAGTGTAGACC